>JAQMYM010000015.1:19483379-19528834 GCA_030014255.1 Parauchenoglanis ngamensis
TCGCCCCAAGATGCTGGGATTGGCTCCAGCTTCCCCGCGACCCAGATGGATAAAGCGCTATAGATAATGGATGGATGTATATATTTTAATTCTACAAATACCACACTGTATTCGATTTCCATTTTGAGTAAGTGAAGTACACCGTTTAAGATGAGGTAGAGATTTGTGGACGAATAGACTCGAGTCGAATCTCTTTTATGTGAACCTTGGGATTTGAAATCATTCTTAATTTCCATTGTGTAGTTTTACTGAGAAGTGGAAAAATAACACATTTGTTTAAAGGTTGTTGAATATGCAGAGGTTTAAATGTAATATCATCACTGGTACTGACACACACATTTACCTCAACGTATACGATAATACCTGCATTGAATTTGAATTCGAAAGTATTCTTGCCTTAAGGATGTTATTCTTTGCTTACATGCTCAAAAAGACCTGCATGAAGCCTCACCTGAAAACATTGCAAGGATGACTGAATAGACAAAAGAATGCAATACTATTGTGCGAGTGCATGGATTGTATATAAAGTTTATTTTTAAAAGGGTTTTTCTCCTTGCATTCTGTTGATATCTTTATTTTTAGATGCAGCTTGCCATCCTCCCTCTAGAAATGACACATTTGCTTATTATAACCTTTAATTAGACACACTGGTTTCAAATAGCTAGTGTGATGTTCCTTAATTAACCTCCACATTTGAACTTTTATTTTGCATAAAGTCTTACTGGGATCTTATTATGCTGTGGTAATATGAAAGTGGAGAGCCTTTTATTTGAGTTATTTTAGGAATCATTGTTAAAACAGAAGCTAGAAAAAAATAGCATAGGATAATTCATAGTCATAAACAAAACAAAAGAAACGTGCGTGCATACACACACAAACTCACACACGCATGTACTCTCGCACGTACACATGCATGCACACACACAATTCTGAATCAAGACGCCAAAAGGAAACAATAAACAGATAAAAAGGACAGCAAGATGTGACCAAATATGGAAATTGGGTAATGAAGAATATGATCATAATTCTATATTTTCTGTGTTGTTCTAACCAGTTGTGGATATCTAAAGTTCAAAGTTACTGTACATTTGTTCATGAATCAATAAAATCCAGAAAATCTATAAATCTATATAAATTCAGAACATCTTCTGTCCAGCTGACCAAAGATTGGCTGAGATATAAGTTCACTTCCTGTTTGCCGACCTCTCCGCCAAATTTGACAGGCTGTGATGGACCAACGGTTTTAAAAATGAAAAGTCTGATAACTTTCATGAGGCTTTGTCTGCAGATCATGTCTACCAAATTTGGTAAAGATTGGACAGCATTTGTGACCTTTTTTAAAACCTTTTCATAAAATCCAATATGGCAGTTGGAGCAATTATGTTGACTTGACAAGTTGCCGTGCCTTGGGACCTCCCACAGAATCACCAGACACAGGTTGTTTTTTTTGCTTCCTAAAATTGGGGTCCTCAAAGCGTAGCTAAGATTTGACCTCACTTCCTGTTTGGTGGCTTCGCCGCTAATTATGGTTGGCTTTAATGGGTGACCCTTTCGCAACAAATATCTTTTGGGAGGCTTGGTCAAAAGACCAGAGAATTTGGTGAAGATTGGACAAAAGGAAAACCTTTTAGCGTTTTTGATAAAACCCATTCTGCCAATATGTTGGAAAATCCAATATGTCAGAAATTGACATCATGGGGTGTCAACTCAACTTGATCGACAGAATTCAATGGTAACTCATTTTTGAAAGTCGGCTGTACGGTTTAAAAGTTACTTGTATAAACGCCTCCAACTTTGACCCATTGTTGGTGCTAGAGTGTTTGAGGCATTGCCATTAAACTTAGTGAAACTGTCCCCAATCAGTGTGCCAAATTTCAAAACTTTGTACCATACAGTTCCAGGGGCTGCCATAGACTCCCTAGCCTAGCAAGAAGTAGAAGAAGAAGAAGAAGAAAAGGTCAAATGTTTTCTGCATGGACCCCAAAAACTGTTTGTAATGTTGCACATAATGTTAAATTTTTTTAAAAAAGTTAAATGTTATGTTTTTGCTTTTTAGCAAGATATTTCACAATACATCATATCCCTCTTTTCACTTTATGAAGATCTCACCCATTATTTTATAACAGACCTAAGACACCTGGTACAGAAGAAATGAATGTGTGTGTGTGGGTGTGGGTGTGTGTGGGAATATAAATATATCCAGGCATGTGTTAGTGAGGAAATACGAAAAGCAGGCAGCACCGGTAGAGGAAGGTGTCCAGGGCTGCAATTATTGAGACTGAGAACACACTGAATACAGTTAGACACAAAAAGCTGCAGGAGAAACAGTCAGGTAAGAACTCAAGTTTACTTCACTGCATTCACTTCCTATTAAAAAGAAGTTTAATGATGAATTTGAATACTCTGTGTGTCTACAAAGAGTAGACATTTTTTCATGAGTATGATCTGTGAAAAATCGAAATCAAATTTGAAATGCAGCATGTCAGAAAAAAATCGAGCCAATACTGCGATCATGTAAAAGCCAATTTTAAATAACTTTTACTCTTACTACAAAATAAAAATCATTATATTTATAAGAAAAATGTTTTAGTTTGTTCTTCCAGCCCTGAAACCTTTACAGCTTATTAGATTGTCTTTCAGCTCTACACCATATCTGTATGCATTCTGTCACTTCTCTGTGATTTAGGATTGTATTATATGTAAAGAATAACACACTCCGTGCTGTACTGTTAGGAAAATAATCGCTGTTAGTTGATTTCCTATAACAGCACCTTCCAAAGTGTTTTTATCCTCCTGTACCACAGTAATTTGCCACTGATTTCATTTTTTTAATGAAAGAACATTTACTTTTTATCCATTTATAATTATTTTTAATATTGTCTACCAGCCACAAAACAAGTTAGTGCCTGTTATCAATTACATAAGAGCGGTTCCCACAGGAGCCTCTCTTTAGGAAAAAAAAAAAAAAAGCAGCTTGGCATGTTACCAAGAAAGTGCAAAGCTTGAAGACTTGCAATGACACTGGAGACTCCTTCCATCCATTTATTAGTCTTGTTGGAATTAGCATATTATAATGATCGCATCAATCAGGGAATACACCAGTTCAGTATTTAGTGTAGGCAATAATAAATCATACATTGAAGTGAAGTGTCCCAAAATTAGAAATCTCTAAAACTCAATACAAGCTACAACACTATTTAGTGTCTGCCTCAGCTGTCATGTACGCAATCCGAGTATTAGTTACTGAAGACGTTTGCTACGGTAACATGTCATTCGTTTGCTGATCCGTGACATGCAGAATACAAAGGTGTGGCAGACGGGGATAGAAACTCTTTTGAATATTTTACAAATGACTCAGATAGTGATCTCATAGTCAGGACACCAAATTCATCACAAATTATGCGCGCCTGCAGATGTGGAAAAAAAAAACAATTACGAACAATTAAAGCATTTCAAGCCGTGCGACAGATTGGTGACCTGCCCAGTGTGTAACCCGTCTCATGCCCCAAAGTTAGCTGGGACTGGCTCCATGTTTCTCCGCAACCCTGACGGATAAGCGGGGTAAATAACGAATGGATGGATGCAACGTATTTCAAAACAAAAGTGATGGATTTTGTGATAGTAAAAAATATTATCCAAAGCAGCAATAATCTGGAATCCCAGACATCTCAGAGGCTTGGAACACTTTATTGAGAATCTCCTGAGATGAAAAGATAAGGAGGTGGAGTAATAAGGAAATTAGTGCAATGTATCAGAACAACTACGTACTTTCATGTTTTGCCTGCAGGTTCTTCAAAGTCACAAGATCTGCATTCCTGCAACCAAGTATCAACATGTGACAAATCTTGACTACAGCTTTTATTTGACTTGTTGCTTGCAAATCTCACCCAACACGAGATACACATCGTTAGGCTAGAAATAAGGCTAGAGAACGTGGCACTGACTTTTGGTGATACTGAGACACCTTCATAAAACGGCTTTGCCCTGAGCAAGAAACTTGTGCATACCTTCCTGTCCTAATCTAAACATGAAAAGTGTTGTGCTTGTGTTTCTCTATAGTGAAATATTGCTCAACACTCATAGTTTCTTCACACTCTGACTGACGCATTTTAAATACCTAGCTCTCATTGCGTAACAGCGTGACAGCACATCACGCTCCCATGTAGTTGACTATCTTTCGTATAACAGCATGCCTCGGATCTGGTTGTAAAAAGCAGTGGTAGATCAGTAGTGTCTTTTTTGTTTGCTTTCTTTTCTTTTCTCTTACTTATATACTCTCCGCCTCAGCATGCCTGGTGAAACCATCAGGAATCGTGTTGGTCGCTGCTCAGGTGCTATGCTATGTGATGAGGATCCACTGAAGGTGGAACTGCTGACAGAGAAGAATGAGGAGAAAAAGGAAGGGATCTGCCGAAGGTGGTTTTGCAAAATATGCCCATGCTGCTGTCGCAAAGCAGGCGAAGAACCTGATCACACTGGCATGGAGCTCACTGTAGGGCCAGAGGATCACGGAGACAAGCTACTAGCAGAAAGTCAGGAGGCAAATGGTGAGGCGCTGAACGCAGTGCACCATGGGAGATGTAGTCTATGTATACCACTTAATACCACTTTAAGTCAAGTTTCACTCTCTTTTGTTCTTTCTCTTCCTCTTTGTCTCTTTCTCTTCCAGAAAATCAGTTATCAGTGCGCTCCATAGACCTCATCAAGTCCAAAAAAGGAGAAAACCGCCTGAATCATCACACGGAGAATTACCATAGCAATAACCTCATCATCCGCCGAGGGCAGACGTTTCAGATGTGGATAGAGCTCTCACGACATTTCAACCCCCAAACTGACAAACTACACCTCGAACTCAAACTTGGTGAGTTTTATTAGTCAGTATTCAGCTGTTGATCAGTCAGTACTCATGTTTTGCAAACTGCTATATACTCAGTATGGGAAAGGGGGCACATGGTATTTAATTAGTTGATTATAGATGATTTTAAAATCAAGCAAATCCTGGCCATTATAGGAACACACATGACACCAATGATTAGACACGTGACGTATCATGAGAATATTATAACAATCTGATCTTAACATGACAGCCTGATTAAAGTAATAATTGTAATGAAATGCAATCATTACAAAAAAAAACAATTATTTAATTTCATTAGACTCATTAGATTAAATGTAAGCTACAAGTTAGAATACATTTATAGTGTAATTATAATAAATTCTTAAATTGTTTATTATTTAGAACTTAGATTGCCCATGTCTAGAAAGGCAATTGGAAGGTTCTCACAAGGATATTAACACTAGTGTCTCTCTCTCTCTGTGTGTGTGTGTGTGTGTGTGTGTGTGTGTGTGTGTGTACTTTGGCAGTATTTGGTATATCAGTCTTATAGGGAATTTATGTAGACTGCAGGAGTGTCATGTGTAATTTTCACTCAATTTTTATTCAACATTGTTCCACTGTGTTTTTTTATTTTGTGTGTGTGTGAGAAAGAAATACAAAATAAAAAGGGGTGGAGTTCATCAAGGACAGAAATGAACGTGGCAATTAGACACATGTGATGTTTGTTTTCTTGCGCACTCCTTGCTTTCAAAGGATTGTAGGGTGTGTTATTTTAGGTCTTGCAGTTTTGTGATATATATAAATCATTTTGTTTTTGATGAACACCTATTTCTCTTTTATTGTGTTATTAAGACAATGTTAATCTTATGTTGTGGAACCTGACTCAGATCATCACACACACCTGTTACTCTGATATACTAGTCCCTGTGCAACCTTGGGTAACGTGCCTGCATGTGTGTTACAGGTCCTAACCCGGTGGTATCAAAGGGCACTCTTGTGACGATTCCACTAGTTGACGAGTTGCAGGACAATTGCTGGGAAGCCAAGATTGTTGAATATAAAGGCAACAAAATCAAACTGTCAGTCAACTCCCTGCCGACTGCTCCCATTGGCCAGTACAAGCTCACTGTGGCGACTCAGACTCCCAATGGAAATAGCACTTCAACATATAAACCTGAAAATGACATCTACATGCTATTTAACCCCTGGTGTGAAGGTACGCGCTGAGAAAGAAAGGACTAAAAGTCTACTACGTCCTATTCAAATGTTTAGAAAAAAACACCAAAAATATCAGAAATCCAAGAAATATGACGAGATAATGTCATGCACCAAATTCCATTTCTTCCTCCCTCCCTCTTTTTCTCAGATGACTTGGTGTATCTGGATGATGAGAAGGAGAGGAAAGAATATGTTCTGGACGATGTGGGGAGGTTATACTACGGTACTGAGTCACAGATTGGAGAAAGAACCTGGAACTTTGGACAGGTATTTACCATTATTCCCTACATCCTCCTGCACAAGGTTACTTGTATTAACCAAGAACTGTACATTCAGAGGTTCCAAAAATGTTAACGGATTCCTTTTGGTACATGGCCAGGATAGGCAAACATGTACACAACCTCCAAATCAAGTGAAAAAAGAAGGGGAGAAAAGTAGAAAGGAAAGAGAAGTGCATTGCAGTGGAGTTGTTCTGCATGGTCATGTCCATGGAGCTTTTTGTGCCGAGCCAGAAGCCTGACAGAGTTCAGGAGGTCTGCATGTGGCTTCTTCTTCTTCGTCTAGTCAGCAGATCACTGATAATTGGCCCAGCCAGTCCTGCCTCAGGGCTCTCAAGGAGTTTATCAAGTGAGGCACATTGATTGGTCTCTTGTAGTCATTACACAGATTCATGCCACCATTAGGTTTCTGCGCCATTAATATCCAGCTGGAACCTGATGGAACCCTGAGTCTCGGTAATGACTTCTAGAGATTTATCAAATCAGACACACTTGTAGTCATTACAGATACATGGATCTGACAAGTTTAATCTCCATTACTGTGGAATTCCTCTATAACCTCACGTTATTATTAGTCAGATTACCATTACACTGATGGTCTGGTACTCTCACGTACCATTGGGAATATTCTTACAAACAGTAGCTTGAAGGGAAGAACTCAGTGGGGACATGGATGAGATGAACAAGAATAAGTGTGTCAGGTTACAGATTACAGTTACTACCTCAGGGTATCTGGTGGCATAATTGATAATGACCATTATGCCAAAACCACAAGGTCCTACTCCATATTGATGAGGAGTACTTTTCCTGGTGTGGTTCTTTTGCCCGTGGAACATTTCTTCCAGAGATTGTACACTTGTTTTGATGCATATCCATGAGACTGGTGGGTAAACATATGTTGGGAATTGATTTGGAAACCTTGCAAAGTTTTGAATTGGCCATCCAGGTGCTTGTAGAATTTTTCTCTGAGGCTTAGCGTCACAATTTAGAATAATTCATGTTGTAGTAGACGTGACATGAATGATCACAGACACTTCAAATGATTGTTGCATGTATTCCCTTCAGGAGGACTCTAACTAGGTAGCCAGTTTTAGTCGGCAGCATTTTTTTTCTGACCTACAAACTAGAATTAATTTTGAATAACAATAATATTGTGTTAATATTGGTAACTGTCTTATGAAAAATGTACTATTGGCAAACATCTGTGTCGGAGTGTGACTGTGACTGTGCATCATCCTGTGTCCAGTTTGCTGATGGGATTCTGGCAGCATGTCTGTTTGTACTGGACAAGAGTAAAACCCCTGCTTCTGGCTGGGGAGACCCTGTTAACATTTCCAGACTTATGTCAGGCATGGTGAGTGTCTATAACAATAAAAAAAATGATAACCAAAATTAGTAAGTACATAATATGTAAATGCACATTATTTAAAGTACATAACTTATACCATTGCACTGGTGAATTCTCAAATCTGATTGGTCAGAAACTGATGATAAAGTTTCTATGACATCAACTCACAGCAATGACAAAAACAGGCTTAGGTTAAAGTGCTTATTCTAATACGTTATTTCTATAGTTATCATTATTGTTCTTAGCTATATGTTATCGTTTACTTATACAGGGATTTGTATGGCATAAACAGGTTTAAAAAATGTGCTTAATCCTTATGTATGGAGATATTTATTTAGCTATTTTTTTTTAAGAAGTCTCCAGTATTAGTGATTGGTAACAGTCCGAGGTAACATGACAAGTTTTTATCATGTTATCTTTAAGAAACGAAGTGAAAGGATTAGTTATAGCTGTTGAAATGTGACTGATAACTGGAACTCATTTCTTTTGCAGACCCTCCAGAACATTAGATGTAACTATAAAAGAATAAAAAGTATAACGTCGCATGATTTAATAAGTAAGAAATTGTTACTGTTGGCAAATTGCTACTGTATAAGAAGAATAAAACCCTTTATTGGAAAACCAGTAAAGTTTCTTATTAGAAAACAGCATGCACTGCCATGTTTTGTTCCTTACATTATATATGCTGTATTCACCAGTAATGTTACTTACACATATAAACTATGTGTGCCTTGAAACATAAGAGGTAAAAGAGGAACTGAGATATTTTAAGTTATTTTTAAGCTCCAGGTTGAGCACACATGTCTGAACATCAAAAATTGTCTTCGGAGAATTTCAGTTCCTAACATCCAATAATAGTACTAAATGTCACCTTGAATTTGGAAAAATAAGACTCACTGAAGGTCCAGTACGAATTTTTGAGTGTATATGAGTAAGGTAAGATCTGGGTGTAACACTTTACTATTTTCTTGGTACCAGGTCAACTCTCCTGATGACCAAGGTGTACTGGAAGGCAACTGGTCAAATGACTATGCAGATGGGACTGCCCCAACGGCGTGGAGCGGCAGTGTGGACATTCTGAAGCAGTACCACAAAAGTGGAGGAGTGCCTGTCAAATATGGGCAGTGCTGGGTGTTCTCAGGAGTCACCACTTCAGGTAAGGGCACACCCTATGTTTGTTTGTGTATTATTATTAGTAGTAGTTGTGTTGGGTTCTATCATAATTGTTGTCATTTTGTAGATCCAAAAAAAAGTCCCATCTTCCTCTGATTTCACTATCCGTCTTTCTCAGTTCTCAGGTGTTTAGGCATCCCCACCCGCAGTGTCACAAACTTCAACTCCGCCCACGACACAGATGTTTCCTTGACGACTGACGTGTATTTGGATGAGAACATGGAGCCGATTTCTGAGCTCAATACTGATTCTATCTGGTACAAAACACACAAACAACTTTCTTATTTTCCACACTCCACAGCAGTTATGATTTTTAATTTAATACAATAATATGACATACTGTATTTGTGAATCATTTTCACAGTAAGCTTGTTTGGAATACAAGTTGCATTGATAATCATTCACCGGATCGTGAATCCTGTGTATTTTCACAACTAGTAATCAGTTCATTAATATATCTTTATGCAACCTTTGAATCTTGGCTGTGATTTTGGAAGCATTATTATTTTTTTAACAGTGGTTTATCTCCCATAGTTCCATTGTTCCATTAAGTTCAGCAACTTTAATCTCAGGATTTCTGCTCTGGAACTTAAACATTCAGGCTAAAGTTTTTAAAGCACAAATTTTGTGCTTTCAAACCCACAGATATTGTGGGATATGGCACAGGTTCCATATGGCACAGGTTCTTCTGGTGCTGGACTGCAAAACTGCTATTGGATGTTTGAATCAGTCCATTCATCTAGAGTTTTGTTTAATCATACTCCAAAACTGTTCAACATCAGGCATTATTTTCCATCAAGATGATGAGTAGCGGGCAAAAGGTTGTTGTTAAATATTATCACTAAACATTATTATGTAACCATAGTAACTACTAATCCTTGGGCTTCTAAGTCATACCTGCTCTGTTGTCAACTGCTAAACAAGTAAGAACATATCCACCTCCCCAAAAGGTGAATGTCTTTGATGTGAAAAGTCTGAACATGCACAGAAATAGAGGGATAAGCACCGTTTCCCCTAATTACTTTTACTGACTCTTTCTTCCTTCCTATCTGCAGGAATTTTCATGTGTGGAATGAATGCTGGATGGCCCGGGCTGATCTACCGGTTGGCATGGGAGGTTGGCAAGTGGTGGATGCCACGCCTCAAGAGACAAGTCAGGGCTCATACTGCTGTGGCCCTACCTCGGTGACAGCTGTCCGTGATGGACAGGTCTTCCTTAAATATGACGCACCCTTCGTCTTTGCTGAGGTTAGGAAACACTAGAATTAGAGGTTGTTGTTAATTGGACTCAGGGACAGGCAAAAAAAATGAGGAAGCTGAGAAAAATTAAAAGGTCTGGAACTAAAAATGGTGTATTTGTTAGATTTGTCAGCTGGGGAGAGCCTACTATACTGCAATAAGCGTAGTGCTAGCTAGTTTCATGCTACCTTTGAATACCAAACAAGGTACACAATGAGATTTCTTTCAAACCAAAAAACCCCCCACTAAACTTGACTGTGTGTATTTTGTAGGTGAACAGTGATAAGATCTACTGGCAGAGGAACACTGATGGCACCTTCTCTCCGATCCACTCTGAGAGGAATGTTGTGGGCCACTGCATCAGCACCAAGGCAGTTGGTTCTGACAAGAGAGAAGACATCACACACCTCTACAAACACCCAGAAGGTGAAAACCCTTAACACACTATCCAATCCCGCCACGCCACACCCCCAGACACACATTATGTATCACACTAAAAAACTTCCCTTGAGTTTCAGCCTATGAGTCAAGCTAGTGACTTTTAGATTTTGTACACAGGGATCCATAAAAAAGATATGCATCATCATTGGCTTTGCATATATCTTCATCAGACTCTTATTCAGAGTAGAAACAATATGTTTAAGGCTTTTTGCCTCTGAGTGTAACATTTTTTGCATCCTCCTTTTATCATCTCCTCTAGATTCTGAAGAGGAGCGAATCGCAGTGGAAACTGCCACTCGATATGGGTCAAAGCCTAACATCTACCCCCCTGCTGTGGCCACGGATGTCACATTAGAGGTCACAATGAAAGGAGAAGGGCCTCGGATGGGAGAAGACGCAGAGCTGTCTATCAACTTGAAGAACAGCAGCTCTGAGAAGCGCAGTACCATCCTCCACGGTCAGGTGGCAGTCATGTACTACACTGGAGTGGAAAAGGCTACGATGAAAAAGGATGATATAGCAGTGGAGCTCAAACCCAATGAAGGTGAGAGACTATTTAAAACTCATCTGTTTGTTCTGTATTACAAATTGTTCTGTACTACAAATTGAGTTGGTGTATTTCTGATACAGAACAGTGTCTTTAGATTATTACATTATTGTGTCCCTTATCCTCAAAAACTGCTTGGTTATATTCTTAGTCACAAAAGGAACAGCAGAAGTCCAGATATGTCTGTCCCAAACAGTTTTCTCTGGCTTCTCCTGGGGGTTCCCAATACACTGGGGGTTAACCTCATAGTCTCTTCCCAGTTGGTCGTGCCTGGCATACCTCCTGCAGGAGGTGATCAGGAAGTATTCTTATCAGCTGCCAAAGTTATCCACCATAAAGAAGCAACAGCATTATTCCAAGCTCCTTCTGGATTGCTTAAGACCTTACATTGTCACAGAGAGTAAGCCAAAGATTCACCTGAAGAGATTTTGCAGTTGCATACTATCTGCCATGATCCAAATCTCAGGACTATAGATCAGAAATGAATTTACTATAGTCTGGTCATAAACAGGGGTTGGGAATGTAACAATTTTATGCAAATCTCATTCACTCAAAGCTTTGCTACTGCACGGGGACGTTGGCCAAGAAAAGTAGGTTTTGGGTTTCCTGACTCTTGCCTCACGAATTCCTCAATGTGGCCCTTTTTCTTTCTAATGCTAGACTCAATCAAGTTCAAATGATAGATTTGATGTCCTTGCTGAGCACAGATTGGGCAGTGTCCCTGCTTCCCGTCCTGAATTGCCTAAAGGCTAGGTTATACTAGATGCATGACTTTGAGTATGCATGCAGAAGCCATGGCAATGTGAGTAGAATTGTTCACATACTCGCCTGTGTATCTTATGCACATCTGGAAGATTAAAATTATGAAAGATTGGGACAGCCATGGCATAAAGGTTAGAGAAGTGGCTTTGAGACCAAAAGGTCACCAGTTTGATTCCCTGCACTGTGGGAAAGAATTTGTGGGTGGGGGGGGAAGTGAATGAACAGAACTTTCCCTTCTCTCTGCATCTATGGCTGAAGTGCCCTTGAGCAAGGCACCAAACCCCACTTTCTCCCTGGGTGCTGTAGCATATAGCTGCCCACTGCTCTGGGTATGTGTGTGCTCACTTCTCACTTGTGTGTGTTCACCGCTTGTATGGGTTAAATGGAGAAAAAGAATTCATACCTTTGTTCAAGGTATGCCATAATAACTAGATGCCACATTAGAGCCAATGGTGCTATGCCACTCCCACTATTTACATTGGTTTTGCACCTTGTTGATGAGGACATGCATTGCAAACATACATATAGACTAGTTTGGTGTCTAGACCAGCCCAGGGTACCTAGATTATTTTCAGTGATGAACAGTGGAGGTATCTATACAAGGTCACTGTGCCTACATTAAATGTCTTTCCCTTGATCCTTCTATAGTCCAGACACTGGAATGGAATCTTCCGTATGACCTGTATAAAAATAAGCTGGTGGACCATGCGGCCCTGATGCTCACCCTATCTGGGCGAGTCAGCGAGACCAAGCAGGTTCTAGCCACCCAGTTCAACTTCCGCCTGCGCAATCCTGACATTATCATCACCGTAAGTCCTCAAGTCATTCCCACTGCCGTAAAGCTTGAACACATCTAAAATTCGCCTGTTTGTTGGATTGTCTTGCTTTTCCATTTAATGCTTGAGTATGGTTTTCCAGTCAAAATGAGATTTATATATACACTGTGCACTGTAGCAATCCAAAACAACAAAACAATCCCTATAGTTCCTTTATAACATTCCATTTACAGAAGATTTATGTTGATCCACTTGCTACTGCTTTGCCAAAATGGATTATCGAAAAAGATTTAGTTTCTTGTACTGACACACTTCTAATTTTACAGCCTGAAGGGAATGCTGTAGTTGGTAAAGAAATGGCAGCTAAAATCACCTTTAAAAATCCACTACCCCAAGTCCTGAAAAAGGTGAAGTTCCGCATCGAGGGCTTGGGCTTGCAGAACATCAGAGAGATCTCCTATGGGTAAATTTGAGTTTTTGCCTGCATGATGGCTCTCTAAACCAATGAAAGATTTTTGAAGTAGACTATTTATTGATCAACTGATCAATTCAAATAACACTTAATATTCAGGTTTTCCTACTGATCTAATTCATTGCTTTATTTTAACTTTTAATACAGTCATTCAGTCGTTCAAAATTTGACACTGATACAATCTTTCCTTCCCCCTCAGTGACGTGGGCAGTCTGATGACCATCACCCTGACGGAGAAGTTCATTCCAACCTTGCCTGGTCAGCGGAAGCTGTTAGCCTCTCTAGATTGTCAGCAGCTCACACAGGTTCACGGTGTTGCCGACATCCTGGTCAAGGAGAAGTGAAAACCCACAGTAACTGAAAATGACATGCACCGTGATGCATGAGCTCCTCTATAAATAAGAAAATGAAGTCAGGGTAAAGATAGTAACCACACACCATGACACTGTATTCAAATTAGAAAATACGAAGTCTTGTTAGAAGGTTCATTGCTTTTGTAGCATTTCCTAGAATCTTGTTCTAGTAAGAACACAAATGTTTTATACACTCTAGCTTTGCGGTGAATGATTTCACTCACTGAAAGTGCTGAATGAAGCTGATTCTGATGTGTAGCATCTAAATCTCTAGACAATCTTAGAAACAAAGTAAAGCTAGAGCCCTAAAAGGTTATATATCAAAGACAGTCTACCAGCTTGACCAGCTGGTCAAACCCTCCTTGATTTTTCAGAGAGGATTCAAAGTTGAACCATCATTAGGAAGCCTTACCGTAACAATTTATTAGCAAAGAACCTTAGCTTACAACCATCCCTTATCAAAAATGAGAATATTTTATAATATATAAATTATTTTAAAAACATCCTGCCTTCATATGGTGCCCCCTGGTGGCTCTGAGGCCCAAACCGACTTCTTATTCAGGTTCTTGCAAGAAGAAGTAGCTGTTCCTGAACGCCTCGATTTTGCATCACACGCAACAAATGATGATGAACCCTAACCCTATTGTATCATTAATTTATTTATAGAAATTTACAGTCTTGATGACATGTGAGTCTTTATATCAGTGGTTACAGCTGTCACTGTAGCGGGTGATTTAATCTAAACTCTATGCTTAAAATCTGGGGTGGATTTAAATACTACTTGAAAGTTTTACAGACATGCTTAATACTAATAAATTATTCAGAGATGCTTTAATTTCACATTACATAAGCATTTTTAACCCAGCAATTTTTAATACACACGTGTGTGTTTAGGTACTGGGTGTTGTGAAGCCCAGAAATTCTGGCAAATTATGTCATCATGCTCTAGTTTATTTATACCCATTATCTATTTAAACTTTTATATAACTTATTGTTTGTTAACAGTCCTTTTATTTATACAAGTTTTGTAGTCCAATTAGGACAGAAATGCAGTAATTATACATATGGAGTTTACCTAATGCCTAATTGAAATGCTGTATTGTATACATATAATCACTTTTATACACACAGCTATTCTGAAGCCAGTAAAAGTCCTTTTGAACATTCAACAGCTTTTTTATGTTTGACAGAGAATTTAATTACGCATTAAAATTTCATTTTCACTTCTTTACAGACCTTAAATACTAAACTGTATCACTTCTTAGTGGTTGGTATGTTGGTCACAAGTCAGGAACTTCCCCAAATCGAATCAAGGATCAGTGGACTCATGTGATGGACATTTATTTAAAAAGGGAAATGTGACATTGGTCATTAAAGTAATAAACTGTACAAGTACACACACACACACACATGCAATATCACCGCTTAATCTACAGTGTCACAGATGCTCTGAACAACAGCATTAAAAGCTTCAGGCTTATCAGCATAAACATGATGAGGAGCTCCTTCAACAACCTGGAGAGTGAGAGAGAGATGCAGATTGAGAGCAACAGAAAGAGAGCGAGATCATTAAAATGAATATGAATAAATATTAATGAATACTGTTCATTGATGTCAAAAAGCCATTTCTAAATGTACAAACTCGTGTGGTGCATTCTGGGTAAAGAATAGCTCTGCCACTGTATATAAACTCATTAGTATCTCTCATTCTTATCCCATACCACTGTATGCGTGTAGCTGTTCGGTCTGAGCCGAGCCACTTGCTTTCCTGTCGCACTGTTCATCCACGACTGGCCTCCGTACACCAGGGTCACCGGGAGGTCAGGGGGCAAGAGGTGAACCCGGTCCAGCATGGGTCTCTTGGCCCAAAGCAGGGACACAGACATGGCTCTGAACCCGGTCTCACCACTTGGGGGGGGGGCGAGCGAGAGAGAGAGAGAGAGAGAGCGAGAGAGAGAGCGAGAGAGAGAGCGAGAGAGAGAGAGAGGCAGGCAGTAAGCAAAAAATCATGTTTGTAGTAAAATAATCAATGTTGAGGTGCTGAATGTCCATGACACACATTTCCACTACAGTTATAGCAGCTATGACAGTCGTTCCTTTACCTTTTTTCTCTGCCTTAAACTGCATTTTTATATCTTTTTAACTTTGTCAAGCCGCAAACTCCCTTTGTCCTGAAGACTGTCCTGTGTCTGAAAACTTCCTGACTGTAACTCAGCACCGACACTACAGACTTCTTCCATAAATGGGAATCCATGGGAGGTTTTCCAGCGGTTCAGTCCATTGCAGTTCCCTCCTGTGCTCCAGTTCACACCTTCCAGATCTCCCTGTGCCTCATTACTCCCTGAGATGTCGTCAACACCTGACTATTTAAGTGGTCTTCTGCTTTGGTCTTGTTAGCTTAATGCGTAGTAGCACCTCGCTGATAGTTAATGAAGCCTGCATTTAGTATTTGTCCTTCCTCTTCATTTTTGTTGCTAGAAAATTGTAGCTTTGTTCACTGTACATAACGACTTCGCTTCACAGGGTGTATGATACAACTGCCTTTTAGTTTGGAGAATGGGTTTGTGTGTGTCTTTTAGAATAGTGAAGGAGAGTGGAAAATGTGGGTCTTTTGTGGTGTTTTACTCACCTGAAGTGATAAAACCCAGTTACAGACTAGCTTATAAATATAAATCTAGAATACCTAAAACATGAGCAGTGTATAATAATAAATGTCATTGAGCTAGCATGATAAAATGTTCGTATTAAAGTGTACCTGGGAGTCTGAGCATTGCAGTGATAGATGTATTCCATAATGGTATCATCCTGAAAAAGCTCCTCGAAGTTCCTCTTGAAGTCTGGTCGAACTCGACTGATTAATTTTGGACCTATCAAATAATAGGAGAAGATAAAGGAAGAATTAGATATTCTCATGCTTTGTTTGTGCTTTCTGTTTGTGACTTTACACCTTCACTCATCTTCTCTAACATGATATTGCCTCCTACCCCACGGCCCAGTGGCCCGGACCACAGCCAAAGGGTTGAAGAACGATGCCGCGGATATGATCATCTCCAGCCAGCGCGGGCATCCCAGACTTGCTATCCCCTCAGGGGGGACGGGCTCAAAACCCCACGGGTCCACCAGGATCAGGTGACGAACTCTAAGAAGGTGGAAGGGATGGGAGAAAGAGATGAAAAGGTAGAAAGAAAAGCACACTGTATGATTGTCTCCCCCGATGCTTCTTTGTTCCTGTCAATCCTGATGAAAAGGGTGTCATGTCTGTGCCAGTAAGTCTCCATCAAGTGGGTGTGGCCTCATAACTGTAACTCAACAGCCAAATCACATGGTACTGCATTGTACATCAATACAAATCACATCAAAAATATTATATTGATGCTCCCGAGTGGCGCAACAGAAAAGTGTTAATCCGGAGATCGACAGATTGAATCCCAATGATGCCGCAGCTACCTGTGGCCGGGAACTCGAGAGCAAAACTGGCCTGTGCTCTCGGGGTGGCATACTCTCTCTCCCCTGTTACTTACAGCTCATGCGTGCAGAAATGCGTGGATAGCGCTTTCCTCCAAGTGTGTGAAGCCACCCCTGACACTGCATGAGCAAGCAGTTCGAAAAGATGCGGTCTGCCGCCGTCACATGAATCCAAGCAAGCACATGATGGCAAGCACACCCTCCCTGGTTAGTAGGTGGGACCTGGCCATGACTTAATTATGGAGAATATCTCAAATCCCAAAATAAAATCTTATTGAATTGGCAGCTCTTTTAGCAAATATCATTTATAGTTTATCAACAAGGTTTGATCTTTCTAACCCTTATATGAGACAAACCTGTCAATAAGGATTTTCACCATTTCATATGATTAAAATATGAAACGTGCAGTGCTCGGTGATCATTTCCAGGTGTGCGTTTGAGAATTATGTTTATCATTTAGAGTTACAGTTACAGTTTATTTTGTATTCTTTCACGGCAAGAACTTCTCCTTTTTCCTTTCCCTTTTTTGCTGTGGCTATAAACCAGCAGACCACATGACCGTGCAGCCTGCACACTCCAGTAATACGCTCCATAACACAAACATATACAGTGACTTGCAAAAACATTTACCCCCCCTTGGACTTGCCCACATTTTGTAATGTTATAACTTAGTAGACTTTTGGGATTATATGTCATGAATCTACACATAACAACCCAAACTGCTACAACTGCTTGAATAAGTACTCACTGGTGTTGCTATGAAACCCTTAAATTAGTTTTAGTGTCATCAGAAGTCACACAGTCACTTGAATGGAACCAACCTGTGTGCAATTAAAGTGTCACATGATTTGAATACGCTATCAAAACAAGTCTGGGACAACGTTCTGGAAAAGTACCAGTCAAGGTTCGGTTATATAAAATGTTATAAAACAGTGATCACCATTAAATCCATTATAAAAAATGAAAAAGAACATTGTGCAACTGCAACCCTGCTGCGAGGAGCCTGTCCACCAAGGAGGGGTTAGTCAGAGAACCAAACAAGGAGCCAAGGGTAATTCTTGGCATGATGCTACCACCACCATATTTCACAGTAGAGATGGTGTCAAAGTTTGGAGATTGTGGTATAAATACTGTATGTGTGTGTGTCCTGCACAAAGTACTCGATTCTCTCACCTCTCAGGATACTGTATGGCATACGAGGTCGCTAGATAACCCCCTAAGCTGTGGCCCAAGAGGATCATTTTTTCCAGGCCCAGTGCCCGCCTCCAGTGTTCTATAGAGATGACGGACTGCTGCTCGGCCTGAGTGGGGTCCAGTGGGAAGCGGGGGCGAGAGCTGCGACCGAATCCCAGCAGGTCAAAGGCGAAGACTGGACGCGATCGACACAAAGGGTCCAGGTTCCTGATCCACAGACCCACACCCCCTCCGAAGCCGTGTACCATCACCAGCGGAGTCTGTGAGCCTGCAAACAGAGAACACGACCAACCCAAAAAGATGACGCGTATGTTATTTTTCTATTTACATTAATCATATTCTGTTTACTACTGTTCATACAGGTCATCTTAATTAATTATATGTATATATATATTAAAATATCCCGTATATCAAATTTTTCGATATTTATGGACAACTGAGCTCCAAAGCTTTTGAAGTGATCTGTGCTTTTATTTACTCTTCAAAAATGATCATTGCTTTAATACATACACTACCAGTCAAAAGTTTGTTCACCCCTGCACATCGACGGTCTTCGTTTTTTTTTTTTACTATTTTAGAATAATAATGGCAATAACAAAATGAAATAACATGTATTAAACAATGCAGTGACCAGGAAAAGTGTTCAACAAAATAATTAAAATTCTTAACAGTATTCCTGACGAAGCTCTGTACACGCCCAGCATCTTCTCAACCAGCTTCATGAAAGAACAGAAATGATCCGTTAACAGAAAATGCAGAATCAGACTGAGAGCCTACATGATTTTGGAGCATCGCTGCGACTTTTATGAGTAACCGTGAGAGTCCAGATTCTGTCCCGAGTCGGCAACGAGACAAAACGAGCCCAGAGATCATTCTGAAGACCTGAGAGAAAAAGGAAATATATGCAGTTAGGGTGCAGGGTACTAAGGCTGGGTGATATGGCTATACAGTATAATATTAATATTGTGATAAATTACAGTGACATATTTCTTATTACAGACTGTTACTGAAGCATAACTGATTATGCATTATTTTAGTACCAAATGTTCTCTCCTGTTCAATATATCCTAGAATGTAGACATTAAATGAAAATATAAAAAAAATATTTGCTGTACTTTCAAGGAAGCAAAAATATATCTTGTTTATTGAAAATGTCCACATCTATCTATCTGTTTATCATAATATATTTTGCCCACACCTAAGTAATATGATCTTAACTTAGATACAGAAACAAGAAAAATATGAAAATTACACAACTATGAGTGAATTAGTGATGTGTCGTTTTAGACCGAGTCGACTCTTTGAGTCGGATCTTTCATGTGAACAATTGGAAGCCGGCTCGGTATACGAGGGGCTTTTATTTCCAATTTTCTTTTAATTTTTCCATTTTAATTATTCATTTATTGCTTTAAATATGTACAACAGAAACAAGAGAGAAGTTTTTCACTGAAATGTTATCACTAATTAATCACTTTTGTTGAGATAAAGTGCAAAGTGTGCACAGCCTGCCTATAACGCTATTTTGATGATCACAAGAGAGATGGATTTCACTGAACAACTCAAACGTTTGTTCGGCGCAAATCAAAACTTCCAGCTGATCCATTTGGGATTCGACACTTGCGAGTCGACTCTTCCTGGTAAGCCGAGTGCTCGGACTCACGGAAATCTCATAGCTAGTGTGAGTAATACTTTGAAAACTGCAACACTTACGGTCAAGGATTTTTGTCTCGGTGTTCTCCAGGAGGGAAAGTGAAGTTGGGCGCCAGGAGGGCCACCAGGCACTGCGTGTTAATCTGTGTGCGATGTCAAAGACATATAAATAAGACTTTTTTTCGGTTTGTTGACAAAGCCGAAATCAGTGAACTAAACCGCGTTTGTAACATTGTTATTAATGCTCAATAAAACTATTTCCTTACTTTCCAAAACTTACTTTTCATCGCTTTCGGTCTCGTCATGCATGGCGCTAAAAGACAGGAAATTGATCTATATATGATATTTTCAGCTTGAGGAGTCAAATCGTTGACAGATCCCCAGAATGCGCTCTTAAGTTCCCATGCTGTCAACAGTGACTCGTTTTGTAACAGCTCTCAGTCAGTCAGCTGACGGTTTAGCACAGGAAGTTCGTGATCATACTGCAGATTATCAGGATACTAAAGGGTTAACTCTATCCTCATGCCTCATGCCTATAGGGCGAAGTGCACTCTGCGCGCTTTGAGAACCTAAAGTGGATGTAAAAAAAAAAAAAATTTTGCAGTCTAATATGTAGAATGCCCTAATTTTGCATTGTGTAGTATTCTTTGATATTATAATTAACATCTGGTTAATAATAATAATAATAATAATAATAATAATAAAGGAATACGATTTCTTGTGTAGCTGGGCGGAACTATTTATCCGATCTAAGATCTCCGTGGCCAAAGGGGGAGTTCTAAAGCGGTGACACCCGTTATTTGCGTGAGATTACTGCGCATGCGCGCGACTTAACGGGACACGTCAGGCTCGGAACTGGGTTGAGATAAACGCTGCGCGAGCTGCTAGAATTCATTTTAAAAAACATGGCGAATTCTGTGATTTCAGTTATTTCCAAGTTTATAGAGGAGTACGCTAGTAGCACGTCTGCTAAATTAAAGCTAGTAGACGCGTATTTGCTGTACATCCTGCTCACAGGCGCGTTCCAGTTTCTTTATTGCCTGCTGGTTGGCACGTTTCCGTTCAACAGCTTCCTGTCCGGCTTCATCTCCTGTGTCGGATCCTTCATCCTTGCAGGTGAGGGTTAGGATGGACATGTGTTTCAAATCACAAACTTTTATTATATTATATTTTCTTTTATTTATTTTTTTGCAAGCTGCTCAGTCTGAGACTACATTATGGACTCTTTCCTGTAAAATTATGGCTCAGGAGAATGATATGCTCCTTTAATTGCTTCTATTTTCCCACAATAGAAACGAAAGACACCACTGTAGCGCCTGATATTATTTGGGTGATGATTCCTTCTCAGCACTGACACAGACACAGACACAGACATGGGCGTGTGTGTACTGCTCTGATAGGAGAGTGTCAGGTACAGCAGTGATGCTGAGCTTCTTAAACACTTCATTTTCACTGCTGGATTGAAAAACAGTCCACCAGCCAACAATATTAACTCAAGCATGGTGCAGTGGTCAGAAAGTGACTCTGGTTAAGGATGATTAACACACACCGGGCCTCGTTTATCAAGCTGGATCCGAACAGATTTACCCGTAAATCGTTCCTATGAAATGTGATATTTATGGAAATGAAAAATGAGGCCTGTTATGCATCAATCTCTAGTCTCGCTTGTGCAGCGTTCCAGGTTTAACGCTGCAATCTTCCTGCGTGTACCTCGAGAAGCTCATTAATTAATACCTTGTTGTGCTTGTTCCAGTTTGCTTGCGTATCCAGATCAATCCTCAGAACAAAGCAGAGTTCTTATCCATCTCGCCGGAAAGAGCCTTCGCTGACTTCCTTTTCGCCCACATCGTGCTCCACCTGGTTGTCATCAACTTTGTCGGTTGAAGGGATCTCCTTGTTAAGATGCATTACATGGTAAGATTTGCACTGGTTTGTAAGATTTATCATACAGCATGTCTACATCACTGCGCTCCATCACTGGACGGAAAGGTTTATGTATGTTTTTGTATTACAAAATTAAAAAATGAAGCGTAATCATGCATATGAATGTAATCGTAAACCTGTTTACTGCGAAGCATGATTTCGTTCATGATCATTCATTACAGTTTAAGCACATTCTCCCTGTAAGTGTTTGGAAAATGGGAACGTTTTAATTTTCCGTGTACTAATGAATTCATCTTTCTTCTTCCAGATTGACTGAAGAGAAGTGACTTTTCACCTCTGATGAACAATAATGAAGAATGAAACACAACACATTAAACCTGCTCTCTTTCTATGATTGTTCAGTTACACTTTACGCCACATTTACAAATTACCCAGTGCTACAATGCCTCCCTAAACAAATGATTTAGAAAAACAGACTTGATTTAGTCATTTATTAGTGAGAAGTTTAAAGCTGTGTTCTCTGGGTTTTTTTTTTCTTCTTTCTTCTTTTTGCAGAATCAACCATAACCAAGCATTTAGTAATCAATAATCTGTCACCTGGTTATTAAAAAAAACATTTGTACTTGTTGATATTTACAAATAAATAATACGAAACAAAAGATTACTGTGGTGCTTGTGATTTATGTATATAAATACAAATGCACAGTACATGTAAAATGAACTGAAATTACAAAGACGTTATGCAAGAAAAGTGAGACAAATGATACGTTCAAGTGCCACTGTCAATTTAAGTTCCTGACGTGAATGTAGGTGCAATTCTTTTTTGCAAAAAGTTTTAAAATGGGAAGTTAGAAAATGTATTTAATTTACTCTGTTTGTTTTTTTCTTTCCTTCCTTGTGTTTTTTCCTGTTATCCTGCCATAATTTCTTAATGGGCATACGTCTAACATATTTCTTTCTCTTTTCTCTCCCGTCTTACTCTCACTTATTTTATCTATTCTTATTTTTTATTAGTTTTTTTCTCAATCTCTTAAGAGTGACTTTAATGGTGTGTGTGTGTGTTTAAAAGATCTTTCTGATTCGGTATTCATGAAATGACCTTTACCCCTTTCATCATGGCGGAGGAGAAACATGGTTTCAGTAACTATTCGTTTTAAGTACAACTTACTTGATTACTTATTAGTAATCACATTTCATCTGTAACTAATTGTGTTATGTATATATTACAACACGGTAAGATGTTAAGGAAAATACTGAAATATATCAGATTACCCAAGTACATAATAATCGCCGAGGACTGAAAAGCAAACCTTTCCTGATACATCCCAACCTGGAAACGTTATAAATCCGAGTCGCTCTTGAAGGTAGCATGGCTCAGAGGATACGTCAGGAGTCCTGTGTTACTGCGCATGCGCACTCTTCTCCTCCGTCTCACTCACTTCCTAAATACAAAACTCTTGACGGTAAAGTACTTAATATTTATATACATACAGTGTCATTTTTTGGATATATTTATATTCATTATTATTATTATTATTATGCTGCTTTATTGTTAGTTTGGCTAGTTAGCTGTTAGCATGATAGAGGTTTAGAGTTGACGTTAAGGTTGCAGATTAGAGCTGGATATGAAATGGCTCATTATGTTTATTTGATGAATGTTGCGCTAAAATAGTTACATAGCTCGAAAAAAGTTAAGCTAAATATCAGGTAGATATATCTACGAGACTGTAGGTAACACATTCTTTAAATTTAAACCTTAAATATTTCTCATTAGCCGTCTAGCTAATTAGTAAAGTATTCCGTTTGTTGCCTGTGCTACAAGGTAAAGGTAAAGGTTTTGTTTTGTACCTTTAACCTGAAGGTAATTTCATCTAAAAAACAAAATAGTCACGTTATCACGTCACGTGATAACGTTTTTTATTATATAGGAAAATAATCAACGATGAGCTGGTGTGATGAAGGGGAGTCACTGTTACCACCCTAAAGCTGATTGTTTTTCTATAAAAATCATTTCACGTCCTGAAATGTCGTATTCTTCCTATGCCTTGCTTTTTATCCGTTTATAATTACTTTTGTTAGCCGAAATAATGAATCTTTCCTCTTCGTACCAGCCTCTCTCTCTCTCTCTCTCTCTCTCTCTCTCTCTTGAGGTATATAATTCATCAGCACATTCTGGCAAATCAGAATCCAGAATTGCTCCAATGCTCTGGCTTGGTTCTACAAACATAGAATAAACAGCCTTCATATATTTTTTTATTTTATTTTTGCAGCCCTGATCTTTGCATCTTCCCGAGAACCTAAGAGGAGCCGCCTTTTAAAGGAAGACCGTGTTGGTCTTCTTCATCATGGCCTCCACCTCTGAGGAGAACGTCCACGTGGAGGAGGTGGTGGTGGTGACGACGACGCCGGACAGCTCGGCTCAGAGTCCCTCCGTGGAGGACATGAAGGACATGCTGGAGACCGCCGAGCTGCAACAGCCCGAGTGAGAGACGCGCTGCTTGTTTCTCAGCAGTCTTCCGACATGGCCTGCGATATATCTAACCTGTTTATAGGTTCTTGATATCATAATGGTTCATAAAAATGGCACTTTATATGTCCGTTCGAAAATTTCCATGGCTTTGATACTGAAATTTCCTAGTGATGCGACGGAGGAAAGAATAGCTTCAGCCGTTCTTTATTATTTTAAATGCGGCTTATGTTTAGTAAGCATTCATTCAGCCATGAAGGAAAGCGCTTAATGTTGGTTTTTCTTTTACAGAGTGGATAATATGGAGCAGAGTTTAGAGGCTGAATCCAGTCCCGCTATATCCCTGCCTAAAGACGCGGTGCTCGGTAAGATGATCCAAAAGCAGAACACTTTACTGTTCAAAGCAGGTGGCGTGTGGTTCTAAATGCCGTGTCGTTTCCCTCCACGCAGTGAAGCTTTCAGCAGACGTGGACGTAGAGACGGACATCCTTTACCAAATAACCTGCGGGGACAGCAAGGCCGACCTGGTGTGGAAAAAATTCGTCTGCCCGGGCATCAACGTCAGATGTGTGCAGGTGAATGAGTCACAGCAGGGGAGGTTTCATACAGCAGGCTTTGTGTGTGCCAGAAGAATATTTACTGACCGCGCAGGCAGCCTGACGCTCGCACACACGTCGGATAATCGTGCGCCCGGCCTCTGCACGTTAGCTGCAGTCGTTTTTATTTGCTGTACGGCCGTGTCTTGATCTACATCGACGCAACACCGAATTCTCAATTCTGATTGGTCAGAAGGTGTTGATTAATTTTCTCAACCAGCAGCTCTGCGTCACACCGCTGCATCAGTGATTATTTTCCTGTAACGGCGTATCCTCAAGAGTTTTCTTAACTACACAAGAAGGTTATAATATTAACGTTAATAAAAACCCTTCAGGAAGTGCTGTTAATGGAAATGAATCCGCTTTCGTTGTCTCTAGATGTCACTGATTATTGTTCTTTAACAGCGCTCGTCCAAGTGTTTTATTATTTACATATTATTTTATAAGAATTATTATTATTATTATGATAATGATGACAGGGTGGCTCGGGTTTCTAGCTCCTAAACTGGTCCCATCACCTCTAATGCTTTATGTTCCAGTTCAACAATCACCTGATCAGTCCAAAGGAGTTTGTCTACCTGGCTGGAAAATCCACTCTGAAAGACTGGAAGCGAGCGATACGGCTCAACGGGACGATGCTCAGGTGTGTGTGTGTCTGCGGCGTTGAGAAAACGGACTCGTTTATCTCTGCAGTGAGTGCGATACAGCCGTCTGTCGCTGCGTATAAAATGCACCGCGGTCACGTGATCGCTGCTTTCAGAAATCTCATCTGCTTTTCTTTATACGCGACCAAAGTAAATGTTTAGACGTTCTACATTGAAAGTGCATTTTTAAATAAAGACTTATAAGTAAAACTTGCCTCTAAGAGCAGTGTAGCTGTATGAATAAATGAATTTAATTCGAAATCGAAATGCATTTTTCCGTCACTAGTTTATCCTTTCAATGAATTCGTTTCCCCAAAACAAGTAGCTTTCATTTCGTATACAGGAAAAACAGTGACGAGCTCGGTTTGTTTGGAAACCCAAAGCGGTGTGCGAAGCTGCATCAGGAACGCCGCGACGGATTCAACATCTGAAGCAGTCTTGATGGATTTGTTTCTCGCATAATTCCATATTTGTTATGTGACGAGATAAAAATAAAGACCTGATATGACCAGGGTGCACAAACTTTTAAACCAGTAGTGCAAATCCGAAGATAAAATCCGTGTCATAAATGAGCAATATAACACTTTAGGACGTGATGTTATAAATCAACAACCATTTATTTTTACTAAACAAAGCTGATTATTTTCCAATAACTGAAGTGTTTTATTCCTCTTATACTGCAGCATTATTACTACATTATTATGTAGGTGAAACTCGTACGTGCCTGACTGTGTTTTTATGTGTCCTGTAGGAAGATCATGGACTCTGGCGAGCTGGACTTCTACCAGCACTCGAAGCTGTGCTCCAACACGTGCCGCAGCACCAAGATCGACCTGGTGGGGACGCGAGCGTCTCTCAGCAGCCAGGCGTCCACCGAGACCGCGCCGACTCCGTCCTCTACTGACGGTACCGCTGCACCGTACACACATATAAGTCTCGGGGTCACGCTGATGAGAAAGCCTTTAACTGTTCTGTACTACACAAGAAATGTAGCAGCACACTTATCCAGCTCTGTAAATAAATGTCACGCTTTTTTCCCGCTATAATACCGCACTTCCGCTGAAGTTATTCTTAAGGGTTGCGGGGAAATCCAGGTGTCGGAATGAGGCCGAGGATTCCCTCTTTCTTATTACGTCACGGAATCCTCGTATAAATATTCTAAGAAGAAGAGTTTTCCGAGGCCCTGCTCGTAAACAAACTCGAGATTGTTGCTATGGTGACCTATTCACGTGATACAGTCGTAAACTTCTCAAAATGGAGCTTTTTGAACCAGGAATCTGAAAACATGCAGAACTGAAATCAGCCAAAATGCGACTCGGTGCCTGATTTGATGTGACGGGTCACAAATGTACACACTGTTAGAGTGTTTCATATATCCTGTAAACCGTACAGTGAGGCGTTATTAACATTATTAATAACGCTCGCCTTGTACTGTGCATGTGAGTGTTTGTTGACTTGTTGTTAATTGGGTGTGTTTAATGTGTAAACAGTAAATGGATCCACAGCCACGTTTACAACAGAAAGCTCAGAAGACGGCACCGAGTGGGTCACGGCTATAGGAGGTGAGTGAAATTACGCACCAAACACTGGGTTTTATTCCTTACTTTGGCTCTAAATTCTCCATCATCGTGCACACGGAGTGCAGTGACACTCGTGTTATTCGGATCGTACACGACATCCAGAGTCTCTTTTTCTTCAAAAATGCCACCGATTTCGTTTGAGCTTCTGAACAGACACAACTGAGTTATGGATAAATGAGTAAGAACAGATTTAAAAAAAAACGGCAGAAGAGACTGGCACACAATTTCTGATCGCAGCTTCTGTTTGTTCTCAGAGGACACCATGACGTTCTGGAAAGGTCTGAAGGACGCCGGACTGCTGGAGGTCATCGTGGAGGACCTGCAGAAAGAGATTGAGGGGATCCTCAAAGGCCTGGAGGAACGCATCCATGAACCTCCGCTACAGGTCAAAGGTCAGCGGGAATATTAGCTATTGTCAGAACAGAAACTTGCATTGAAAAAATCTGCATTGATTTTGTGTAAGGGTGTGACTGTATACCGGTGTTATATTTATGGTGTTCTAAACAGTATGTATTCAGTGCCACAGATCTTTTCAGGTGTGTTGCGCTTAAATGGCTCCTTCCCCAACATGGTCTTTGCAGGACGAAAGCCTACAAATTAAATAAAAACTTTTCCAAGTCATTTTGGTGCGAAATATTGATTGGTCTCTTAAAAGCATGTAGGTAGCGCCTACTGGCTGCTTTGGCAGAAATCATCCACAGCGACGTCCGCCGCGTTCTCCTCAGATCGCTCCACGTTTATAGATCAGTATACAAGAGTCATGTTTCTTGTTTATAGATGCAGCTCTGCTCAACAACATCGTTCAGAACTTTGGCATGCTGGACCTGGTGAAGAAAGTGCTGGCCAGCCACAAGAGCGAAATGGATCGCTGCAGGGAACAGTACACTCAGAGCTTAGCAGGTGAGTGACGCGTGTTGTCGGCCTGTCTGGGTAGGCTGCGGTTACAATGTGCAGCTCACGTTGTAGCCCAAGCAGTGCAGCCGGAACAAAGCTGTAATTCTATTTCAAAAACAAAAATCCTCCAGGCTCGTTTACAATCTAGCCATCAGATTTATGATCATATTTAATTTGTAGCTCTGGAGCGGCAGTGTGACGAACACCGCAAGCGTGCCAAGGAACTGAAGAGCAAATCCCAGCACCTCAACAACGTCCTCATGAACCTGACCCCTGTAACCACGCCCCCAGCTCCCAAACGTCCCCGCCTCACTCGCGCCGTCTCCGGACCCGCCTCGGTGATGGCTCCGCCTGCTCAGCCCACCCAGTTCACTCTGCCCATCACCCAGCTTACAGGCATCCCATTGGACAAAATCCTATCAGCCGTGGGAGGCTCCGTCACTAATCAGTCACCCTTTATAGGGAGCTACACGGTCCTGACATCTCCAGGAGGAACAGAACTGCAGCCCGACGCGTCCAATTTCACCGTGCTGAGCTCGGACCTCGCAGGAGGCTCCACCATCGTCAAAATGCTCAGTCCCATTCAGCTGGTCACGCTGCCCACTCTGGGACCCGGAGCCATGCTGCAGAGCCTGGCAGCACCAGCAGGGGGCAGCACCATCATGGCATTGCCTGTTAGTTCTGCCATGGGGGAGACGCTGGGAGCTCAGGCGGAAGAGACGGCAGAGGGGAACACTGAACAGCAAAGCAAAGACAAGCAGTAGAGTCGCGTGTTCTTTCAAAGAAAGAAATAGAAGAAGATTTTTAGTTTAATTTGATGTGCGTGCGTGTGCTTTTTTTTTTTTTTGGATACATTTCATGTCATGCACTGAAATCCTGCATTCCTTCCATCTCATGTTTGTGTTGCTAAAACTGTTCCTCTGTTTTAGTCATTTATTTTACTAGTCAGATAACGACTCCCAGTCCAGGACAGCGAGTGTCAATAAGGCGGTGGTAAAAAAAAAAAAAATCCACACCTTTTCACAACGCCAAGTATTCAGGGTCTTAAAAAAACTGACCGCGTTGACAAGAGCAGGAGTCCCTGTAAGAAGCTCACACAAAAATATGAGCTTTCATTTTGCTCAAAGCACAGAGTTGCGGTTTCAACAACAATTTTCTTGATTCTTTGCAAGAGAAAAGTAATGCTGGTGTGGTCATGTTATTCATGTGTAAATATAATGCTATGAATGCTTTGTATGTTTTGTTACTGATCAATGATACTTCAGTGCTTTTTCTCTGATAAAAGGATTCCAACAAAACGTGTCGTGCTCCGAGACGTGTTTATTTTCAGGGACGTGGCTGCGCCGCGTGTTTGCTTTTCGCCTTCGGATGACAGCAAAGGTGTTGCGTTTGTGGTGTAATTGATCATGCGTGGTTCTGAAACTGCTACAACTGTGGGAGGAAACCGAGGATCACCCAGAGGAAAGGCACACAAACCACACGGAAAGGTCCTAGTCGACCGGCAGGTTCGCGCCCAGAACCTTCTTGCTGTGAGGCGACAGTGCGTGTTTGAGTACACATTTCTTTCACACTTTGCTTCGTGTAATTCATGCGTATGCATGCTTTCATCTCCCTGCTCGTGTGTGCGTTCTGGTGCCCTTCTCGACGTACACCCTTTTAAGCATCAGGATCCGCTATTGATCATCTCCCACCTCCTTTCTTCAGGAGAACACAGAAGCAAAGTGTGATTTCCTTTACGAGCAATTCAGTAGGCACCTGAAGGACGTCTCTGAATATGAATAATGAATAAAAGGTCAGCGTGCAGGTTAATTAGGTCTACAGCACACAAACGTGCAGGGATGCAAAGCGGGAATTACGTTAGAACCTCATTGATTCGGATTCGGATTGGGATTACTGTCAGAAATGTTCCAGCTAATGAAAGCACCCAGGAGAATAACATGGTCAATATCTCGACTCTTGGATGAGAAAAGGTTAAATCCAGAGCTCTTAAGTTGCCTATAAGCTTCGAATTCTTAACCATCTTTTCTAATAGTATTCTGATCCACTTAAATAGTTTTGTAAGTAGAATTTTTGTTGGTGTGTGTGTGTGTGTGTGTGTGTGTGTGTGTGTGTGTGCGCGCAGGGTGTCCTGGGGTGTATTCAGCACCTCAAGCTCTGGAATGTGGAATCATGGCCACCCTGCATAAATAAAGCACTTACTGAGAATGAATGAATGATGTAGCTGGAGAGCTCAAATATTTTGCATTTGTTAAATCTAGAACCGTTCAAGGTTCTTTGGTTGTCTGTCCGGGGAACTCTAAAATCTTCCACATGGAGCCCTACAAGAAAATGTTTCCCTGTTACAAACATACAGGAAGTGACAAAGGAGTCAAAGAACCCTTGAAGAACCCTTTTTATCTGAGAATGTGTGCCTCAGTTATGACTGATGAGTGTTGGCTATATTTTTCATTCGTTAGTCTTAAGATGTCTTAAAGCTGAACCTTAAAACGTTCTACATAGAACCCAACATCAAAATGTTTGTCTGTTAAAAAGCCATTTAGAAAGTGAGGAACCGGTTACTATCCAAAGACCACATGAAGAAAGATTTCACTCTGAGAATTTGCTGACTGTTGTGAGTAGATCGTGTCTATACATTTCACGTTTGTCAAATCTAGAACCCTTAGGGATTTCTTTTCGTTTGTTTTCCTGCTAGGGGAACCCGCAAACATTTTGCGTAGAACCACACTCTTATAAGTATGTGATTTATATGATTTTTAATACATGCATTTATACATTTTGTACTTCTGTTGTTGACCAGCAGGTGGAAACGTTGAGCCGTAATCGTGTACTGTGGTTTCTGAGAAGAGAAAATGTTTTTACTTATTTATTAACTTAAAGTTTTCATCATTTTTTTTCAATATCCTGTTTAAGTAACACAAGATCTGGTAAATCAAGGTCTCGCCCTTTATTGTCATTTCAAAACAAGCATTAAAATACAGCACGCATCGTATTTGTTTACATCGAACAGCAAAAACGGCGGAGTCATTTCAATACACGAATGCCGTAAAGAGCAGGTGATACAGTGGATACGGGGTCCAAACGTTTAGCAGCATGTTTTTGGCAAGTACAACAGAAAGTCGGGAGACTTCATGAGCCTGTATAAGTTCAGCTACTTTTTTTTTTTTTTTTTTTTTTTTGGACAAAACACCCTAAAGACCAAATTCGTCGTATGACGAAGGCTCCTCGTCGGAACGCACTGAGATTTTAAAATGGCGCCGTAAAAAGCCGCCGTACCTCTTCTGGTTATCCCAATTTAATTTAGGACGGATTCTTCTCATGAAGCCTCCGTATCTTTTCTGCAGCTCCTGCTGGCCGGTTTCTTCTTCAGACTCGCTTCTTTTGGGGACGAATTTTCGCCGGAAGCCGCCGTAACGCTTCACCTCATTCAGAGGAAACGAACCGTCGTAAAGTCCCACGTCGTTCTCTGACGTAACGTCTTCCCCTTCGACGTCCCCGGTCAGCTCGGGCGCGTTTCTCTCGATCAGTTTTAACACGGCGTCGCCGTATTTCTTCGCCAGCGAGCCTTTATCTATAGCGTTCTCCCTCCAGGGCGAAGTCAGCAGGTTTTTTTTGTTTTTCTCGATCCTTTTTATGAATCCTCCGTAGCGCTTGACCGGGTTCGACGCCACCGGCTCCTGCAGGTCGCCCTCGGGTCGTTCCCTTAAAATCTTCTCGCACTGATCCAGCTCGGTGCTGGATGAAAGCATCCCTTCGCACTCTAACGTACAGGTCTGATTGGGAGGAAAAAGAACATGGGAATGGATAAGATATGTAAGAAATGAAACAGTTCATTCTTTTCCTATGACATGATGTGTTTTATTCCTCTTATACCACAGCAAACGGAGAACAAGTACAAGTTTTAAGTTATTTCTCAACAACACGTCGTACTTTTTATCCGTTTGGGCTCATATTTAACGTCCGCAAGACGAGTCAGTTCCTGTAATTATTGATTACGTCATCGCAGCTATAAAGAGTCGTTCCCTCTCCAGACTCACTTGTTTTCCATCTAAGAAAGAAAGAAAAAAAAAAAAGGCAGCCGGACATGTTACTGCGAAACCAGAATTCGCAGACTCCAGGAAGCATTACAAAGCGCTCCCACTGGAGACTCCATCCACATGAACGTCAACGCAAAGTCTCCTAAAAGATTGATTTAATCGGTTTATAATTAGCCTTAGATTATATAGATTGTCTTCCATAGAAGTCCCTGGGAATGAGCTGTTACTATAGAAACGACAACACGTTTTAACGAGCACATCAGTACAACCTACACTCAGAGCTGCTGTTGTAAAGTAATTAACACCTTCTGACCAGTTGCATCGAGAACTCAACAATCTTTTGTCTCAGAATAGACGATTACTAGCAGTTTTTGTTGCAAGAATAAATGAGTTGCAGCACAAAATCAGAAATATCAGCGCTTTAACTTTCAAACCTTACTGAGTGAAAAGCCAACACGCTCTTTCTTTTTCACTCGCATTTCTTTCATACCTTTTAGTGCGTATCTTTTCTCCTCATCTAACGTGAACGTAGTGTACCTTTGCAAATGACGCAACTGGCCATTTCATTCACTTTTATATTAATACTATGTGTGCAGGTACCCAAAAGGTGTACTCTTGGGTATAACAAGCACCTACAAGCAAGGGTATTGTTTTAGTATGCTTTTTCCTGAAAGGGAACGGTACTGATTTCTTTTTATCCAATAGCTTTGCAGCACAAATCCAATCTGGACGACACAAGAGCTTTAGAAGTGAGCAAGGGGGGAAAGCAGAAAAATCTTTCCAAGATGCATGTAAAAGGAAGAGCTGGAAGGAGAAACCCACCCATCTTCTACATTTTTAGCAAACAACGGTACTAAGCCATACCAATCCTTATCACTTAAGTACCCTTCACCTTTTGGTTCTTTAGTATGCATAAAGTGTTCCCGAAAAGCTTATCATGATCCTTTATATGTTCACATTTCCATTATATAATATGAAAATATGTACATCAGATAAGGCAATAAGGTAAGGTGAAGTTTTATCTGAGTGTATAATGTTTTAAAAAGAGAGTAGAATTTTAAAAGAGACTTCCAAATACGACGTTTCGGCTCGTCCACTTGATCTGAATCCGACTTTTACAATCGTAAAAGAAAATAATACGAGGAATTTCAGCACGATTAATCGACGAATCAACATGATTCATGAAATAAAAACACGCCACTGGGTTTGTGGGTTGTTTTTAAGTCCTCATCGTGCTGCTTTTTTCTTCTCCCTCACATTTCAAACCTGTCTGCTCAGTAACGGGTGCTTTCTTCGGCACAGCAGGAGGATCTTACCAGCAGGTTGAGCGGTGAGTCGGAGATCTGCAGGGCACATTGGAGACACTGTTCAGAGCAGCCAGCCCAGGATAGAGAGGGCAAACTGAGCACCAACACCAACACGTACCACTCCATCATCGTTCTCCTGAAGATCCTGTACAGAAGAGCAGTGGGTTTGGAAAAGACACGTGGTTAGTTCGAGTTCTGCTCTGTATCGACCCCTGATTCTGGTCTGATCTCAGGATAATTCTTTAATGAACTAAATTACGGGGGAAAGCAACGAAAAGACGACGACACTGAAGACAGGCAGTGTTTCGCTCTTAAAATCAGAGGATTCAGTTTCATCACTGTTTGTGAATTAACGTGACAAAACTCTCTCACTGTGGAATCACGGTGCAGCTAGAAAGAGTGCGTAAATGCTACAGTAACGGATTTACGCACGGACTATTTACATTTTATCGTCGCTGTCGACCTTTAGCGTGTCTCTTACATAGAACTGTGTATTTAGGGAACATTTAAAGCGTTACTCTAAAAAAAAAACAACAACAACAACAACAAGAAGGAACTTTATAGGCTGTCCACATTTCCAGATGAGGTGCAAAAGACGCGTCTCAGTGACATGCTGCAACAACGTAGCAGACATTTAACCAAAGGGTTTCAACCTTTACAGATTTAGTCTCCCAAGATGCATTTCCAAAGAATTCGATTTTAGAACCTCAATGCAAAAAAAAAAAAAAAAAAAAATGAATAAGAAAAATACTAATAATAGTCTAATCGTAACGGGTGGAAGTGTGAAGTTCAGAAGATGAACGAGAAACAAGATTTGCGTATTTATGTAAAAATGCTTTGAGGCGCTGAGGATAATTCAGCTGAATTAACTCTTGCAGGGTCTGATTGCAGTAGAGTCGGACCTCATTCAGCACTACTTTCTAGTTTATTAGATAGCTGATTGAAAATAATAATAATAATAATAATAATAATAAGCCAACCTAAGGGTAGGTCTAAAATGAAGCTATAATTAGAAATTTAAAAATAATAATAATACGCAAAGGTAAAACAACAACAAACAAAAAAACTAATAAGGAGCATTACCTGTTTGTTCCACTCCCTTGTTTTTCTCAGTACTAATGCAAATCCTAGGGAATGAAGCAGTTTTGTGAGCAGTGCGCCTCCCTCTGCAGGCTCGCCTCTCCTGTGCTCTCCTCTTTATTCCTCCTTGTGCCCGCTGCCCACCTTCCCTTCACCCACTGGCATCGCAGTGTCCGCCTTCATCTGACCAATCGCACAAGAAACTAGCGCCCACACACACACACACCCACCCACACACACACACTCCACACCATCCTGCGCGCTTTTTACGCTCCATCCTTTCCATTCACTTCTCACATCTTATAATGACACACAAAGGAACCTGTGAACACCACCCTGGCTACAGAGCAACCAAAATGCCCCTGCAGTGTTTAACTCAGTCAGAAATGAACCCCTACAGGGTTGGGTTACAAATCAACACCGCGCGCTTGGAGACGTGTGTGTTCATGACGCAAAGAATTTAACTGGTTACCCTGCAGTTAGTGATCAGTGATTATGCTAATGCGATTTATGCACATCAGCATCACTGCCCACATGTTGATCCGTTCTAATAAACAGGCAGTGCGGTTCAATTGACCGAGTCGATTCTTTGGATCGATTCATCTTTGGGAGCAGGAACGTACCAAACCTACAAACTGCACCAAATAATCTTGTGCACTCAGTGTGTATGATTTATCTATAAAGCACGTTTGAAGCCTGATCCAAGTGATGCGCTTCGATTAATACTGAATAAAAAACAATAAAAAAAAAAAAAAGAGATATAAACAAATAGCCAGATAAACAAACAGCAACACAATTGCAAATGCATACAGCTGACAGATTCACGGCTTGCTCCTGCAGTTTTTATGAGATTTGTTTATAATATTCCAGTGGCGTGTATCAGTGAGCCGGACCTGCCAGTACAAGAACAAGATTTGATCCATGTTCATCTAGCGCCTGTTCTAAACAACAAGCAAAGCGCACAGTCTGTGTATGCTACATGTATATTTTTGTAGTTTTACGTAAGGATCATGTTTTGATTCGAAGCAGAGTTACCACCAAGGAGTTGATTGTTTTCCAATAACAGCACGTCCTGAAGTGTTTCACAGCGACGACGCAGCTGGTCACGTTACTGAGAAACTGGAAACTCCTCCGTCCTTGGAGGTAAAGTAGCGCTGACTGTTACTGACCCTGGAGACTCCTTTCACACATGTTAAATAAACACATTTACAGAAAATAATGACCGAACACATTTTAAATCTTTGACAAAAAAAAATCAAAGTGTGATCTTAAATAAATGAACAAAAAATCTGGACAAACTGCTGATGTTCTGTTATTAAAATATACCCAACTTCAGGCTGGTAACAGTAACCTCACTTCATCGCACGATGCCACCGTTGATCATTTTTCCACAACAGCACGTCTCGAAGTGTTGTATTCTTTACATAAATAATATTATTCTGCAAAGCTAAAGCTTACCACTGGCTTTATTTTCCTGACAGTAAACAAGCAGCCTGATGCAGAAACCATGGTTTCAATGTCCACCCCTGTTGCTGATGCTTATAAGAAATGTTTTTAATATGGTTAATATGATATATTGATTGATTGCTATTTATATTCCTGAGCTGGAAAAGTGGAGTCTGTAAAACAAAATGAGTTTTATGAGAATTACAACATTTATAGTCACTATTTCGCAGAGACATGCTCCATTCATCCTGTATTCGGCGTTAAACGGAGGACCTGCAATAAGAAACACGGCTGCCGTTATTCATCTGAGCTACACGTGTTACAATGAAGCAGAAAAGTCGGAGAGTTTTTGGAGAGCAGTGACGTCGGTATACGTTTTAACACGCGGCAGGAGCGCCGAAATGATATCCTGGTGTCATTTCTCTTCTCTGTTTTACTCAAAAGAATCCGAGACGAACAATTACTCCGGATCATCATTGCACCGTATTTTTGTTATATACTAACAAGGTGCATGATTATTGTCCCGTTCTCTTAATAATCTGCATAAAATGTCTCACGTTGATTCAATATGAATGTGTAATGAGTTTCTAGGCAACATCTCATGAGGACGGTGTGGTTATTAGATCTCTTGCTGATTGGAAAAACAAAAGACATGACCAAAATCCTTCACATTTGATAAAGGTGTTGATGACGCACTTCCTGTGTGAGATCAGCATTCCACCGTGCAGCATGCCCTGACTCTTTATAACACTTACTTGGAAGTTTCTTAGTTAGTATTCTAACCATTTCTGATCAAATACGCTGTTTCTGAGTTACATTTCCAACTACGTGTACAAAATCAACACCAAATACCTGAACATATGGCGAAAGCAATGGCAAATTGAGAGCTATTTTTCTTCTTTTTCATCAGAAACAAGGCACGTATTTCTGATGTACGGAAATGATCCTCTCCATGATCCACCTTTCTCACTCCCAATCTTTACAGTATAACTTTATATATATATATATATATAATATATAATAATTATAAAGGATTCTGGACGTCGTGGGCCGCACTCACACTTTGCCTTTGTTTGTTAAAATCCATAAGATTTCATTTTGATTATTTGCTATAAAACAAATCCTCAGATAGTGGAGAACGCTTCGCTGCTTCTGTAAACGTACTGTACATTTACACTCTTGTCGTTCTCTCTGTCTTTCTCTTTATTCCTCGATGAATAGATTTTTGTTCTCGACCAAAACAAAAACACAAAATAGCTTTTCAATATTGAACTGTTTCACAAAATGAATCCCATCATATCGAACCGAACCATTTCTGTGACTCATGTCATATTGAACTGTTGACAGCTTTTGGATCACGTATCGAGGCGCACAATATCATTTCCGAATGAAAGAGACAGACCGCACTAGTCAGAGTACTCCTCGTCATTATGGTGAGATCTGAAGTGCGAAGAGATCACACTGACTCACGCGAAGACCTCCGTAATGAAAGCTCCGGCAGGTTTTATTTTGGGGTAACGAGAGAGGGAGGATCGCGATCCCATATGTTCTGTATGTACACACCGCTATACATGCAGCTGTCGTTTTCTCAGATAATACATGCTGAATTTCCATTCACACAAACATCTTTCTCAAGCAGTACGAAATACATAAGGTGCTTTAAAACGAAAGAAATATATTTCACACCTTATCATAAATCACGTTCTATCTCCTGATACCAAAAGTTTCTCCATGACTCTATAGTGTTTATAACATTCCCTCATTACTACCTTCCTCTTCTACAACTCTATACTGTACTGACTTACAGTATAATCCCACTTGAACAGGTTCTGTTTTGAGTCTGGTTCCTCTCAAGACGTCGTCTCAGGGAGGTTTTCCTTGCCACTTTCACCGCTTCGGAAATTGGACACGGCTTTATCTTGGAGGTAAGCATGTCAAAGAAATAAACCTAATTATGTATTAGCGAAGCAATTTATGTTCTAAAGTTAACCAACCATCTGGAGCTAATGCGCTGGCTCTGGGAAACCGTCTTGTCCGCTAACTGCTTTTCATTGGCTTTGTAACTGTATTCTGCACACTGACAATGTCTAATCTAATCTAATGTTAGCATCGATGCAGCGACCGTAGTGACAGTTTGCTAACAACCTAGCTAAACCTTGCTTTATCGCTGTTCACTCCACCATTTGTCCGTACGACGCTAGCGAAGTGTTTCATAGCCGTGAAGACCTAAAAAGACAAGTGTGCTAGCTGGATTTATTTGGATTAATGCACAATTCGAAATGCTTTGCTAGGTAACGTTACCTTCCTTGTTTGCTTTGGTGAGTGTAATTTTGTAAGAACAATCCAAACTCTCGATCGGTTTTACTCTGTTGTTTTGTGGGATGCTGTGTTTCTGCGCTCGCATGTCATTCATTTGAGCAGTCTTTGTCCAAAAGGTGAGGATCTGATTAGACATTTGGCTTTTGATTCCTCTTTTCACTTTAATAATCACAATCTGTTCAAAGTAATGGATTTGTTGTATGGTCTATAGCTGCTCTGGATTCCACCATATTTCCCTTTTGGTCAGCTAGGCCAGTTGTTAGTGTCGTTGCCTTGGCAATACGTGTGCCTGAATGTGGTGGGCGGAGCTTCTGAAGGAGCACTGAAAGGAGGTGTGTATTTGTTTATCTGTTCAGTTCAAATATCAACACTCTTTCTCCGGAACCGCAGACTCCATCTTTTAAAGCATCACTCACATTTCCTCATACTTGGAGTGTTGCACAGGAAGCCTTGCGTAACCTGGAATATAAAGCAGAGACAGGAAGTGTGTGTGTGTGTGTGTGTGTGTGTGTGTGTGAAAATGAAACAAGCAAGGAAACAGAAACATTCTTCCGCGTGTTCAGGATGTGATGAGAATGGCGTGCGGCCCGAAGCCCTCCTCTCTGTTTGGGTCTCTATAAATCATTAATCCCTTGTCCAAACATGATCCCAATTATCGACGTGGTCACGTCTCTGGAGGTAGAAGGTTTATGTGTTCTGCTGCCCCACCGCTTGTGTTTACAATCCTGCGCCTCTTAGGTACGACGGTATCTCCATCACACGCACTTTCACACAGCGCCACTCGTACTATACTGCCCTCCACCCTGCATTCACGCTCCTGCATGTTGAAAGCGATCACGATGAGGACTGTAATCAGGACCAGAATCATTCACACGCCAAGTACGAGGAGCTCAACGTACATTCCAGTGACGTTCCAGTAAAACGTGTTAAGGGTTCGAGGAAAGGCGATATTAATACAGATATCTGTGTGCATCACTTTATATGTTATACATCACTGGACCTAATTACTGACCGGAAATGACATGTTTCCGGAATCAGTATCCGCTTGGTGTTCCAAGAACAGCATTTCTCGTTTTTTTTTTCAATCACCCATTCTAGATCATCAGCACACCTCCTTTCCCCTCCTCCGAATTCTCCCATTCCTGAACTACTTCACCAATGTTGCCAGATTGGAGATTTTCCAGCAGGATCATTTTGACTTTATTGTTCTAATCTGTGTGCTGCCGGTTGACAGTTTTGCATACATTAGATCACAGATTCATAGCACGTTCATGGAGAACCCACTGTCTTGCACGTTTACGCATATTTACGCCCAAACAAGCATCTATCTACCTACTTAATGCTAAGCCCTTTAAATTCCCTCACAGCTAAGTAAAGTATTATCTAGCTCTGTATTTCAGTTCATAAAAATGAACAAAATTCTTCATTGTAATTTTTGAAATAAGATTTCTTGAAATGTATCCAAGCTGCACCTCGCCCTTTAATCTACGTACTGCAATGCTTAGCTAAGTTAACAACAGCTAATGCTATTACATGCTAACGCTAACACATGCAATACATACAATCTGCACAGAAAATAAGTTTTTTGCCTTTGTAGCCTTATTCGGACAGGATTAGATCTACACTATAACTCCATCATGAGCAGGTGATTTTAATATAAATCCAGATGGAGGTCTATTAATTTTAGGTCACCCAGATAACACAATCCCATCGAAATAAGGATTATGATGGCAAATGGCTGTAACGTGAGGCAGAAATGCAGGATAACGTCAACGCTAGGTACGTTGTTTCTGTCAAGGGTTTTGGTTTTTAACAGCATCATGTTCAACCACCCAAGCGCATTGCAGTCAGTGATAGTCATGATCTTCATGTAAATGTTGTTTGGTACACTGCAGAATTTTTTTCAGAGCAGATTCTTCTTCCTTTCTGACCTTGACTGCAAGGCAGAGTTGTTTAGTCATATTCACATGGCTGACTCACGCCTTCTTTGGTGCTTAAATTTCTACCCTCGTGGCCTCTGGAAGAATGGTTGTTGACTCCTACATAAGACCCTACTTCTACGCAGTAGGAATAAGGGATCCATATCATCTCTGTGGCCGGATACGAGTGCTTGAACCACTTCTTTTCAAGAGCTGCTGCTGATTTGACCCCTTCAATTGAAACGATTTCCATTTGTAGTTCATTCATCCAACAGCATCTCCATTCAATACAAATTTATTCTGAAATAGCATGCCATGTTATACTGCGATCAGCTGTAATCAGAATTGCACTCTGAAAAACCCAACCTCGGATACGGAAAAGCACAGTGGAATGGACATTTAGCTTGGAATTCCCAGTCGGGCAAGACGGATATTCTTCTCTGGCATAAACACATCTGACGTCACTGCATCATTTTCTACTTAAAAGATCTTGATTTGTTTTGATATATGGCTTTTCTGTGAGAGCTAATTCCTCTTCCCACACTTTCTCTTCAAAGATAAACATATGCGTATAATTTGTTTCTCATCCTCACCACAGTCATATCCACAGCTACTTTTTCCACAGATATCAATGTATATTTACATATTTTATATGTTTAAAATATATATGATGAAATAGCAATTTGTCCAATACAAAAAAAAAGAAAGACAAACCTTATGGTGGGGTGTACTTACTTTTTCACACTACTATATAAGCATTAGTAATAATGCTAAGTTTAAAAAAAAAACAAAAAACGTTATTTGCTAATGGAAATATCTCATTGGGAAACTAATTGGCAAATGTGTTTACATTTTTGTCGTGACTTCAGCCAGCTTTAGTTATTTATGTCTTAAAGTTTTTATATGATCAGTGACTCCATGACGTAGCGCGAGGGATACATTTAGCCTTAGAGCCAAGCACCTGATTGTGTACATGGTGCGAAGGTAACCATAGCAGCCAAGGAGCTTCTGTTGTTGCCATAAATAATTACGGTGGGTGTAGCAACTTTTACTTTCTCCTATTTTCCATTTTTTCTTCTCCTTTGTGTCAAGTTACTGCACATCAGTGACACGTTTTACCCCTTACAGGAATGACATGTGACATGACGTACACACAACATGCTCATTTGTTGCTTTTTCCCCCCTTTCTTTAGATCTATTCTGGATCCCAGACTTTCGGTTGCCTAATGGCTCCTAAGCTATTATTTGGTCAGTGATATTTCTCATCTCTTTAGATTAAATGCAGATATTTGTTTACTGCTTATGTGGCCCGTCTTACATGAATCATCCGGTTAGGTGTTGGAGGAGCGGATCCTTGTCATTATGGTGACATCTGAAGTGTGAGGAAAACATAATGACTCATGCACACTGGCTTTAATGTAGCTGCCGGCACTTTTATTTCACAGGGACGTTGTGTAAGCAAAACTGCTTTGCACATGATGAACAGATCCTGCCGTTAAAAAACTGATAATTCTCAAGTTCTCATTCATTTGGTTGTATTTTTGGGGTTTTTTTTGAGTTGGTGAGATGTTGAGGAGCTTTGGTTATTAAGAGCTGTCGCATTTCTCTTTTGTATCTTCGCCGAACAAGGTCGTTCTGAGGAGCTATTCTTTTCAGGGAATACAAAGCTGCTGCTGAAACTCCTCCTTCTCGCTTCTCCGTCACGCTGCTGCTGTCATTCAGCCGTCCTGAGTGGTTTTATTGATTTGGATTAGCAGAATGAATGCAGAAGATGTACAGTGAGAACTCATCGCTGGTATCTTTCCCTCCGAGCCTATATGATATTCATAAACTAAATTCAACTATTTACATTTAGTTAGTCAATAACTTACAGCTGTTTCAGTGTACAAAGTGATTCACTGCTGGGCAAACAGTTACATTTTAACTGAAAAAGACTGGGACTCACATGTACAGAGACCATGACACCTTTATTGAGACTGACACGTATGGAGGCCACACCTCTTTTACAGGGCCTGACAGATACAGAGGCCACACCTCTTTTACTGGGACTGACAGATACAGAGGCCACACCTCTTTTACTGGGACTGACAGATACAGAGGCCACACCTCTTTTATGTTTACACCTCTTTCAAGGGACTGAGAGGTATGATGATGTATTAGTTATATAACTGCAAGAAAGAAAGAAAGAAAGATACATGACTTTCCTCTCTCTCTAATTCTACTTCTCTCTTCTATGCTCTCCCTTTCTCCAGAACTTGCTGTTAGCTTCATATGAACAGTAGGGGGCAGCAGCCATCCCTCCTTTTGTTTTATGGATCAGCTTCAGCATGATTTTATTCGTCCTCCGCATCAACCTTGCGCTTATCTTACACATGATCCATGAGCCTCATAATCGCAGAATGTTTTTCACTCCATCTTTCACTGAGCTGAGGTCTGAATGTAAATACTGACAACATACATAACAACAAGGTCAAATCCCATGGTGCCCAAAGACCGCATGAGCTTGAATAAATAAACACTGTAGAATTTACGATTTTGACTTGTTGCTATGGTGATACGGAATACACCTGAAAACATTTCTGTTGAAGCAGCAGCCATATTGTACAAGCATGAATAAAATTACTCTGCAAAAAAGAAGTGATTCACTGAAGGGGAAAGGACGCAGGGTGCGAAAGCCGCATTTACAGTTACATTGGCTTTGTGCCGAGTTTTTCTAGGTAAATTTATAAACGTTTGGTATTGCAAGCCAACAGAAAACAAAAGGGTGAAGATTTTGCATTTCTGTGCTGATGAACATGTTCAGTAGTAAAGTGGAGGGTTCAGTGTGCTGTTCTTTACCACTGACGCCATCGCCATATTGAACAAGTTCGTATTCCTATTTTGTTTGATTTGTTTGATGTTTTCCTTTCAAACCCAAACATTTCCATTGACTGCAGTTAAATATCAGTCCAAACACTATGCTGTATCATTTTCGCAGTTAGTATGGAGTCGTCCTGTCTACCGAAAGCACGCGTTAGGGTTTTTGTCGTGACTCCCTGAACCTGTGTGTGGAAATTGATGTGCATCCTTGCTCAGTCAGGTATTATTTCATTAGACGTATTTACAATAATGAAAACATGACTGTATCTCCTCTCAAGAGCCTCACAAGATAAAGGAATTTGAACGACGTGAATATGGTGTCCTTCAGGTTGCCTTGGTGACGGAAATGACATTCGGAGCGAGGCAGGAGAGAGATAAAAGGAGGCAGAAAGTAGGCATGGGAGAAAGAGAGGACAAGAGAAAGACCAAAAACAAAACAATATGTGAGAGGCTGTTGTGCTGTGGCCATGAAACTTATAATATTCTGCCTGAGAGGGAGCGAGAGAGAGAGAGAGAGAGAGAGAGAGAGAGAGAGAGAGAGGAAAATTAAAATGTAAGGGGGATGAACAGTCCTTGCAGACAGACTGACCCATGAGAAGAAAACAAAAAGGTCGAGGCGAAATCTGTGTGAAAGTGAGGCGAAGAACGAGAAGAACGTCATTGTTTGTTCCCATAGGCGCTATGTAATGACCTTGCACTCATCCAACCTGCATATCGATGAGTTTAGAAATGCTGATGCTCCAAGGTGTTGAATTTGTCAAACAGGAGGTCAGACTTTTAACAAAGAATGCATAATGCCAGTTTATTATAACTAGATCAGTATATATAATAAACTGACATCGCTGTGTAACTGTGTTTTATTATTGTGACGTTCCTGTATAACACGTTAACAACATGCTAAAGCGACGCTAAAAATCCGACCAAGCGCACCTTTTTAAACTGCTGCTCATGCTGAGTCACAGGGCAGCTTAATACCCTCAGAGTCAAGCGCTATCTACCTTCTTCCACATACACGAGCTCACAGACACCCATGATTGGCTGGTTTCACTGTGATTGACAGGGAAGACAGAGTAAGCCCCTCCCACCCAGACAGAACAGCAAATTTTGCTCCATCGACTGGGATGGCTACGGAATTTTCGGGATTCAATCTCCGGGTGAAAGAGCAGGTGTGCCTAAACCACAATATATAACAATATTTTTTATGCATTTAAAGGTTTATTAGAAATGGCAGCAACTTCTGAGCAATCACTATCAATTATCCGATGCTGCAGCACAATAATAGCAAGTAATGGACGTCTGTCTCACCCTAAATTGATTGGTTACGGAGGCGGCCATCTTGGGCAACGTTTTGTCCTAATACAGTCAAGTATTAAGGGTCCATATTTTCTATTATTTGATAATGATACTTAAAAGTGTATGTAGTGGAGTTAAAGTTTAATTTAATTAAGTTTCATTGTAATCAGAAGAGTTCTGAGCCTCACATGTCTGTGAGAAAGTGGAAACTGTGGATTCGCTGTCAGTCCAAAAGATATTTAACATACAGTTTATTTTTTAGATGCAGTTTTGACTATATATAGTGTGAACAATGTTGTTTTTCAAAGAGGTACTGGCATTAAAACATAATTATGATTTATTTAATTAATTATATGCTATTATGAGAGGTTTTTCTTAATTAACAAAATATGCTAAATAACTACATTAGCAGGGTTTACATACAGTATGCATGACCCTTAGAAGATTGCTCTCTTGGCAGGATTGACCCTGGAAAAAAACAGAAATGCCTTCTTATCATTAGTCAATCTTGCAGAATTACTATTGAAATCAAAACAGGATGGAAGGAAGGTGATGAAGGGAAAATGAAAGCTTTTCTCAAATTATAGGTTTTATTACAACCAGAATTTTCAGCATTATCTTAACAGGTGCATTTATACCATGACCTTCTAATTACTAAAGCAGCAAACATGTTTTGAATTTTTAAAATACTGGTCTAATAACCCGTATTATAGAAAATATTTGTAAAAATTCGTTTCGCTTCATTATTTTGTGAAATTTTACACCATGACCACTTCATCTCTTTGTACTGTACACACAAGCTAGTGGTGGGCTTGCATGCTGTGCCGCACGTGCCCATGCGTCACGTGAACTTCCATGTTGTCGTAAAGCCAGACCATTTTATATGTTGCCGCAAGCCTCGATTAAACATGTTGTATGCCATGTTTAAACGAAAACTCGTCGTTATGACATTGTTAAATTATTTATAACGTGTTTATTTATTTATTATTTATTTATAACTACACAACATTTTCGCGGGTCCCATTTTAAATTAGCACTGGAACATATTTTTGAATGGTGTATCCCCCCCCCCAGCGACCCAAAAAGATTGACCCTTCCTGAATGCAAATGGACGACCCCATTCATTTTTAGGGAGATATCAATTTTGGATACATCACTACAGGTTTTAATACGTGTTAAAAAAATAGTTGGTATTGATTAGCGCTTTTTATTTGTGTTAAATCTGGAATTAACACGAATCTCTGTATGAGCTTATCACGTGTGGAAGTTTGAAATCGGCGTGTTCGTTTGTCCCCCTCGTTTTGCGGTGAAATGGTACGTCTCGGTGTAAGTCACGCCCACTTTTGATAGCTAGTTTAGAATGGGTTTATTATTGTTTAC
>JAQMYM010000015.1:19550194-19560833 GCA_030014255.1 Parauchenoglanis ngamensis
TCTCTCTCTCTCTCTCTCTCTCTCTCACACACTCACAGTCTCACACACACACACACACACTCTCTCTCTCTCTCTGAAAAGAAAAACAGGTCTTATATCTTTACCACCCATCTCATTGGGGTATTTTAATTAATTAAAGAAAGAAATTGTAATTTTTCAGGGGGTATTTTAATAAAAGTACAGCACAAAGTCTCACGACTCCAGGAGCTGCCCGTCGCGGTTCCCCGAGTTCTCCTTGTGCCGGTCCATGTACAACCCCGGTTCCAAAAAAATGTTGGTACACTGTGTAAAGTGTAAATCAAAACAAAATGCTCTGATTTCCAAACCTTGGAAGCCCATATTTAATTGAGGATGTAATTTAACTGAACCCATATTTAACATAAAACAATACAATTTCTCAGTTTCACCATTTGGTATGCTGTCTTTGTTCTATTTTTAATTAATACATGATTTGGTTTACATGATTTGCAAATCATCACATTTTGTTTTAATTTACATTGTACCCAGCGTCCCGACACCTTCGGAAACGGGGATGTATTTTTCCTCTGGGTTCTCCAGTTTCCTCCCAAAATCCTACCAATAGGCTGAGATCAGTCTTACACAGGGTTATAATCAATGTCAAGTCCAAGTAAAGACCAAGATTAGCACTAGCCTAGATCGAGTCAAGAGTCTAATGCTGCATTCAGTCAACACTCGTAACTTGTAATTTCCGACCTCCGATTAGGAAAAAAACATCGGAAACACTTTGGAATTCAGAATCGCTTCTTGCACGTTTGGGAGAGTTTAAAAACTCCGAGGTAAAGACTACAGTATCTAGCAAGATCAATGAGACGACAATATCAGTATGTCTCGACTGAACTCTGAGTCTTACAGCTTTACTTTCAAAGCTTGATATTTTTTAGTAATGACTAATGTTTAATATTAAAATACTGTGAAATACCATATAGCAATAGTTTTCCTGAAAAGGCTTGTAAATGTCCTCCAATGAACTCGGGTCCGACTCCAGTGTTTGTCTTTAGCTGTGACTCTCATTATTCTTTCTGAAACTTTAATTTATTTCAAGTCACGTTTTGCCCCGCCTTCGGATAAAGGCTTCTGGAAGGTGGAAATGGAAATGGAAAAACAATTGAATGGTAATGGATTTGGTTTAGATGTCGCCGTCACCCCGACTCTGTCGTCTTACCTAATCATGGTATCAATTAGGGCGAGACAGAAAGATATTTTTCAATCTGCATCCTCTGACAAAAGAGAGGATAAGGGCCGGTTACATACATCCTTCAGAACATTGTGTTCTTAATGGATATCTCTTTCAAGTCAAGTTAAAAAACAAACCAGCAAGCTCTTACAAGTTGTGAAAAGACGAAAGGGTGTAGCTCGTACACACTCCATCTCTCTCTGCCTCTCATTAATCCATTACATAAAACCCGTGTATCAGTTTGCATCTTATCAAAGTCGGAGTGAATCACAAAAAGAGACGCTTTCTGAAAGAGATGAGAAGTGCGTCGAACTGAAAAGGCGCAAAACTAATGGAACATGTGTATTATACCGAGCCGCCGCATTGTCGATCACACACAAGGGAAGGAAATGACACAAACACATGGAGATGAAAAAGAGGTCAGAGAGCCGTGTGTCTAACTTTCTGTTTGGATCCTGACAGAAGCTGAAAGCAGATAATGAGTGATATTTCAATGGTGACCCCTAAGAAATCTGTAAGTAAGAAATAAAACACCTGGAGGTGTGACGTGTCGGGAAAATGTTCAGCGACAGCGTGGTGTGATGCGGCTTGATAAGAATAAAGGGTCAAGCTGGAACGCGTTAATCCATATAGGACGTGAAATTATTATTGATATTCATATCACGGCGAGGTTGAATTCTGGGTCCCGATTGCATATATTTCTGCATTTTAATCATTTCATTCATGCTGTCATTAGCAGTAATTAAAAAAAGAATTATTTACAGAGTAAAATTATAAATCCTGGTTTTTAAAAAATCCAGAAAGATGGACAGACATGGCTTGGATTTATGCACGGCTTCATTAATGCAGGGAGTGTAGACAGGACGTCCCGGAACATAGAGTCCGTGTGTGTGTGTGTGTGTGTTTGTGTGTTTGAAAGAGAAAAAAGAGAAAAAATCCCCACTTCTCATACTCCAAGTTCAGCAGGCACATGTCCCGGTGCTCACACACTCATCCAGTCCTCACACACACTTCCTAAGCTTGACATTTTTTTTTCAGTGGGTTTGGAGATCGATCGTTTAGAGTATCATATCCTCGAAGTATTTTGATATTCAGACTAATTAAATGCCAAATAATGCCACCAAAGTCATCCCTTTTAGCTACACAGTTATAACCATCAACAATATTAAAGGTGCGGTCTGTGATTTTAGCACAGGTTTGCTAAAGCTAGCTGGTTTGAAACCCAAATTCCCAAACTAAAAACACAACCCATTCCCTCACTGTTCATTCAAAAGCCACGCCCCAAACCCCAAAAAACACAAACCAAGGCTAATATGCATTATTGTCAGCACAACAAGGTGAGCTTTCTGAATTAATAGGCAATACGACTGACAGGTAATTGACAATGTAATATCGGTGAAACACATTGTTTTTGACGTTGTTTGTTTTGTTTTTCTCGCAGAATGTGAAGAGAAGCTTGGCCATGTATTATAAAAAGTGTGTTGACTTAAATCCACAGGTGCAGATTTAGGTTTAACTACAAGCATTTGGGCTTTTATTTGTACCCAAATATTTTGGCAACATGAACTAGCCAGCTACCTACATACAGCACCGTGCTAAAACTCCCTAGCTAACTAGCTAGCTTACCAAATGATAACGTCACCTCTCCAGACGTAGCTAGCTGATGTTACGTAGCTAGCCAAATCTTCTGCCAAGATAAATGCTATTTTAATTCTTGTAAGTTTTCCAGTCAAGCTAACTAACATTAAGGTCCACGACATTAAAGTGTAATTAAAACCATATTTCCGTACAAGCTAAATAATGATAGGTGAACTATTTTGGTGATGTCATGTCCAGATCCAGTTAGCGACTGATCAAATGTAGCTCAAAGTAATGAAATGTTTTGGAGCATCCTCCATGTAGTAAACCGGTAATGTCTGTTACCGTAGTCATGTTACTCGATGTGGACAATTTCATTTTTATAAATATTATGTAAACAAACAAATTACATTCATAAACATATCTAAATTCTAAATATCTAACTACCGAATATTATTTTTATTACATTGAATTTGAACCAATGTACTGTATGGATATATATGTGTTTGAAAGTGTAGATTAATAAATAAAGAAATACAAAAAAGATTTGCAAATAATATCGCTGGAAAAACATCTTTAGAAGTACCAGGTAAATAAATACATTTACGTGTACGATGTACGGCATTATCATGCAATATTATCTGCATACATGAATGTGTGTATTAATATATTTTTATCTTATTATTGTTACGTTTATAGTTTTACACTCCAGCTTCATAATTTATCCTGTAACATTAGAGGATATTGTTGTGTTTTTCTGTTAGCGATCGCTCTGACAGCGGGTTTGCATGTAGTATGTCGGGGGCTGATGATGGTCATTCCACGGTGTTGTTGAACCCTCCAGCACCTTTACACTTGTAGGAGGCTCCATCCCCCCCCCACCCCCCAACCTGCAGTTACACGTCTGCCCCGTGGCTCCATCTTTCCCATCTTTATCACCTTTACCACCCACCTCTCCTCTCCTCTCCTCTCTGCTCTGCTCCAAACAGACCTGGGGCATCTCTTCATCCCTTCATCTCTCTGAGCCATGACTCTGACTTGGCTTTAAGGGACTGCAGCTCGTAGGAGGATTAGACGCTGATTTCAAGGTGACGCAGAACAATAACAACAGCAGAAAAATCTCTCCAAGCAAAGAAAGTCGTGATGTCTTGACTGGTGAGCTTACCTCACACGACCATCTGAGGACCCGAGCATGACGGCAAGATAGACGAGTGCAACAGCGCCCCCTAGAGGCTGATAGACCTGGAGTTTATGCTTTGAGAGCTACTGCTGAGGTTCTACATCATATTTACTGCTTTTATCTTATTGTCTTTTAAATGTCTGCTTTTCCAGTATTTAGATCATGAAAAATAGTGCACCGAAAATTTTCACACCGTTCTTTTACAACACAACTTCTGTCACAGGTTCGATCCCGAGCTCGAGTTACTGCGTCTCCCGTCGTCCATGTAGGTTTCCTCTGGGTTCTCTGGTTTCCTCTCACCTCCCGGTAGTGTTACTAGCTTGTAGGTGTGAATGTTTATAATGTCCTGCAACAAAATGGCATCTCATCAATGACATATTGCCCTGAAAGTGCGAGTTTCTCTGCAGTGCAGTGCCTTTTGGAGATGGAAGTGAGGCTGAATGGTCTTTCACTGGGTTTTAAATTCAGAAACGTTTCATTTTGTGGCATAACTGTTTGTTTTTGTTCTTTTTTCCTCAAATCTCAGCACTGTCAAAAAAGTAGTACTTGAGGAAAAGCCCTAACTCTGGAACGGATTTTGCCTCACTTTTGATCAAACTTCTGAATCTGATTCAGCAATAATGAAAAAAAATGGACTATATAAAGCTCTTCGTGCCAAGAAATTCATAACTATAAACCCTAAAACATGATTTCTATCATTTCCTTTGCTCTGTATAAAGTCAGCGCCCTGCAATCAAATTCACACACCATATTTCATGCAATGATGTTTATTTTTATTGCGATTATCTCTTACTTCAGATTCTCCTACCAAACCACGCCATCACCACCACCTCGTGTGTTTTTTCCTCTGTCCTACAGGAGCTATATCTTTCCCCCCCGCTGGAGATTTAGGTCTGTGGCATGTTTACGACGTCGGATTAGCGTATCTCTCCATGTGGAAATGCACTGCAGTCATCTTTACGACTGAATAAATATGTTTTATCTGTTCATTCCGCCACCTGATCCATTCTGTGTGTTGCGTTTACACCGAGGTGTTTTTCTCGTGAGTATATTTGCTGCCTGACTGTGTGACTGTGAGGGTTTTTTTTTCCTTTGGCCTTGAGCGCAGGAGGATTCATCATCTTGGAAGAATCTTTTGTATTGAGCAAATTTAATTATTTCATCTTTCTGCTTTATATGCAGTTCGCCGTTACTGCCTTCTTATAGTCAGGCTGCGTTATTGACTGGAGCATTAAAAAGGATTTAAAATGATGAACAGAAACAGGAAATAAAATTTACATTCAAAAATCACTGACACCAACTGATTTTTTAAGCAAAATATTTTAAAATATTTGAGGTTTGATATATTGACACACACATACATTTTTATTTATTATGTAAATATTTTATTTATGCATGACGTTATTCTTCAGTCAAAATAATGTAATTGTACAGGAAATATCCCAAGGTCTATTATAAATGATGTTTTTTAATGCTGTGATTATTTTGTACTCATGGTTTGTTGGGGGTTTTTTTTTTTCAGCATCATCAGCTGTTGGGGGTTTAAATATTAAATATAGACAACAACTGAATTTACCACATTGAACTTTTGAACATTTGAAGGATGCATCTGGTTTGAGAGTCAAAGCAAAGGATCTGAATCAGAGAGAGAGAGAGAGGGACAGAGAGAGAGAGAGAGAGACACACACAGACAGTAAGAGTGAGAGAGAGTAAAAGAGACATTGAAAGAGAGAGAGAGTAAGAGAGAGACAGAGAGAGAGAGTGAGAGAGAGACACACAGACAGTAAGAGTGAGAGAGAGACAGAGAGAGAGAGTCAGAGAGAGAGACACAGACAGTAAGAGTGAGAGAGAGAGTAAGAGAGACAGAGAGAGAGTGAGAGAGAGACAGAGAGAGAGAGTGAGAGAGAGACAGAGAGAGTGAGAGAGAGAGACACAGACAGTAAGAGTGAGAGAGAGTAAAAGAGACATTGACAGAGAGAGAGAGTAAGAGAGTGAGAGAGAGAGAGAGTGAGAGAGAGAGTGAGAGAGAGAGAGACACAGACAGTAAGAGTGAGAGAGAGTAAAAGAGACATTGAAAGAGAGAGAGAGTAAGAGAGTGAGAGAGAGAGTAAGAGAGAGACAGAGAGAGAGTGAGAGAGAGAGACACAGACAGTAAGAGTGAGAGAGAGTAAAAGAGACATTGAAAGAGAGACAGCGAGACAGAGAGAGTAAGAAGTATCTGCAAGAAGATATTTAAAAAAACAAACAAACAGTAGTAACAGTCCATTTTTCGACAGAGGAGTCGATGCTGCATTTTTCCGTCTTAACTAGGAGAGAGAGAATCGAGCGAGAGGTCTGTGAGGGAATGACTGTTTATAGCTGCTATAATATAAGTCAGAACAGGAACTAAAGTGAACATTAAGGATATAAATGGTTAGAAGGTATGACATACTGTGTCTTAATCAATAAAAAAAAATCATTGTTGAATTACTGGGAGTGAACATGCCGTTATTGGGAAGTAAATAACTGCACGGCTTCATCACAGCAGTCCTTCATTGATTATTTTCCTGTAACATCATGTGCCAGAGTGAGTTATTCCTCTTTTTTTTAAATTTATTGATCATTTTCCTCATGTTTTATTCCTTACTTAAGCTTCCTAATGCAGCCAAGTCAGACTTTCTTGATTTTATCTGTTAGCATAGATAGTATTATGAGTTATTTAGTAACAGATTTCCACAAATTCACTTCCTTTCATGCACCAGAAATACAATTGTAGTAAAGGAAATGTGTGCACTAACACGCATTCGGGAAATAGAGTTATAAACCCCGGCGTGATGAGCTGTCAATATAATGTCTTTCACACCACATAGTGCTGCTGTCGATAATGACGTGACGTCCGCTGCCTCAGGACAAAGCCTGATCTACAGTTCTCATTGAGGCGAGTTCTCCCTCTGAGAGATTGACTCGATTCTGTCCTACTGCTCTCTAAATGCCAGAACATCAGTCGTGTGTGTATCCTGAGACACCAACACACCCACGCGCAGCAACACAACAACCCGAAGTGTCGACACACTCAGCACTTACGAAACAAAGAAGAATTACGGCGGAGAACTCGGTGAAGCTTAGGAACTCAGCCGGCACCTACAGACCTACAGCTGTGTCAAATGGACTTAAAGGAGTAGCGTGGACTAAAAGCATGCAATTTAATCCACACCATTTTCCCCAAATGTAGTCAATCTGCCAAAATATGTCTGCTGTCTGACTAAGTTACTCTTATTCAGAGACGGGTTCTCATGTAAGAAAACATAAGCTGGCCAAATGCTCATCTGCTGTGCTTACAGCTCACGTTAAAGGTGCAATATGTGATTTTGGTTTACAGTTCTTACAAGTACAAATAACCTAGAAAAATACATATAGCATGGAAAGAAATTATTGTTTCAGCGTAAGTGTATTATCGGGCTGGGAAAACCCATTTTTGTTTGTGTTTACATGGGCCTGGTTTCCTAGCTCCGCCCACATGCCTTGAATTTTGCATCTTTATAATGTTAAGCTGTCAAGCTGAATCACCAAGCGCACTTGAATCTGATGTCATGACTGTCCTTGATAATGCTATCTCTAGTTAGCATGATAACTCTTTTTGAGCCACCGTAGGAGGAGATTTGGGCATATAGTCTCCACATGATTAACCTTTAGAGACCTCAAAAGGTTTCAAGCAACTAACCTGGACATTACTGACCCTTTTCCGCTGCTGACTTCTGCCTGGCCTAGCTAATCTGTCTAATCACTGGATCCTTTGCCTTTCTCCCAACTTTAATTTTGGTCTGCCCTTACGGATTTCTCCGCTCTGTTCACCAAAACCCTGCGTTTGCGTTCAAACCCCGTCGGTGGCTGACAGCTGGGTTTACTGTCTGCTTTCTTGAATTATTTATTTAATTTTTTACTGTCATTGTTGTCCTCTCATTGCAAACGAGACAAACTGTAAAGTTCAGGTGATGTGAGTAATCTGTCTGATATTCTCCTTTGTGTGGTTGAAACTCAGACTCCAGAGAATAGCCGGGAAATGGTGACATTTCCACCAGGCGTGTAGTCAGGCTAAATGTTAATTAGCCTTGTAGAGCCTGCTTAACACTGCCATAATGTGACAATGGGGCATCACGCTCTCGCTCTCGGCTCAAGTGTTTATCACCTCACGGTTCTTTCTTTCTGAATTTTGGACTGGTGATTTGGCTTTTGCTTTGGGGCCAATTTTAATCATACCAGCCAAAAGACCATGTCAGCGCTTTTTTTCCCTTTTCATTAAAGATGCTGCCCAAATGTAAGCGCTCTGGTTAAGCTGTGCCGGTTTGCGTGCTAAATCATACACATGCAATATTGACTCCAGTGAAATGTCTTTCAGGAGGTAAAATAAAGGTTAGCTAATACTCTTTAGTCCTGAGTGTAGGCGGTTATTTGAGAAACTAATTAGACTTGGCGTCTAGGGTTTCAACATGATGAGTTATTATTTAATTTGACGTGAGTAAGATTGTGGGCTAAGATTTACTCAAACGAGTCACGCCTCTGCACCTTTGTTGCAATCTGGGCTATTTTAAATAAGTTCGACCTTTAACTGCCAGTTCATCATATTAGAACCTATCCTTGTTCTTGTTCAACAGCTGAGAGATATTAGACAAAAAAAAAAAACCCAAACAGGATAAATATTCCTATCCTGTAGCATAGCCATGTTCATGTTCAAGGTCTGAGAGAATTCTGGGAAGATGCTCGTCTCGTCTTTTGTCATTAGGAACATTGCAGTTTTCCTAATTTCCTCATTTGTCAGACATCGTAGGCGTTGTTTACAATGACTGTACAGTCCTACCCACAACAATTAACAAAGGATTAGTGCTAATCTTATTTTAACGCAACCTTGAAAATGGAAACAAGCGAGCCAGATCACGCTAATTTGATTAATAAATGAAAGAGAGCATTCCTGTTCAAAGTTACTGCTGTTTTTAGTCAGCTAATAAACAGATATGGGAACTTTTAAATGCGTCCCGGTTTGAAACATGAAGATATTGTTTTATTAAATAGACATCCAGTGCATACGTCTACTTCAAATTTGCACACACAGTGTCTTTTGAATTTGTACTTCTAAATATGAACCAAAAAAGTATCGATTCATAAGAATAAACGAAGATGAACTGACAGTGAATTGCTTGCAACCATCATAAGACAAAAAAAAACCCAATAAGTAGTTTATTGTTATTGACAGCATTTAGGAACGACTTCATTCACCAAAATTGCATGGACTGTAATGCCGTCTGGGAGAAACTGAGGAAATGAGGCTGTGGCATAAAGACACACTGACAGACATGTCACGCACTGCCTTGTACATTAGTAATTCATTTAATTGTCCTGCACTGACATCATTTTGTGTTTCTGTCAAACAATTAGTGCTGAAATGGATGGCAATGCTCCGACATTTCTCTCCTAAGAGGGTGCATGTGTGTGTGTGTGAAGTGAGGAAACTTCAGGTCACAGATGAAGCATGTTAGAAACCATCCATCTGGCCTCCAAACTTCATTTGAAGGATGTTTAATGTCGTTTACAGTTAATATGAGCCATTATTAAGGATCTGTCGCCCCCTGCTGGATGCAATTCAAAGTACAACATTAAATACATATAGAGCTTCCATTAGAATAATTTTATTTAATATGCAGAGAAAATGGATTGTTTATTATTGAAGCATTTAGTACACAAACAGATCATCCTTGTGAATGTCTTCATTTTTAAGTAATATGCCTGACTGTGCGAAATGTGAAAAAAAAAAAAAAGGATTAAGGTTAGAAAAATTTATTTAAAATATTTTTAGTAGTTTGATACAATGTCATAAAATGAAATGAAGTAGAACAACACACACAAACAGATTTATACATCTACAGTTAAGTGTCAATGATTTAAAAATAATAATAATAATAAAATAAAGTTTAAAAAAGTTCTGCTATCTAGTAACACACAATACTGTATATGCAGACTTTTTGTTGCTTATTCATTCCAGTTATATCAGTCAGTTCCAGTCTGATTAATTTTCCCAGGAGTCAGAACCTTATTTCCTTTTCCTGCCTGTGTTTCATCACAAATCCATGCATTACGTTAAAACAATATGCGTTAATAACGTTTGACGAACTTGAACATGCAGTGCAAACTGTACACAACAACAAATTCTTTACAATTTTCATACAGTGTCTCAACTCAAACATTTTATACACATAAAATGTGCATACAATTCATGCTAAGTCATTTAAACTTTACTCAATACAACGTGAGCCAAAGTACCTTGTGCATTAAATTCAGTACGAGCAGCTGGAGTTGTAAATGTCGCCCGCTCTGGTAGACAAAGGTATTGCAATTTAATTCGTATTGCAAGCTAAGTGTAACGTTTTTGACCAGTTTGTAACATGGCTGGATGGCTAATTATTCAAGTATTAAGTCTAAATAATCGTATGCATTTCTGATACTGTTAAAGTATTCAAAGATATCTACTGCTGTAAATATTACAGAAATAATATGAGAATAAAAACACAGAAACATCTTGAGAATATTACGCACAACTGTCACATTTGCTGAGTTAGTTTGATCTAACATACAATACACTGTTAGATTTTCTGTATATTAAAATAAAATTTAAAAAATCTATATTCTATATATATATATATATTTATATATATATA
>JAQMYM010000015.1:19569346-19609030 GCA_030014255.1 Parauchenoglanis ngamensis
CTCACTCACTCACTCACACACACACACACACACACACACACACACACACACACACACACACACACACACACACACACGTGAGAAGTGTTTTGTACGTGAAACTGTGTTAACAAAGTAGGATTGTTTTGGCCCTTTTGGTCTTCCAGAGTCAGGTCCATTGATCGTGCACGGTCTAGGAGAGTCTGACCTCTAGCGCCCACGGAAGCCGTGTCCATGGCAACCCCCACTTCGAGCAATTGTGAATTCCTCCTGGGAAAAAGGGGGGTGAGAGAGAGAGAGAGAGAGAGAGAGAGAGACGGGATCAGTGCGTGATCCTTCCTCCTCTCTCCTCCCCCTTCCTCGGTGTGTTTCTCTCTCTCTCTCCCTCTCTCTCTCTCTCTCTCTCTCTCTCTCTCCGCTCCCTCTCTCCCATACAAACGGCTCGGAGGTGAACATGAGCAGTGACGCGCGCTCCTGTGCTCGCGCTGAACGCGGTGGTCGCTCCTGTCTCGCGAGCCGGACGCTATAACGGAGAGGATCCGCGCGCAGGGACTAACGGGCACGCTTGCACGAGCGTTCCTGCATCCTGAAGTCCAAACACAGACCCGGGATAAACGTCTGGTCCTTCTTCCTCCTCCTCTTCCTCGGTCTCCTAGTTCTCCGTGCGCGCTGAGATGTTCCTCCAGGCGGTAGCGCGCGCCTGCGCCGGATTGGTGGCCTGCACCCTGCTCGCCTTTGTCCCGCAGCCGGCCGCCGCATCATCCCTCAGCCGATCTGCACAGGGTGAAAGTTTTTTTTTTTTCATCTCTCTCGCTCTCTTTCTCTCTCACTCTCTCTCACTCATCTACTGGCACGCGCTCGCTACACCTTGCAGGCTTCATGAAAAGATGGATTTGCGGTTTGCGCGTTTTGAAACAAAAGTCTTGCGTCCAGTGAACACCTTCCATATGAGTCCGCATGCATAGGTCACTCCAGTTTATTAATGCAATTATTAGGTGGCCTGAGCATCTGAGAGACTTGATGCATTTCCAAATGTCCCTTTTATAAAAAAAACAAAAACTTTTTAAAGCAGCGATTAGTGAAATCTCTTGCATGGATCGTTGCAGTCAGCCTTAATTACAGGATGGACTTGCATTATGCAACCCAGTCAGCATTTTGGAAAAAAGTCCCTGTCTTTTCCACTGGCGCACATTTTAAAGCAGCCGTAAGCGAAAAGTCGGGTGTGTGTACAATGCAGAGCTGCACGGTGGTTAGTCTTCTCTGACAGCTCTCATTATTTAATTTCCATGAAGGCTGTTCATTTAAGCATCTGTTTAAAAGATTAAACCCGGATGCATGTGTGGAGTCAAAGTTAAAGAGGTTAAAGAGGTCCCAATGTCCATTTCTCATAAATACTCTCTTTAGAGCAGCTATTAAAGATACTCAAGCTTTGAAGAGCATTCAAGTGTTGCAGCCTTTAATCACAATGAACTTGCAAGCAGCATTTTTTACGAAAAGTTCTTGTCTTTTTCAGCTTCTGATCTATTTAAAAGAGCAGGTCATGCATGTATCATGCTTTGTTTTTCTTAAAGAAAAGCTCCGTTTTAAAGTTAAAAGTGCTAAACATATAAGTCCTAATCATTTGTGTTTGTAGAGTCGATCCTTTAGATGATGCTACAGATACAGACTCCCCTTCCTGATGTCTCTCACGTTGTCAGAGTGGTTTTGTACACTTCAGAGCACTTAATCCAGTTTATTTCAGCACTTGTCTTGTAAGACTAAACGTGAGCGCATCTCGTCTCTATAAAGCTGAATTTTCTCTTTGATGTTTCTAAGGATGACACAAATATGAAGTTGATAGGAGAGTCTGCTACACGTCACTGTATTCAGACCTTCAGTCGTATTGTGTAGGACGTCTGCCTTTTAACAGCACTCAGAAATACACTGCAAGACCTGTCTTCTGGTTTTTCCTCCAATAAAACCAGCAGATGAATCTGGAATGATTGACAGTTGCATAGGCGTTTCGAACTCTCTGATGCTCACTGAGCTCCTGGAAGCCCCGCCCCCTTTCCACCATCTCACATTAATAATGTTTCGGCTTCGTTCTCTCATCTCAACTCAGTTTTCTAAACAGAGATGTTTTAAGGTTCGTTAATGTGAAATAAATCCTATGAATCTACGTTCAGCTTACGTCGTTAACGTCAGTGAACTATATTTATTAGGGATGCTGTGTATCCCATCCCATGTGTAAAAAAAACATAACTGAAATGAAACAAAAAAATCTTGCAGTGTGGGCTAAACTATTTAATGTTGACCAAAAAATGAAAATATTTTGAATATGAGGATTCGGGAATATTTGGAGTCTTCTGTAAACCGGATACAGGATTATTCAGCCTTTAGAAGCTTTTATTCCTTTCAAGCTTTGATTTTTTTTATTTTATTTATTGGAAGATCATCTGTCAAGTTTTACGCCTTTAGCCTATTTCTAGAAAGAAGCAAAATTCATGCCAATCAAACGAGACTAGTTCAAGCTTGCAATTAGTAAAAATGTCTAGGAATTGGATTAACAATCATATATTTTTAGTTTTTTTAATCTTCTAAGAGAAAAGACTAAATTCTTTTGGCTGTATTCAAGAGATTTTCTCTTTCTAAGATGCCTATATTTATTACTGTATTTTAAAAAAAATGTTTTTTTGGGGAGTTTGGCACACAAAAAAAATCTATTTTTGTTCAGATAGACAGGAATATTCTAGAGAGAAACAGGAAAATGATTAGTGTTGAATTGCAGTGGAGATTTCAATCTTATATATTCATAAAAACAGCCTCAATTTGATTCTCTATAAGCGAAGACAATGTGCATGAAAAGGGATAAAAAAGCTCCTACAGTAACTCTAGGTGAATGATTTCTATTGATGTGACTTGTTACTTTATTGATAATAATTAAAGGAAACATATTCAATAAACAATCTTATGATATTATATATTCATATTGCCCAACCCTAACACCATGTTTACTGCATCAGGATCTTTTTATATTCGAAATGAATATGCAAATTGCGAAAGTCTGTTTTTCTTGCTGTTTTGAGCTTTATGTGATTCACAAGTGCATCAACGTCCTAAGAATGAAGATTTTACTCCGAGAGGCATCACACCCATACACACACAATGACATTAAGCACATATATTTACGGTTAAGACATCATTTGGTGTCAAGCATTCAGCGTTCATTAGTGAAGTTTGCATGGAGACGTTCGTGTGTTAACTGCATGTGCTTTTTTTCTTTTCTTTTCTTTTCTTTTTTTAATAAAAGTGTGCGCTCATTCTGCAAAAACAGATTGTCCTGAAGACCTCATCGTCCCGCTTTCCATCTCCTCTTTGAAGTAAGGTGTAAATTATGGATGAGGATAAGCATATTCATCTGTGTGTGTGTGTGTGTGTGTGTGTGTGTGTGTGTGTGTGTTGGGAGGGGGTGCGGAGTCGGGGGGTACATGGTGAAGGTTCACACTCAGACGCACAAAAAAAAGCTGTCCCCTGAGCCGACAGGGACAGAGTGTGTGTATGTGTGTGTGTGCGTGTCAGTGTGTAGGGGGAGTGTTTGCATCTTGGGTGGTCTACTTCCCATTGTGGGAAAACTCAATATTTACATTTTGCAATTTGAACCACTTTTCCTCTTTTTCGTTTTCCACAACATCCACTGAGCGGAGTACAAGGCCGAGCGGTGACGTTAGCGGTGCTGTAGGGTTTGGCTGACGTAGGCTGCACCTGCTTAGCCATGCTGTGCTGATTTGTACATGTGTGTGGTCATTTCTGTAGTACTTTATCTCAAAATTTTGTCTTTAACTGAACATCCAAAATCCATAAATGATTGATGAGTCATTTCAAAATGTTGGAGGCTAATAAACAGATCCGAAGCACAACTCTCGGTGGTTTATACACCCCTGATGCAGTCTCACCACACAGTATTAACAGAGGAAGGGGGAAGGAGAGCTGGGATAGTGTTGGTATTGTAAAATAGCATATTGTGATTATATTAAAGGAGCAATTAGCAATTTTTGGAGCCACCTGCTGTCTGTGAGATAAAGATTTATAGTGAAAACATAACAAGCCTTTGGTTTCCCCGCCTAAATGACTTCACTTTCTTCAGCCAAAACATTCTGACTTATAAGCAATAGGGGCGGAGCAACTTTCAGGGCCAGAAAAATGAAAACAGAAGACTTGGATGAAGAAACTAGCAAGCTTAATTGCATGCCAATATTATAAATCTTTGTTTCATTTTTTTAAGAAAATGGAAAATATCTTTTTTTTTTTTTACTAAGTGATTGATTATTGATTTCTACAGGTCTAGAAACACTTAAGACGGTCTTGATTAATTTCCTAGAACAGCAGCTCTGACAGTAGTGAGCTTGCTAATCACAGGTTTGAATACGTAATCGTTTCTATAGCAACAGCATACACAGTGACTTGTATAGAGGATGTGCTACGTAATAATAAGCAAATATTTAAAAAAATCTATTGTTATTTTTTAACATCATTGATCATTGATGTGGTATGATAATTTTCTGTGAGGCGATGTTTATGGAAGGATTCTCCACGTTTTTTTTTTTTCTAACACGGGAATTTTTTTGTCTTATTAACATAAAGAGCCAGAATAAAAGAGAGGCTGGTGAAGGAACGAGCGTTTATAGCTGCTACAACAAAATAATGAAAACGGGACCAGGCTTTTTTGCGGACGCTCCACAACATTATATGTAACTATAAATGGATAAAAAGTATATAAGCATATGATATTGTGATATAAGAGGAATAAAACACTTTGTGACATGCTGTTAGTGGAAAGTAATAAAACTGAGGGTGGTAACGTTAACTCGGCTTCATCACGACAACTCATTGTTGATTATTTTCCACTTACAGCATGTTCGAAAGTGTTTTATGTATTTTAGGATTTATGCTGTTGCCTGTTTTTTCTACCTGGACATAAGCCTGCTTGGACTGGGAATGTTTTTCAGTCGTCCAGCTGTGGACAGGTTCTCAGTGCTTCCTGATTACTCAAGTAAGTGGAAATAACTGATAACTTGGTAAAAAGATGTTGTTGTGTACCAGACGGAGGTTCGATTAGATACTGACTGGGGAGGAAGCAACGCTGACTGCTGTGTGACGCAGCACCACGGCAACCGCCGGGGACGATGTGTCACGCTGCAGCGGTGTGTGTTGGTGTAACCTCTGCTCCGTCTCCCAGCCTACCCCGAGACCGAGATCCGGCAGAGAACAGAGGACAGAGAGACAGAGTCTGCACAGAAAGTGCTGGAGACAGAGACAGACGCACAGACACCGGGTGAGACGTAGTCGAGCCTCTACAGGGTGCTTTCTGTGTGGGAACTGAACCCAGTGGCCTGATTCAGGCGTGCCAGAGAGCACGGAAAAGGCCAAACTGGTACTGCAGACTCCCACGGAGAGGGGAGGGGACGGCGAATACAACTTCACTCCCTCTTTATTCTGCCTGGGGGTTTGTTTGCTTTGTCTTGTCTTTCACTAGATGAAGTTGCCCTGTTCTTTTGTCGGCGTGAGCAATGGCCTTGTACGCAGAGGAGATCTCGCGCTGCAGCTTCTTGTGCATGTCTTCTAGCTTGCAATGTGCTGTTTCTTCAGTAACTTTTTTTTTTTATAACAGTTATGGTCATGAGGCAGGTACCACAAACCGATCAACCTCAGTCTTTGCGAACAACTTGTTTGTTCATCTAAGTTCTTAAAAAAATACTTCCTCCAAAACCCTGGGCACTTACAACTTTTGGAGCCAAAGACGTCTGTAACTGTAGAAGAAATTCCAGAGACTTGTTTTATGAAACGATTTAAATGCATTTGTGTTTCAGTTATTAGGGTTAAACCGGTTTAATTGCAGTGATCAATCAAAACGCATAATATCTATAGAAACGCGGAAGTAAATATAGATAATTCTGGATTATTTCCATAACAAATCGCAGACTCCCTGTTTATGCTTCGTGAACAGAGCTTTGAGAAACCGAACAGATTGGACATGACACACTCGCTGACTGATTTTTTCTGATTCTGTTAAATGGCCGGACATCAGGACTGGAGATTATCCAACATCCAAACTGCTGCTAAACTACACTCACCAAAAACACGTGCATTACTAGGAGACAGTGATAGTAAAATAAACACTCGATCGGTTCAAGGCTAACGGCAATTGCAACCAGCTTTTTTCTCTCGTCCTCTGGGATGTGCTAACACTTTGAACTCGCAGCTTGTCCTTCACCGAGAAGTTCTGCTGCAGCTGCAAGAGCTGACCCACCTTTGGTTTTTCCCCAACGGACTTCCTGTGTTTACGGTTTCTGTGCATTTTTATTAGATATTAATAGCAGGGTTGGGTTAGACCTCAGCACGCGATACTAGTCCTTTTCGTCTCAATTTCTGATTAGGAAAATTAGTCTGATACAAGTTGAGTCGCTCTGACCAACCTGAAACATGACCAGAAATTAGACGCTCGATTTTTCTCTGCTAAGTCCCGATACAACCTGCTTCGAAATACCTACACGCTAGGACCAACCAGGCCGGACGTCTGGGAATAATTAGAGAAAATGAGTCATGTAAAGCAACACTGTCTTTAGTAACCGTTGCTAAGAAAAACAAATATGCTAACTGATTAAAACTAGCAGCTACTAGCATTTAGAGCTAGGTGGATGAAAAGAATAAACCTGGTACATAACTTGCACTATTATGGTAAAAGACTAAGATTTAATGATTTAAATAGACCATAAATGGCATGCGATTTAAACAAGTAATTTGGATAAATGTTGTCTAGAACAAGTCTTAAATCTTTAAACTGGACTTTTATTTTGGCCCAAAATGAGCTAGCGTTATTTACACGCCACTGAATATACCATGAGAAGTTCTACACCATTAATGTAGGAAAGAAATATATATTTGAATATTAAAAACCACAAAATAAAGTAGGATGTCACGGTGAAATCACAGTTGAATTTATTTTTCGAACATTTTTAACAGAGACACTAGCCGTGTTTACATGAACCTGCTATTTGAAATTGCGAACTAAAAAATGAGGAATGGAAACTGGTGGATTTTGAAAAAAAAACCCAAAAAAACACTCCGATATTGCAAAAACGTTTTAACGCTCACATGAGGTGATTTTCCAGATGATTTGATGAGGCGATATTTCACAAAATTGAATTGAAAAGACATTTTTCGCATTCAAGTCGCATGACATGAAAGGCAAATGGAAACGCTACATTTCTGAATAAAAGAGCTCTGTAGGAGGTATTGTGTGAGGAGAAAACAGAGCTTTAATCACATGACGTCGCTCGGTGGAAACACGGACCATTCACAATTGTGTTTCGTTGACATTTTTTTAAATATCACTTCTATTCTGTGCAAAACTGCACTGGAAACCCAGCTAACCCTCACAAAGCTTACAGAAATCCAGGCCGGTCTTTAGGATTCCAGCAGCAGCTCTGTAGCATCCAGGTGAGATTAAACACTGAAGCCAGTGAGATTCGGCGTACGGTTCACGTGATCAGAAGTGTGAGATCCGGCCCCAGGGCCGAGAGAAGACTGCTTGGGTTTCAGTCTCACTCGGCAAAAATGATCTGCTACATGAAGAAATATACATGCATGTAGCTGCTCACAGGTCCCATCCCAGGTTTATTCCCCAAAACTCAAGAAAAGTCTCTGAGCACTTTAACTTCTCTGTCTGTCTGAAAGCTGGTATGCATTTTTGAGGTGGCAGTTATAAAGTTTATGGTTGACCGCGTGGTAAACTGTCCAGCACAAGTGGGCTTGGCTGAAGAGACAAAATGCCAAAGCCAATCAGACAAAAGCATTCCAATGGCCTTAGAGTGGGAGCTTCAATCACATTTTTTCTAACCCTCAAACTTTCTCACTCACTTCCTGTTCATGTCCTGGACAATCTCCTAACACTGAGTCTAAAGGAATCAGAAAATGAACCACTGAATCAAAACAAAGCATGCAAATTTTACAATTTAATTCATCATTTTAAAAAAATACCTTGTGGTAGGAGTGTTCGCCTCCATTGCTGGGGAACTACTCAATTAGTTCTGGTGTCACATAATTAGCTGGATGGGGTTCACCTGTGTGTGTGTGTCATGTAGAAGAACTCAGAGTTTGTTAAACAGGAAGACCAATGTGCTAACAGTCTGTAAATAATAATTTTAAAAAAATAATAATAGGATTTGCTTGTTTAAAATTTTTTGATCATCTTACAGTTTGACACTGAATGCATTATTTATTTATTTTTTTTAAATGGAAATACTTCAGCACAACATTGACTGTCGCTAAAGGACAAAAGATACCAAAGGTTAGTGACCTGGTAAAGAGTAGCTCACACAAGCGTCCGCATTGTGCAGCGCTTCACCCTGCGTTCAAATGAATGAATTACATTTTATTATGAATAAATTAAACTAGTGAGTGATGAAATATAACGTAGCACATGATAAACTACAGTACAGGAGTTAGTTTTCTTTCACATCTATTAAAAATGTTTACTACTGTTGAAAAAGTTGGATGTTTGATGCAGCTAATTTAAATTCCAGGCTTCATATTAGCTTTGTTAGCACACAAGCTAACTGTCCTAGCTCCATATGCACTCAGCAGACTCCCCTCTAAATATCTATAGCTCTTAAACACAACGCACAAGAGTGACAATTGTTTATTTAAATGTTACATGCAAGGCTTCCTTTTAGCTGTTAGCAAATCAGCAGCACAAGCTAACTGTCCTAGCTGATGATTTCTGCTACTTCTTTCTCTCCCAGCTATATATTTCTATAGACATGTAGCATGTATACAGTGTATATTTGCTAATATATAACCTGATGAAATGAAAGCACGGGTATACATTTTTCCTTATAATCACGAGGAGCTGAAGTTGTGCGAGGGGAAATGTAAAAATGTCGGACCGGACATGCTACAGGATCGGCCGAGGAATCATTGGAGACGAGTCGTTTAGATTTGTCGCTTCATAGTGCATAAATTTGTGCTGCTGCTGTTAGGTGTTTCTATGACTTTATAAAGGATGCTCGGTTTTAGGATCTTGGTTCCAGTCTTAGTAAAATACCAAAACAAAATGGAGCAAGGAATGGTAAAGGTAAACATGGTTAATGCTAATGACTCAGATGTGCTGTAGATCTATACGCGTACATACGCACTTTATGCAGTTAGTAGGCTTGAGGTTACATTTTGGTCATGTTTGGATGCTGATAAACTGAATCGGTGACACAAACCGGGGTTTCCTTTGATAAACATGAATTTAGAGCCTCCTCTTTGTATGCATTTTGTCCATTTGACACTAGGAGGCACTTTTTTGTTGATGAACTTTTTTGAGCAAGTCACACAATATGACTATCATACACACGGTTATTAAAGTGGGATCCATGACGTGACATAACCAAGGGGTCTGTGATTTAAAAAGAAATAAAAAAAAATTAAAAACAATTGCAGCTATGGCAACCACAACCCACCATTATTATTAGAAAATTATTGTATTTATAATTGAGCAGTTATATTAGCCTGTTTGCTTAAGATGTCAAATTAAAAACAAATATGCTGGTAAATAATGTCATCTTGTAAAAAATTGTAATGACAATTTTAATAAAGATATCGGAATGGAAACTGTACAGCTTCAATAAAAAGTGCATATATATATTATGAGCCTAATGTAATATTTCATAAAGGAATTGTTAGTAAAATAAATTAGTTTATTTTTTTGCCCCCAGGCTGTTTAAAATTTGTGATGACCCTTGTGTGTATGCAACTGTTACACTGCATGAAAAAGCACCCCTGTTTTTTTCCCATACAAGTCCCGGCTTGCATGCTATGTTGGCCACTGCAGGAGAAACTCATACGTGTTTTAGTTTCCCTTCATTCCTCATGTGGCCACGGACGTTCGCGTGTGGCTGTAAAATCCCGAGTGTGTCCGACAGCCTGCTATTTTCAGGACCTCGTCAAGGTCTGCTAGACGAGTCTCTTATTTCGCTCTTTTACTGCATTTTGTGTCCAGCTTCCTCCATGACCCTGAAACTGTATCCATAAACATTTGCACTAAAAATAATCACTATGGTTAGTTATTTTTGGAAATTTCATGAGTGTAGGTCTACCCTGTTCAATTATCTGCTCTGAAGGATATATAAAATGTTAAATTTTTGTAACAGAAATTAGAACCTCTTTCTGCCGCTTTCTTTGCATTTTTCAATGCAAAACATTGTACACTTCAGAGCACCTGCTTCAGCCTTTATCTGCCTCAGCTGCTGATTTCTTTAAGCCAGGGTATTCATGCTGAGGCAGGAGTGTGTTATCACTACGGCTCATGGGGCTGTTGTACCGAGCTCAAGAAAAACACAGGCTCTCCTGCGAACTCTGAGGTTGAGCTGATAACCTGACTCCTGTTACAGTCACACACTCGACGCTGCCAGAGAAAACTGCTCGCCGTTACACTTCGCTGTCTGAGAGCGAGTGTGTTCGTGCTGCCAGACTTGCTGCTCAAACCGCTTAGAAATACTTGTACACTTAAAACACATTTTTTGTATAATATGCTCGACACTGGATTGCTCTGTTCATCCCACAGTGCTGTTTAATTCTGGATTCTGATCGTTTAGAAGGTGTTTAATTTTCTAGAACAGCAGCTTGTTTAGATGCCCACGTTCGTGTCAACGCCCGTGTTCGAATACGTTATTGTTTCTATAGTAACGGCGCATATACATTGACTTGTACAGCAGCAGATTAAAAATAGCATGCAAAATTGTTATGGTGAAGTTTTCTGTGAGGGCATGTTTATATAACAGTTATGGAAAGAGTCTCCAGTGGCAGTGGTAACGTTGTAGCTTTAAGTTTTCTGACGTTTGCGGTAAACCTCGGCTTATTAACTTAAAGAGGGGAAAAAGAGAAGCCAATGTTTATAGCTGCTAGAAAGTGTAAAGAAGTTCTCAGGAACGAACTTGTTTCCACGTTAAGCGCAATTATAAATAAATAACAAGTAGGACCTGTCGTTCTTGAAATAATTTAAAATGGTCGCGGTTGTAACTTGCGGTGCAATTGTTGGAAACTGGTAACAGTAACTCCATTTTGCGTCACTGATTATTTTTTCCCTTTAACAGCACGCTCTCGTGATTTATTCCTTATGTAAATAATTTCTCCATCAAACCCCAATAATGTGAGGCTGGGTTATTTGGGATCAGGGTCAAGGGCTAGCTCAGAAACTACTTCCCGTAATAACCTGAAGGAAGACCAGGGAATGCCAGAGGTTTAGATTCTGAGCTAATGACTGGAAGGTGATGGGGTCAAATCCCAGCATTGTAAACTAGAAGGACACTCGAGCGCAGAACCTCCAGCAAGGATAAGAGTCGACGCACATATGCAAATCTACAACCACTTTATATGTCTGGACATGTTTCTAATGGAGTCCTCCTGTTTCTACATTGGTTATGTTTTCTCACAATTGAACTTCACTGCCATCTGCTGGATTTTGGCACCTGCTGTTGAGCCCAGACGTCCAGCAACTGATGGCAATATTGGCGAAAGCAAAAAAAAAAGTCATGGATCCACCCTGTGACTCGGATCCCTTCCAAAACGTAATGGCTTCTTCCTTGGCTCGTGCTCCACCTTTCCACCACGTTTCATGGAAATCGGATAGACGAGTAAACGGCACCAGAAACATACCCTCCTTGGCTGAGGTGGTAATAGTGGAACGGCTCAGTTAAAGTATGACCAGCTCACAAGCTTTGACGACAATTTTTTATTTTTTTTTTAAACTAGTTATTTGTTTTTTGAGAGAATTTAAAACTGGAAATGTTTTGGCTAGGGTAAATACTGATCAGTAAACATGGAACATGTTGGATCGTAATTTCAAGCCTGCATGATTAGAAAGCTGTGCTGAACCATGGGATGGTTTGCTGGATTTTTCCTTTGAGCATGTGCAGTACCTGCCTCAGGGATGGGCTTTTTTAATTTTCTCAGCCTCCTTCTGTCTGTTGTGGTGCTTTAAACGGAATTCTTGGAATAGATTGGGTTAAACGTTTTGCTTTGCATTCTTCTTCCAGGGCAGCTTGACAAACAAATCCCTGAAAGGATCCCAGATATACACAAAAACACGCACATGCGTATGCATGGACAGTCTGATTCGCCAACCGAGTAAACGTTCCTGAAGTTTTTCGGTCACTTTCTTAACATCCGCATGTGAGGAGTTCATTGTTTGGCTCATCCTCAGCCTGTTCCTCATTAGACTCTCTGAAAGATGCCTGTGATACTCGTGCTCTGGCCTGCACTGAGCAAAATAAAGCAGCATTTCTGCAGGCAACTGAGTGCTGAGAGCTTCTTCTTGGTAGACCACATATTAGAAGTCCTGAGCATCCCTTGGTTTCCAGGCTTAGCATCTGACTCACTCGCTTCTCATTAAGTCTCAGAGGAACGTGGTGGGTGTTCTAATGCTTTTCATATCTAGAGGGAAACAAGCCCAAATCCAATCAGATAGCACCAAAATGGGCACTGTTGTCCTGCCCACCTCGGGTCTAGATCAGCATCTGATTAGCACGCTAATCACATTATTATTAAAACGACGTGATTTCTATATGACAGGAAAGCATACGATATTAGAGTTCACCTTTGCCAACCCATCTGCATAACAATGATAGGAAAATCGCATCCATTTCACGTGATCATAAGTATTCATTAAGAATCATGTGGAAAATAAATGAATCGTGTACAAAACTCGCATATGAAAAATGACTTGTGAACAAATTACACTTGAATAATGAATCATTTGGAATATATATATATATATAAAGAATCATGTGGAAAATAAATGAATCAAGTAGAAAATTCACATGTGAAAATATGAAGCATATGGATAAATTGCACTTAATTGAATCATATGTGAAATGAATGAATCGTTTGGAAAAATCACGTGAAAATAAATGAGTCAAGTACCAAATTTCATTTAAAAATAGATGAATCGCGTGAAAACAAGTCACGGTTCAAAAGAAACATGGAAAAAGAATCGTGTTGAAAATGGTAAGTGAATCATACAGAAAAGAATCACTTGAAAATAAATGAGCCGTGGAAATGTGAATTTAAAAAAAGTCACCTGATAAACGAGTCATGTGGAAAATCACAATGAATCATATGAAAATTATGATCGCATGAAAATTGTACGCACGAAGCTCATGTCACCTTTCTGTAAGGGTTGATTTTGATTCTATTTTTTGATTCTTTTTTTAATCTGACATCTTTATGGCATGACTTTATAGGACGGAGTTTACGGGTTGAAGAGAAACATCACATGACTTCGCAGGCCATCGAGGATGGATGTGTTGCTACGTGGTTTAATGTGCGTGTTTACAGCCTGCGAGTGTTTACATTCCGAGGCGCTGTAGTACATGAATGAAAGGAAGTGCTTTAATCTGCTTGGTAAAGAGCAGAAAACACTTCAACTGCAGGAGAACTGAACGGTGCTGACGGGGATGATGACACGGCCGTGATGACATTTAGAGGAGCGATGTCGAAAGCAGAGGCGCTGTGTGAATCTTAGCCTGACCCACTAACCTTTTCACGATGGGCCTGATGTCACACAGCAGTTTGAAATGACTACGGACTCTGAACACCATGACCCCAAATATGTCCTGAATATGTATTTTTCCTTCCCCTTCCACTAAGGCTAGCAGGGAATTTATTAGCGTTTATGTAATGCTCGCTGACCTCTTGTTCATTCACTATTAGCAGTGTTAGTGTTTTGTGGTGAGGAACTCCTCTAAAGCCAATACAGCCTATAAAGGTCTCTTTCGTAACGGTGTGGTTTCTGCAGCCACCGTTATATATCACATCTTTCATGTTCGACTACTGAATCTACCTGTTTGCTATAAAACATACGGAATGGAGCCAGCTATTTCTGAAATGCTAATTTTTAGCATATAATATAGTGCAGTGTGTGTCATTTGAACCGTGCTTCTGTACAGCTAGCAGCCTTGATCATACAGACCCAGTCATTTTATGGTTTGGTCCTACAGGAAACGCCTAAAAATATCAGGCTAACACTCTTGCAGTAATTGCCATGTTGGCCCCTCTTAAAGTCGCTTTAGTAACTAGCAGAAAGCAGCAGAGCAGGAGGCTAATTGGCACCTGCGGAGAGGAGAGAGAGCGAGCGCCCGTTAGCCTCGGTTCCCCCGACCGGGTCGTAAAAGGCGCAGCATCAAACTCTGCTGAAAGAGTCGGGCGGCTTTCATTTAAGACGGGAAGCCTTTCTCGACATTTGAAAGGTCAATCTTAGCCAGGGATTTAGCATTGTTGTATTTTCTTACCACATGCCTCAGTGCTACACCGAGCGACGTCGCTTTACGTGATTACATTTGTTTATAATATCATTTATTTATGATAATGGTGCAAAGGTTTAAGGAAATACAAGCCAAGCCAGCTTTTTTTTTTTTTTTTTTTTTTTACAGTAAGAAGACCGTCTAGTGTTCAGAGAGAGTTATGGTACAAACTAGTACAGGATACGAACAGTACAAACAATTAATAATGCTAATTGTACAACCTAGTGGTACAAAATAAAATAGGACAAGCTAGCGCTAATGGTAGAAACCAAAAGATTCTAATGGCAAAAAATATGCTAATATAAAAAAATACAATAACACAAAATACAGTATACTTAATGGCATAAACCAGTACTAATGGCGCCAGCTAGTACAACTGGTACAAACTAGTACAAATGGAACAAAAGATACTTAATGGCACAAACTAGTGCTAGTGGTAAAAAACATACTATTAGAAGAAACAAATACATACTATTGATGCAAAAGATACTAATGGCACAAACTAGTACTAATGCCAAACTATTATTAATGATACAAATTAGCTAGTACTAATGGTACTAAAGGTACAAAAGTAGTACTAAAGCCACAGAACGTACTAATGTTACAAGCTAGTGGTACTAATGCTACAGATTAATACTAATAGGACAAAAGATTCTAATAGAAGTATCTAGTACTACAGGAGCAGAAGATACTAATGTAACAATGATATCAAACATTATAGTATGAAAGATACTCAGTAACGCAAACTAGTAGTACTGATGCAAGATATTGATGGTTCACATTACAACTGTTGGTAAAAATTGGTACACATTGTATAGCATATACTTAATGGCACAAGCTAGTACTAGGATTACAAAGATGCAAATAAAAGAAAGTAATACTACTGGTGCAACAGTGGCACAAACTAGTACCGATATCGCAACCTAGTACTGATGCTCAATAAATGCTAATAGTACAAACTAACTAAATAATGGTTAAAAAAAAAAAGGTACTAATGAAACAAAACGTACTACCGTTGCAAACTAGTTGTACTAATGTTACAGATGGAGCAAAAGATACTTCTGTAACAAACTAGTACTATTGACATCACAAATACTAATAGTACAAAATATACTTGTAGTGCTGGTACAAGATATTAATGTTGCACCAGGCTATTGGTTAAAAAAGATACACGAGATGCTTCTTTCATCAGTGATGATTTCATCATTTCCATTATGTTGTATTTTAATTTAACATTTTTATCTAACAGAGCTTCATTCAACAAAAGCCTTTTAAAAATGACCCTTTTCTTGCAGTCGCACAAAAGAAACTCGGCACCCGTTTTCTCATCGCGCGATCTCGGCCCGATGCGTTTGGAATTTGTTCGTGTCTCAGCAGTAAAACCTTCCCGCTTTGAAACCTGAACCATTTTTATTAAACTTTGATCAGCGCTATGCCCAATTACTCAATTAGAAAAGTAAACACGGGCGTCTCCTCGGTTCCTTGGAGCTCTGAAGTCGTCTGATATTCCGAAGCTCTATTGTTTGTGGATTTCAGGGTAGCTTATGGCGACAGACAGAGAGACGTGTTTGCGCATTTTCCTGTCATCTCTCCTGCCTGGTTCTGTTAAAGACCTCCAATGGCACTCTGGTTACATTCCAACTCCGAGTTGTGATGAGTGGGGCTTCCTTGGTTAGAATGCTTCTGGTAATCCTCTCAAAGTCTTACATGAGATGATTCATGTCCTGTTGTTCATGCTAATGCAGCAGTCTCATGTCTTGAACTTGACGCATCGTTTCCCATTAAATCCTCTGAAGCTTTTTTTTTTCACACACGGGTGTTTTCAAGTCAGGGCCTTGGCAATATTTCCAGAACCGTTGTCTGCTGGAAATGCCTCGGGGAACGCAGACAACAATCGGAGGGTTTTTTTCGAGGATATCAGCCTTCATACACTTGGAGGTTGTCGAATGGAATCCTAGTTTTCATTAAAGACCTTCCTTTGCCTGAGCTTGTATTAAACCTCACATCAAGGCACCTACCGTCTGACTTTTCTTTTCTTTTCTTTTTTTTTTCCTTAAGTTTGCCGTCGAATAGGCGGAGATTTAGCATTAGCATTTGAGGTATGTTTGGATACTGCTAGAAACAAATGGCATCTTGAGTAGTTTCAGAAGCATCCTCATTCTATGTTTACTTGATAAAGAACGTTTTGGTCGACTTTTCCTGTTGTTGCTCTCGATATATACAGGACGTTCCTTGAGTTGTGAGAATTTAATTTGACGATCTTGTTCCCGTTATTTTGTTAAACACTAACGTATATACGTCGCTATACCAGACGTCTGGAAACAACCATCACGTCCGCTTGTAAGTTAAGAAAGTTATACAATACATTTGCAAACACCGTGCACGTACAAACGTGCAATTATAGGGAAGTGATCAACAACAGAGCTTTTTACTCTCCTGATACGTTTTGTCTGGAAAACCAAAAAAAGAAAAAAAAGGGAAATAAACATTTCCTTACAGAAAACGTCTGTGTCAGCGATTACACACTTTTTTCTCTGTTGAACACGTTTTTAATTGGATTATTAGTAGTATTAGTGTTGATTATGTAGCTGTGTTACTATAGAAATGATGACATCGGAGCAAACGCAATAATGTAAACCTAATATAATTAATCAGAATTCGGTTAAAAAAAAGCTACGTTTTTAAATGTAATGACTTACTCGGGTGTCAGAAAACATATTGATTATGTCTTTTGGGATTAGTCAGAGTTTTGATGTTGCCATGTTACCCAGTGGCCGGATATATGTTCTTACCAGCCACAGGGTCCGATTGCGCAACCGGTCATGTTATCACACACTCCTGTTCTCTCCTTTAACTTGAAATGGTGAAATAATCACCTTCCTTATGGATATTTAAATAGCTTACTGTGATTATTATAAAATGGAAATTGGCAATCAGTGAAAAAACCAGCAACCTCACACAAGCCTAGCTAGTGTGCATTTAATCTCCAGCCTTTATTAAGACTGAACAACACACACGTCATGAGATTTAAGAAAACCCATCCTTATTGTCTGCTTTATAAGGCGGACGCTTTAGTGGTGTTTTCTCTCCCGTGTTGGAGGTTAAGAGCTTCATCTGGATCTGTTGCTGCTGTGAGCGGTTTTATAAGGTGGTGAAAAGAGAGAGGTCCTTGTGTTGATGTTCTGCCATCTCTCTGCACGCACACACACTCGCACCGCGCGCGCACACACACACACACACACACACAGAGAGAGAGAGAGAGAGAGAGAGAGCGGTCCGGTGATTCATCTGTTAGCAGAACGCTTCCATTTCAACACCCTCTCTGGGTTTCGCAGCAGACTGCCTCTTTCCTTCAGAGCCTCTGTGGCTTTCCCTCCGTGTCATTAAGCTCAATCAGGAGGCCTATAAAAGTTTGCTCTGCCCTCCGGTTTCTTTCGACACACGTTCCGTAGCCATTCCCTGCTCAATCCAGTACTGTCACTTCAGTAACGGCTAACGGCTAATTACAGTTTAAATAAATCTTACAGTACATTTCTCAAGACGTGGATTAGTTTCCTGTAACAGCAGTAGCGCAGCCGCACTTCACATGCGTTGTGTTCGTAATGACCTTACTAATATGGTTTCTATGGTTACAGCGACTTGTACAGCGAACGCTTCACGTAATCTGATTAAAAATGGCTAATTGTTGATATGAAGTTTTCTGTAAGGAGATGTTTATGTAAAGTGTGTGGAAGGAGTCTCCAGTGTCAGCGTAACAGTCAGAGGTGTCAGTGTTCCGACATATTCAGGATCTTTTGTGGTTCCCCAGTAACCTGAAGCACAAGCTGAGGTTCTTTTTTTATTATTATTATTATTATTTTTTTTTTTTTATAAGCTTCAAGAGAAAAAAAGAGAAGCAGGTGCCATAACGTAAGTAATTTTGCAGACGCGACGTTCAGTGGCTAAAAATATGATGCTGCACTTTTTTCTTTTCTTTTCTTTTCTTTTTTTTTTTTTTTAACTAGTTGTCCTTCCCATTGCAGTCTTAAATTTACTTATTTACGTTTTTTTCATTTGTGTTTTGCTAAACTTTGCGTTTTTGTTGACCGGCAGACGCATGTGTACATGATTATTTTTATTTCGTTTCTATTCTTTCCCCATTCTTAATTTTTTTTTTCAATTTGTATTTTTAATTATAACATTTTTTTCTTTGCTGTCTCTCCCTCACTTAGGTGTGGCTTTAATATTCACCCCACTTGCCCCGCCCCCACCATATTAAAAAAAAAAAAAAAGAAATTGCAACTTTTTATATTATGCAGTTCCTTCATGTATTGTCCCCAGCATTTATTATTTATTTATTTATTATTATTATACATTAATATCTATTTATTGTCCTCTAAAGTGCGACAGTGGTGAAAAAAGTGAAAAAGTATGGACAGTAGTTTGAATTTCCGTTTTGTTATTTGATTTGAAGCATGTGTATCGAGTGTCAGTGTTCTGTGTTACTCCTGCAATCACTGTTCTGGTTTTATTTTAAATCGCAATGTCACTCTTAAGGGAAAAAAGGTTCAATCAAGAACCGTGAAGGGTTCCACGTCGACCGCTAGAACAGAGAGCTGGTCCAGATGTGTAATATCTCCCTGATGTTTTCTGTGTGCTCTGAGTTGTACGCATCACCCTGATCACCTCCGTCTCGGAGAGCACGGCGTTCCTGTGAGTTCCTGGTTATTAGAGGGCAGGATTGAGTTCAGAGTGCGAGTGTGTGCAGCGAGAGGACATGTGTGAGCTGACCGTATTACTTTTACGAGCTGCTCCGTCCACGCACAGTGCACTCTTTTATTAGCTTCAGGAAAAGGGCTGACGGGGGTGATGGGGGCAGGGGGAGTGGTGATGGGGGCAGGAGGGGGAGGCTAAATTCTGCTCCTATGTTGACATCTGTGTTTCATCGACACTCTTTCAGCCAGCCAGCCTGCACGTCGCCTAATAACCTGGTGTGACGAGCTGTCAGTGTTCACACTTACACGCACACACACACACACACACACACACACACACACACACACTCTCTCTCTCATCCCTCTTGTTCTTCTCTCCCTTTGTGTTTCTATCCCTGTCTCCCTCTCGCCGCCTGTCTTTCTGTCAGTCTTTCTCGCACCCTCTCTCTCCGCCTGTCTTTCTCTTACTTTTTCTGTTTCTCTCAGTGTCAGTCCCCCTCTCGCTTCTTCTGTCACACTTTCTCACACACCCTCTATTTTTTCTGTCTCTCTCTCTCTCATTCTCACTATCTCTCCTTCTTTCTCTCTCTCTCTCTCTCTCTCTCTCTCTCTCTCTCTCTCATTCTTTGTCTCTCAGTTTCTCTCACTATCTCTCCTTCTTTCTCTCTCTCTCTCTCTCTCTCTCTCTCTCATTCTTTGTCTCTCAGTTTCTCTCACTATCTCTCCTTCTTTCTCATTTCTCTCTCTCTCTCTCTCTCTCTCTCTCTCATTCTTTGTCTCTCAGTTTCTCTCACTATTGATCATTCTTTCTCATTTCTCTTCTTTCTGTATTTATTATTTCTCTCGCTCTTTTTTCACTCTCTGTCTCCATTTCACTTTCTGAAGTGCACTATTTTTGGTATCTGAGCTAAAGGAGGAAGAGGTGTGTGTGTGTGTGTGTGTGTGTGTGTGTGAACACTGAGGGTCTCTGCACTCTGAGTAAACACTGCCCTGTGTTTGAACTGCACACCTTTTTAACGTAGTCGGCGCCTAAATATACCCGAGTGGGGCAATGCAGAGGGCAGGAAAAGCACCCTGGCACCTCATCAACAACCCACACCTCCTCACACACACACACACACACACACACACACAACACACTATGACTTACTATTCAAGGACCTTGAGTTAAAACTCTTATATAAGAGTGATGTAGATCAAAAGGTTCATGTTCTGTATTAATGAAGTGGCTCATGTATCGTCGCTTAAAGGAGCAGCTCTGGGAAAACAGTAAGAGTAACAATGTTCCTCCAGTGTAGTTTTGCACTGGAGCCAGCAAACTAACATAGCTAGTCCGTTTCACCTAAAACCTTTCTCTGTACATCTTTTCTTCAAACCACATCCAGTTCTCCATGAAGTGTGACGTCCTGTTCATGTTATCTATTTTTACAAAATAGTTTGTACGCCCGTACTGAGCTACGGTTTTATCATAGGCCCAGAACAAGACTAAAGAACATCAGAGCTCGCTGAGTGACTGAAAGCAGAAATCGTTTAGAACAACAGTTTCTACAGATTGTGGCTGTGAGATGAGTCTCCGAAGTCCTATCGTTTTCAGTCAATTTTTTGGTCAATTTATTCAATCTACTCTGGCCCATCAACTGTTTAAAAAAAAAAAAATGACCGCATATCTTTAAAAAAGTGAAGATTCCAGCGCCCCTGCTGGCTGGCTGCGGTACAATTTTTAGCCCCGCCCACCCTCGTGTGTTTCAGTGACAAAAACAACCTATTTTTCATGTCACTGTTCTCCTCTAAACTGTCTTTCCATCTGCAGAGTTTAAACTGATTGAAACTAAAAATGTAACTTCATTAGAATTTACTACAGCTTTTGTATTTCTTTTTTCTCTAAAAGTATCGTTTAAATTCCAAAATTGTATTTTTATGCAATTTTTTTTGTTTGTTTTTTTTACATACCGCACTTGGATATCGTGATACAGGCTGGTTTTCAGAATGAATTAAAATAAAAGGCGCCTTGACGTCGGACACCTTTTAAACGTTCTGTTCGGTGAACCCGGTACACGTGAGCGCTCCTCGCTGAATAATAGATCTATACACAGACTGTTACGCTCCTGGCGGTAACAGCGCAGTCACATTGTGCTCAGATTACGGTAATTACAAGTTTCCACTAATGTCATTGTTAAACATGTAATTACCAGCTGCAAGCTAGTCATTTTAACACACCGCTCGGAACGTCTCGTGATTAGATGTCTGATTTGACAGCTGTAACTTTATATTCTTAACAAATGATGGAATAGAAATCGAATAGAAACCACATCCTTCCTGCTTAAATCGTTAATCTGAGTGTCGATGTCAGGATTTAATTAACTTCCACTCCATAGATAATCGTTTATAACACTGTAGTCTCTAGTTTAAAATAATTTCCTAGAAATGATTTCGTAATAACCGCATGCGTATGAAAAAGTGCATTTTAGCTTTATAGTGTGGTGCTTCATGTTAAAGGATATCGTCAATGCATACATTTTCTTCTTGACTTTGATTGGTCAGAAGATTAATTTTCCATAACAGCAGCTCTGACCGTAGTGCAGCTCCAAATCACAGGATTGTATTAATGCACTCGTTCGAATAGGTTATCGTTTCTATGGTAACAACTTCTGTAGTACAACCTGTACTTGTATGGCGGTTGCGCCATGTAATCTGTGACTGTTCATAAACGGATTAAAGAGAAAACAGAAACGCATATGATCGATAGTATTGGAACGTTTCTGTTTATCGGCACTCTGTAACGGTCAGTAAGTTTCCTGACACGGGAAAGTCTTTAGGACCAAGGAGAAGAGAGAGAGAAAAAAGAGAAGCTGGTGAGACAATGACTGTTTATAGTATAGCGTAAGTGAGAACAGGAAGTGCGCGGTTGTGTGAACAGGTAGACAAGTAAATAGTAGGCTTTATGGGCATCAGATGAACATGTTCTGAATGATTTCTGATCATTTTGTTGTTAGGAGGACTTTCCTAACAATTAATTCTCTATTAAACGTTCAAGCCAGTTTCCAAGAATCTTGAAGTTGAATTAGCAATGATAATTCCTAAAGCTGTGTTGTAGATGGTGATTAGTGTGTGTTATAAGCGGAGCATTCAAAGGTCTTGTGCTGGACTCCGAGAAACAGAAGCTGCTAGCTGTAATGTTATTTAGCTTATTGGCTCATTTAGCAGCTGGGTTCAGCGATCTTGCTTTAAACAACACGAGCCGACTCAAAATTCGTAGACGTGACGGCAATTCCGCTGGAATTTATACAAATGAAGCCATAAGATAAAGCTGTGATTTTAATTCCACCCCTCACTCTAACAGAGCTGATGCTCAGAAGGACCTGCTTCCTTAACGTTCACTGCCAGTGAGGCTTTCAGAAAGAGTTCACATCAGTGTTTCCACACAAACCGTTCCCTTTCAGGCCGTTTAATACATCGCGAAACACTGGTGAGGGGCAAATCTCTGGTTTCAGCTTTAATTTACAAAGGGATTGGAAAGCAAGTTTGAGGGAAAAGAAAAAAGGAACAGGGAGTTTGGGGATAAGAAAGAAAGAAACAAAGAGAGAAAAAAGGAAGAAGAGCAGGAAGTTTTGGAGGGGAAAACTTTTTTTTTTTTTTTTTTTCTTTTTTTCAAGCAGATTCTACATTTTTAACAAGCAGTAAACAACTGACATTAAAACAAAGTATGCATACCCTAAACCGGCGGTGTATTCTGGGGGAGACAAGCTGTACAAATTTAAATAAAAATCATATTTTGGAAAGGAAGGAAGTTGAGGAAAAATGAAAGAGCAGGAAGTTAGTGGGGGGAAAAAGAAAGATCAGGAAGTAGAGTGGAAAAAAAGAAAGATGAGCAGGAAGTTGAGGGGCTGAAAATGAACAGGAAGTTGAATGGGGAAGAAGAGCAGGAAGTTGAGTGGAAAAAAGACAGATGAGCAGGAAGTTGAATGGAAAAAAGAAAGATGAGCAGGAAGTTGAGTGGAAAAAAGACAGATGAGCAGGAAGTTGAGGGGGATGAAGAGCAGGAAGTTTGTAGATGAAGAGATGGGCGAAGAGTGGAGATAGAGAGCGTTAAAGACAAAGTGAAAGAAAGGAAGAAAAAAGAAAGAAATGTAAAGAAAAAAGAAGAAAGTAATTCTAATGATTTGTAAGTGCTTTATCTTCTTGGCCATTAAAGGGTTAATGTTTGTGTAGCCAGCAGGACGTGTTCGTTTGTGCTCCCAGTTCCAAGTTTTCTGATCAAGAAGAGCAGCTTTGTGTAGCAGGACGGCTGGATGATCGAGGTGCGCCGCGGTTTAGTGTGGAGCTTCTCTCAATCCTACGTGTCAGGGTGAAGTTTGACCTTGAGCTTGTTATGTGGAGCAATCACGTGACTAAACGTGAGCATTAGTAATCTATTTGAAGTCCTGAAAGCAGACAAAAGGCCATTTCCCCTGATGCATGTTGCTAATTTGACCTCTGCATGTGTAGTATTATACTTCATTCTTCAGTCTTCAGATTGGCTGTGATATTGATATTGTGAACAAGTAATGTGTGCTGTTTATGGAGTGCAAAGGAAGGAGAGGGCGAAAAAAAAGAAGCAGCATGAGTCAATTTCTAGGCATGCGTTACTTAGCCCAAGCATTTTTTTTCTTCGTCTTTTTAAATGTCAGAGGAATGTTCTTAAAAGCCCACTTTCAGACAGATTAACGCTGACATGTTTATTTGCTCTGTGAAAAAAGCATTTGTGTTTTGAACCAGCACATTTTTTTGGCTTTTTGCTTTGGATGCTTGACAGGAATCACTTTCTTTTACCAGTAATTATTTGTCTTCAGATTCAGTTTTCAGTTAGTAAGTGCTTTCTGCTGTTTGAAGAACAGACAATGATTCAGCTGGATGCCTGTCTGGGGTATGATTTGAGCACGTAGTCATCCGATTTTTTTTTTTTTGGTCATCTGGGAGCAGAATTTCTGCCCTTGGCCAAGGTTGAGCAAATTAGCACTCATTAACCTGATGTTTTGCTTAAATTATTTCTTCTTTTTCTTTCACCATTGTAAATTTTTCTTCCGTTTTACTGTAGAAGTTGATTCATTGGGCGTCTCCTGTTGGTCGTGTGGGTTTTGATGTAAACGAAAGATATGAAGCGGATCTTCAGAGCTTCCAAATATTAGTCACGGTGTTCTTTGGGAAGCACCTGATACAGCTCTTGAATGAGCCGTGATTAGCCATGTTTAAGCGATAACGCTAGGTAGGAGGTAGAACTGAAATATTTGTGTCTTTTAATATGTTTCACCGATCGAAATTCTAGGATGTTTAGGTAATAGTTGTGAGAAACCAGCTAGAAACAAAGTGTAGGCTATATTTATGCAAATGTGAGTTAGCATGCTGTAAACCAGAGATTCTTTTTCCTCTGCTATGCATCACCGCACTACCAAGTGATGATGCATTACTCTTCGATTGAAGTCTTAAGTCTCCGACACATCTGCCGGGCTCAAGCGCTTCGTAGATACAGTACAGCAGCTCTAAAAGCCCTGTAATGTAAACAGTTTTTCATTAAATGCACTTTACATTTGTGTAATATATATATATATATATATATATAAGTCTACTAGCCTCAGAGCCACTACATTTACCCTACATGACTCTTGTCCAGATACTCATCTTTGTAGTGGTGTGAAAAAAAGCCTGCTTACTGAGAGAGACAGATCCGTGCAGATCTGTATGGATTATTAAGATCAACTGTAATGTGGTTGGTTGTCAATTCAAGGGCTAAGCTAGGTTAAGCCAGGCTCTCACATTATCTTGAAGCAAGTTCCCTGCTGAAGAAAAAAAAAATTGTCTGGAACAGTTTAGCTAGTTATCAGCCTCAGCTAGTCAAGCTGGTTGTGTTTGCTGGTTTTTAGACACTTCCAGGCTGGTTTTAGCTGGTCAGTCTGGTCTAGCTGGTCAGACTTGGGACCAACTAATCCCCGTCAGGCTGGGAGTCAAACTGACCAATAGGTGAGACCAGTGTAACACCAGTTAGGCCAGTGGGGTAGAGAAGCCAAACCAGCCCAAACAAAATAACATCAGTGAACCATCTTATGCTAGTATAAGCTGTTTTGTTTAAGCAGAGTTATCATGAAATGCACAGTGCACACCCTAACTGTAGTTTTTTTTTTTCTTCTCGCTGCTATTCTTTCTTTTTTAATTGAAACAACCATGTCTTGGACTTCTTTTTCCTCTGCATGTTGATAAGCCACTCGGGCAAAAAAAACGACCAAAACTAGCTTAAACTCTTCTCAGCTTTAGTGATTTGAGTTTTTTAAATGAAAGAGAATAGCTTGGTGCGCGCTCTCTCTCTCTCTCTCTCTCTCTCTCTGCATCATTTATTGTTTAATTTTTTTACGCAGCATGTAATTGCATTAATATAGCATGTAATATTTAGAGCGCTTCACTACAAGCCTTGGTTAAACGATAAAGCTGTGTGCGCCACTGAACCTTTTCCATGTCCAGACGGGGGATAAACCCAAAAAAAAGGGCCTCTGTTATGTTTTATGGATGGAAAGTTTAGTCTTTGGTGCACCAGTATTGGCTTATTTATGACCCAAATTAGCTCAAAGTATTAAATTAGAGACCAAAATAAACATTCCATTCTAGGTCAGTTCCACTTTTCTTCATGTCTTTTGTCTGAAATGTCTTGGATGCTCCTGTGAAGAGATACTAAAGAGAGTTTTAGTACCAAAAAAAGAGAGGGCACTATTACAAGTGACAGGCAGCTGCTCCTGTAACGATAAACACTCAGCAGTAATTACTCAGATTAACCACTTTCTTCTGTTCCCCTGTCTGTATGTGCCCGAACTGGTAAAGAAGCTCTTAATGCGACGCAGCAAACGCCATACAAAAAAAAGAGCAGTAATTTGCAATCTACATTCCATTCTGATTAGCCTGCCAGATTAAAGCGGCGCCTGTTTCTATTGTAGCTAACAGCAAAATTGTTTGTTGTTGCGTTTAAGTAAAGACAGAGACGCGATTCTCCTGCTAACCGGTTCATCACTTCGCTGTGTCTTTACGCATGCTTTCAGGTACGAAGCAGCAGTGGGATTTTCTTTTTAACCCCCAAATCAATGCCAGATCATCACGACAGGGCAATCAGCTTAGCGCATCCAGGCCTGAAGAGATCTGAGACTGATATTGGCTTGGGCTTGGGCTGGTTTTAAACGGTGCAGCTGGAGGTAGCGGGAATACTGTTGAGTTTACTCAATCGCTCTGCTGTGACGGGAACTAGCCTTCACGGGAAGATAAAGAGATGAGAGGGTAGGTCTTAACAGGAAATGATAAAGAGGGAAGATACAGCATTGGTTGTTACTCAGGGAGAAAATAGTTCTTGCCATGCACTTTGAAGGTTCATGCACGTTAAGTATGAAAGGCCTTTTCTTACGCACTTGGTGAAGTGATACAAAGCGTGAAAAATATCTGTTTGCCGATCTGCACATCCATCAGTGATTTTGTAATTGGTGATATCGAAACCCTAACACACTAACCAGTGGCTCAGCTCAGCTCTATGCAAATTAGGTACGACGACCAATGTTGGTCCAACATTTCTTCAGTTCACAGGTTTACTTCCGACTTGCAATTAGTTCTCATTTGCTGATGGGAAAATTTATAACCATGGTTTGATCTTGTACTGTATTTTTATAGGATCTTTATGGTGGAGGAATACGTGTGTGTATAAATGTGTATAAAGACTTGACGGAAAAAAAAAAAAAACTCGGAAGGAAGTGGCAGTGTACAGAAGCTCACACACAACCTGTAAGTCAAACAACCAAATTTAACCCAGATTAATGTATTATTTAATTGTCATTTAGCTAGTCAGTGTTACATTTTGGCTCCTACTGCTTCACATCAGAACAAAACACGAGGCCACGCCCACCAAAAGCAACGACTGTAGCAGTCACATGTCAGGATTTCTCATGACGCAACAATTTCAAAAGACTAAGACATTTGCGCAAACTTATAGAACCTACTACACCCAGGTATCATCGATCAATTAAAACTGTATAGCAATTTCTTCCTTCCTACCCAATGTGGTCTAATTTCATATGTCATGTGTGCTCTGTCTCCAGATGTGGACGAGTGTGTGGAGACCACAGACAACTGCAGCATTGACGCTATCTGCCAGAACACGTTCAGATCGTACAGATGCATCTGCAAGTCCGGCTATAAAGGAGACGGAAAGCACTGTGAAGGTACGACTGACAAAAGCATGTCTTTTAGCTGATTAATCGTCTCCTGACCAATCAGAATTCACCCGACAGTCGGAGATTCTGCGACGCTTGCATTTGACTGATTGCAGTGTTCGGTGCTCTCTGGTTAAAGGTTAATGATTCTATCATTCTCTGCAGGTTGCGCTTGTGCGTTTGGGCAAGAGTACCACGTTTTTTTGACACATTATTGAATATTATTAAAGAGTTGATTAATATTGTTTGAGAAATGCAGATTTGCCTTCGAGTTCTTGGCAGTGGACACAGACTTTTGGAACCTGCTGTGAAGCAAACCTGTAAAGCCTTCTTTAGCCCACTAAGAAGTTTGTATGATTTGTTAGCGCATTCATTACCTTTAACTACGCTCTGTGTGTGTGTGTGTGTGTGTGTGTTCAGTAACATTTCACTCCTTCAGTTCCTTGGCTGCACTTTCTGACTCACATTGGGGAACAGAGTCGCAGGATCAAGTGAACACTTAAGAAAAGATTTTATTTAGATCTCTCCACCGCTCATGTGATAGAGCAGGAAATTTCTTACACATGTTTAGTGATTATTTAGGATTCGAAAACGTGCATCTGTGAGTGCTGCCAAACAGGCGGCGATGTGATCCTCAGCAGGGGGATGTCGAGACCCACAGGCTGTTTTCCTCTCCGGATCTGAAGCGCTTCAGGATGCTCATCCATCGCTCCTTCTATCGCTCAGACAATTTTAACCTTGTCCCATCAACATTCCCGCAACCTTCACTCCTGTTCTTGTCCTCCTTGGCCTTCGGTTGCCTGTGGCTGTCTGCCATGAATGTAATAAGCAGTATAAATGAGGACATGAACTAAGTCATAAAAGCAGAAAAAGGCTTGGATGTTGAGTAAAACTTTGCAGGCAGACTGCCAGTTGTGAGTGGACGTCCGCCGAGGTTTGAGGAAAGGAGAGGGCGGGCGCGTGCGGTGTAAGAGGCCGCTGTGTTTGTCTGGCTGCCTCGGCTGTCCAAATAACCCTCTCTGGCTACAAACGCCCCAGGCGAAACCTCGAAGGGCCGGCCAGCTCGGAACTGTTTGTGCATTGGATGGACTGCAATGCGTGCTGACTTAGGATCAGTGTCTGAATGCCTTAAGCTTGGATGTGCTATATCTGCTGTTTTGAACTGCATTTTAGCTCTCTAAGCAAGAGATATCGCTGAATTCTAATCCTTCCAGAACCTTCGCTGAACTCCTACAAGAAAAGGGCGAAAGCAAATACCAAAAAGTAGCGTAAATGAAGCAACTTTCATTAAAAGCAGTTTTCTTGGATGAAAAGCAATAAATTTCAACAGCTGTATCTGCCTGTTTCTGAGTCATGCCATGTAAACAGTGTGATTGTAATGAACGAGAGCTGACAGAGTGGTGACTGAAACCCTCGGACGCTCTGACCCGGTGTTAGAGCGCCAACGTTATCTTTTGATTTATGGTCTGACCTGAGTTTCAGAATGACTCAACAAAATGCCTTTTAAGTGAGTGGACAATGCTGGTTTTCCAGAAATGTTTGCATCCGGGACGGTTTCCTGGCCGCAGTTAATCACCTCGATGATCAGTTCCATTTTAGGACGTAAACTGTGCAGAAAAGTCACGATCTCTAAATTGTTGTGGTTTTTACAAACCTAGGCTGAGGTTTTAGGGGTCTTTGTCTTATCAGCTGATGCGAAAAGACCAAGAAGAAGAAGAAAGGATTTGCCCAGGAACTGTAAACATGAGTTAGACACTCCTCCTTCACAGGCAAACTCAGCAAAGGGCACCAGGGGAGCCTGGGTAATTAGTGCTCAATTGGGCGGCAAACGAGAGAGGATGACCTGCATGTTCTTGACCCTGTAGAGAAGAGAAGTTTTCAAGCTACTGGAGCAGAACCCTTAAAGACCTCTTGTGTTATTTCAACTGTCGGGTTTCTCCATGTCGGCGCGTCTGAAGTCTACCTTACTTTGACGGGACCTGTTCTGCACTTGCGAGTGGTGAGATACTGGTGTGGGCCACAGAAACAGCCATTTTGCTGCCAGACTGGGTGCTGCATTACCTTTACGAAAGACACAGTGACAGAAAGGCCACGTCTAGATCCGACACTGCTAAATGACCCCTACGCCGCTACTACCAGTTTGGAAAGGTGTCGTGAATGACATCCCATGTCTTAGAGCAGGGGTCTTCAATCTTCTTCCCAAGGGGCCAGTGTGGCTACAGGTTTTCATTCCAGCTTTGTCACCAATCTTCTATCAAGTGTGCCTCCTATTTGGCTGGAATGAAATCCTGCATTTACATTGCTCGATTGTGGGTGAGATTGAAGACCCCTGCGCTCGAGACAGCATGTCGAGCTTTTCCTTGGTTGGTAGCTGTTGTACATTCATTCTTCATAATGAGGAAACATTTTATCTTGGTCAGGGCCACGGTGGATCCTGAGTCTATCCTGGGAATCGCTGGGAACAAGGCTGGACTACACCCTGGATGGGATGCCAGGCCATCGCAGGGCATCATGCACATACTCGTTCACACTTTATGCAATTTTGTGTAAAGTCACTTACCACTTTTTTTGTTTTTCTTTTTTTTTTGGAGGGGGAATCTGAAGGCCAGACATGGGGAGAAAGAAAAGCAGTGTTTTTAAAAAAAAAACAAAAAAAAACAACCCAACAACCTAGAATTCAGTTCACTGCCCAGTCATTAACCAGGAATGTCCTCTGTTATTCAAATCAGCAACCACCCTCTTCATGTTCTAACAGTTTTATTCAGGTCAGTGCAGGACACTGGTGAAAGCAACTACAAAGGTTGCTTTGCATTTCATTAAAAAGCCATCGCAGAATCTCATGTGTTTCCTTCTTCTGTTACCGGCTGTGTATATATATCGGCCCTGTTTTTCCTTCGCGTTGCAAAGTCTTGTTAGTGTTTACTCTCATTACTCGGTGTTTTCTCATCTTTAAGTTCTCATATATCTCTCGTTGAAGTGTTTCTGTTGCTGCTTCTGGTTTAAGTTATGCGCATGCTTTGATTGCATCGCACAGGAAAGGAAATAAAGCCACCCTGCAGCACCTGCATCCTATTTAGATAAAAGGTGACTCGAACTTGTCAAGTTGATAGACACCATCGCAAAGCCGTGTTGCAGAAACTGTTGATGAAAAAGCCAGAAGCGTCAGAGGCGAGGGAGAACTCCCGGAGACGGTTCGAGGAAGAAACCCCGAGACGAACCACACTGTTCTCTTTTGGGTGGTACTGGACAGCGGGCTTATTAATTGATATAAAAGGATAAAGATATTTTTCATATTTATTCTAATCATGCCTGTTCCTTCTTGTCTCACTGTCTCTGTTTTTGTGTCCCACTGCAGACATTGACGAGTGTGCAAGCGATTATAACGGAGGATGCGTCCACGAGTGCATCAACATCCCGGGGAACTACCGGTGCACATGCTACGACGGCTTCCGCCTCGCACACGACGGCCATAACTGCCTGGGTTAGTCTGTGTATCTGTGTATACCTTTTGTGTGTGTTTGTCTTGTCTCTGCACCTTGTGTCATGGACATGTGTATAAAAAAAATCCCCTGCAGTCCGTAAGAACAATCTTTTGTCCTTTCCTGAACATCTAAGCGCACTGCACTGTCGCTGAGTGTGTGTTTGGACTCTGCAAGTGCAGTTCTGCTACATTTACTAACTGAATGTTCCAGATCAGCAATGTCAACCTAAACAGAGCTTCCATGTGTGATACAGATTTGGGTTATGTAACCGAGTAAGCGACTTCAGATCTTTAACCGAAAGCAGAACGAGCGCTTGCAAATAACCAAACAAAAGTGAATGTTTTATGGGTAATCATGTTTTATTATCCTCTCTCTCTCTCTGTCTGTCTCACACTCTAGCTCTCTTTTTCTCTCTATGGATAATGTGGATAAATTCCCTTGAAACATTTCTTTATCTCGCAAACCTTTAGTCACTTCTGCTCACCATGTTCCAGTTGGTTTTATCTAAACCGTACTTATTGTGCCTTTAATGCACTCTTTAAATACAGTAATACATTTGAATAGGGGTTGCTCTCGGGCTTTTGGAGAGCAGGCACAGGCTTGCGGAAAACACAGTCCCTCTTAAAGCCTTTTCAAACTGATCTTTATCACCAGGAACACAAAGTAATCTAATACGCACTTGCAAAGAGCTCTCTTCTGCAATCGTTCGATCTCCTGTTCGCGCTCGGCACTCGCTTGCAAACATAGTGCTTCGTTTCAGTTCATTTAGCCTGACTGGCCCTGGTGGAGATCATTTGTGACCATGTTGGGCAGGCGTGTAATTTGTTATCTCTGGTTCTCTGGCCCACCTACAGGCCTCCTTTGATATCTGCCAGTGTGGCTTGTTTATTTTATGTCCCTCTTGTCAGTACTCAATCGAAGCGTTCTGTGCTCGTCACATCTGAGCTGACGGCAACAAGGCCGAGTAAATAAGCAGGTTTGTAAATTGATTTCCCTTATCTCCCTGCCATCTGGAATCCACGCTCTCACTTTCTCTTGTTTAGGATTCTTAGTCTTGCCCAAAATGTGTCACAACACAAAGATCAGTTTAAGATAATTTATGATAAGGCAAGAACTCTGAATCTTGTTCGTGTTTAAGATGTATTTACATTTCATTAGGCAAGCGCAAATCCCTGCGCAAGCTGGTGGTAAAGTTTCATCCAGTTTCTTCCACAAACAAGTGTGGCAAGGGTTAGAGGAAATGCTCAGCTTAATGATAGTTTAAGCTTTTTCAGTTACTTTATCCTAAGGTCACGGTAGATATAGAGCCTATGCCAGGAACACTAGGTCTGAGGGATGGGATTCCAGTCCGTTGCAGGACTTAATAATGATTTTTACACACACCTAGCTTATACCAGCAGCAGCTAAACTTAACAGTCACAGTCGCACTGTAGGTGTACAATTACTGACTGTAGTCCATTTGTTGTCCCATTTTTCGTCACCCATCTACCTCATTCATCTAATGCAAATGGACGACCCAATGGATCACCACTGACCAGATATTATTTGGGTGGTGGACCATTCTCACTCTCTCCAAATATGCAGAACTGCAGGATCATCGGTGATGCGAAGAAGAGTCTGAGTCTAGTTTTAGACTACAGATATCTCCAGGCGCCTTTTATTCACAGGTTTTAGCAGTCAGGAGTGAAACATAAACCCTGGCAAACATCAAAGATCTTATTTCTAGGTCAATACTAAACATAAGGTTTGGAGTACGGACTGGTTTTCAAAAGTGCTAAATGAACCTGAGCTCATAAATATGTATACATTTTAACAGCTAGTGTGTTCCAAACAAATACCGATACGAATACGTGGTGCACTATTGAAAGGTTCACAGTGCATCTGGTCGAGATTAAACGTCTCTGTTGGGACTGCAGTCCAGTGGAACGCCGCTCAGTCGGGAGGTTTTTACGTTAACGACGCTTGTTGGTGCATTGAGTGCTCGGGTACACCTAAAAGGCCAAAAGTTTGTGAACCCCTGACATCACACACCAACCCTTCCGTAGACCGCTGCACCTTGACTGCTCTAGAAGTAGCGTACCTTTGATATTTCATATACAAACGCACTAATTTAATAGCGAAGCCCAATTTGTGATGAATAATACCAGTGGTGGTGTCTGTCGTAGTGTTCATTTTAGACTGAGGAATGTCATTTATTTTGAAGAAGAGAGGGCTGTAAAGCTGTATCTCAGACCTTACGTTGTGGTAACTGGAATGTGGTTCAGGATGCAGCCAGCGACAAGAGGCGACTTTAAAAACATTATCCGTGCAAACCGGAGCAGGCAAGTGAGTTTTACAGGTCTGAAATTTTATGAGGCCTATTACGATTTGTCAAATATGAATAGGAAAGTTCCAGAAAGCGTCCATGCAGCAGAACGGGGTGGTGGTGTTTCCCCACTTAGTTTATTTGAGTTGCTGATACTTCGTCGAGCAATTTGTTCTAAAAAATGGTTAATCCCGAGACCCAGATTCCCTACGGAGTGCTGTGAGCAGAACAAAATTTTCGTTGAAAGGTAAATTCCAAGCAATATGACCTTTTAGGCGAGGAGTGCGATGTGGTTGGTATGATGTCATGAGGTTGTAGGTTGTTACGATTACGTATAATGAATTCCATAAGTTTTACCCCTAACTATAATGCTCGTAACTTTTCATATTAATGGAGTTGAGTAAATTGTGGGAAATGGGGAACACCGCAATGTTCGAACACATGATTTTAGTTGGACGTGCAGGTTGCTATAAGCGAGAACTGAAGCTGTTCTCATCTCTCGCCAAATTGGATAAGCAGGCAGCGTAAACAGTGTCATCTTTGATAAATGTGTGATGAATGTGTTGTATGTTCATTGGTTGTTTTGCCTCCCCCTATCTCCCCATCAGTAAACCTATTTCTGTTATATACACAGCAATTTCGATGTGATGTAGAAAGCTACAAGCTGTGGCATTAAGCCCCATCCTGGGTTAAACTGACTTTTTGTGAAGATCTGGCCATCTCGAGCTCTAGAACACGGCTAAAAATACCCGACTCGGCTGACTCCTCGTTTCCATGGGCTCTTTTTTATTTTTTTCAGTGGAAAGAGGAAAAGTGAAAAATCCTTTAATCTTGTCAGGAAAGACTTTATTCTGTTTGTTTGGATTTGGCTTTACCCGTGCCCTTCCCTCGAGCCGGTGAAAGAACGAGTCCTGTTTTTAAGGGTGAATCTTTGGATTAGTGTTGAGACAGCTAAGCCTTTGGTCAGCTCTTTTGGAGGTTCTGTCTCCTCTGGAGCTTTTCTGCTTTCCTCCTTGAAAGCCAGGTTGAAGCCAGCACAGTGTTTATCCATGTCATTATTTCTGCTTGCCTTCCTTGCAGAGGTGTGCGGCTAAATATTTGCCGACCAGCACTTCGTTTGCTGGCGTGCTGAAAACCGTGTCGTTTCTAAAAGCCTGTAAATTAAAAGTACAAACATGTTAATGGGAGGACTTGCTCCTGTTATAGGAATGAGGACCGGATTCCACTTTGATTTTGGACAAGGCCGTCTTGTTTTAATCTACACGCACTCACATACGAACTACGTAAAATAGTGGTCGGATAGCTTTCTTTTTGGCTACAGGATGTTGATTGTTTCCGGTACGATGCCAAAGGGTAAGGATTGGTGATTTGGGGTAATGACAGTGGTTTTGACAAACCCATATGACCTTACTATTGTAAAATTGCGTAGACAGGTAGTGAGCGTGCCAACTCGCAGCCCAAGGCTCCCGAATTCAATCCTGAGTTCACATGATCTCTGGGTTTCCTCTGGGCTCTTCAGTTTCCTCCCAAATCCTGAAAACATCATGATTGTTGGATTGGCTGCAATAATTTCATGCTCATGAACCGGTTTTGGTTCCGTTTAGGATTCTTTGAACCTTGGTGCCAGCTAGCGAACCAGCCCTCGTTTCCACCGGTTTTGAGCAGTTGTTTTGGTAATCAACAATGCGTCACATTGCACAATGGAAGTAAACAGTAGTAGCAAGATGGCGACTCGCGTCGATTACCTGCGCGCCTTTGTTCTTTTATTGCAGATATTTGTCCGATTGATCTTTTTTCGTTGCATTCTCGTTTCATTGCTGCGTTCTGCTTCTTCTCCAAACGAATGACGCTGATGATGTCTTGACGATTTGCACTGAAAAAAACAGTGGGAAAAACTTTGCGATAACGAATCAGTCTCGGCGGTGATCAGCTTCTAAAATGTCCGATGGTGGTTGTAAATATCTCGACTTGAAGGCTACGCTCAGATATTGATTTATTCTCCTGGAAAAGCACGAACTTTCAGATGGGGTATAAAGGATCTTCAGTATTTTGGGAATCCAGGCCCCTGCGTTACACCTGGGATGCATTGCAAATCCCAAATACAGGTGATGTGATCGCCGGTGCGACTCATGTAACCTGCAGAACGTAATGTGAGAACTGCACAATGTAAGTGGATTAACCTGCTTGATTTGATAGCTGCTGGAATGAAGCATGATGAGATTTATTCCTGTGAACGTTAGCCTGCAGCGAGCTCTCACCACCTCCAAGACGAGGAACAGTGCTGAGACAGGACGCTAACTCTGTCCGAGTGTGGTGTTTATCTAGTGTTGTGCTAATATTAACGACGACTATGATTGACCGCAGCTTAGAAGTCGGTGCTGGTATTTACTTAGTAAATAAAAAAATATATATTTCCAGCTTTCCGGTAGAATTCGATGACTACAATCCAAGGTTGATACTATAATGCAAATTTAAACCTTGATTGCGAGTTCGTCTAACATGATACGTCTAATTACACACGTGAAGGCACACGTGATCGGAGATGAATTTTCCTTTTATCCCAGCTGATTGCTGAACACCTGCGCTTAAACGTCACACCGATCCAGTCACATCGATGAAATAATCCGCATAATCGTGTTCTGTGCGCGAGTGCGTAAAAAAGACCGACAGGACGATGTCTCATTTTTCAGCTCTGAGGCAGTCTTTTTAACTTGATTACATTTTCGTTCCTCTCCAGAGAGTTTTTGCAAAAAGAAGAACTTTTAAGTGCAAATAACCTGAGCGCTCGCCAGAATCCCTTTCCTTTTCACAATATTTGCTTTGGACGCCGGCCGTCTCCATCACATAGCGCAGGCCTCTGTCGGAGCCGAGTGACGAGGAGACGTGATCCGCCGAGGCGACGGCTCATTTAGGTGTGTGTGTGGAAGAGTGCGAGCGAGTGAGCGAGAGAGAGACGGCATATGTGCCGATGTCCAGGCTAGACTTTAACAGCTGCTCGTTAAGTCATTGATCCCGGCGCTCTGCTCCTCTGTGTTTTGTGTCCGTGACTCTTCTAACACGGGTCATTTTTCATCGATTACTTTCATCTGCTTATGAGGAAATGAATGATCCTTGTTCTCCAGATGGTTCTCGCTTCGTAAAATTTATTCTCTTCGTCTCACGTTACGCTTCCCGGTTATTCTTTGATACGCCGATTTCTAGCGTAATTGAGAGAGCGGGGTTATTTCAACAGATCAGATTGTTTAAGATTAAACCGTTATTAAATGATTGGAGAGGGAGTTCGAGGGCCGCAGACTTGGACTGACGTGTGGACGATAAATCAAATTGTTGTCAGAAGCCTGGGGGTCTTTTTTGACCTCGTTTTGATTGGATGAGGTTACTGACCTGTGTGCGCGCGCGCGCGTGTGTGTGTGTGTGTGTGGATTAACTGAATACAAATAAAGTTTATACGAGTTTCCCTTTCACCCCAAATGTAGCCAGTGAGCTTCATCATTTTTACTGAATTTAATGCTGTCCCCTGTTTAAAAAAATAAATAAATTTTAAAGACTGATTTAGTGAAACTTCATGTTTCTAGTCATCAGTAATGGTCCTTAATGGAACATGTCACTCGTAATGGGTCCTGATGGATCATTTACCTCATCTCGTCCTCCATCGGTCCGAAGGTGTTGATTCATTTTCTGTCGCTGCAGTTCTACGCATACAAGGACTTGTAAAGTGTAAACAGGTATTTTTTTTTTAAAAAGTGTGTAATTGTTAATACAGTGAAGTTTTCTGTAACAGTTCAGGAAGGAGACTCCAGTGTCAGTGCTTTATAACAGTCAGGTAAAGCTGGAACTTTAAGAGCTTGGAGTTTATGCTTGTTTCCTTTGTGTTGACTGATGACAGAATGACCGGTTTACAGCTGAAGAATAGTAGTAATGTGTTCTACAGATGTTCTACAGCGTCAGTGTAACTATATACAGGAAAAAAAGCGTAACTAGTTGTTTCATTAATTATAAAAAAAAATTGGTTAGTGTCGCCAGGATGGAGAAAAAAAAACTTTTGGTGGTAAATTTTCGCACGTTTTTAACATTTTAACACGTATCCCAGCACACCGCAAGTGTGTTAAATGAATAAATAGATGGATGGATAGATTAAAAGTATTCTCAAATATATCCCAATCCAGTAATGAATCTTTATGGAGCATCTCCGTGATTATTGTGTGTGAATCGGAGATAGAGAAGAGAAGTACAAAGCCGACATCTGAGGCCTGTGTGTTTCCAAATATACAGCAAATTAGTTTCATATGACGGCTTATTGAGAACAAACTCGCGCATGTTGTCTCTTACTGATGACATGAGGCCACCATGGGGACGGCTTTGCAGTGACGGCTCAGGAAGCGCTCTGGGATATCGGAGATCATCCGGTATTGGAATACTGGTTGAATCCTACGTAGACACGATATTGAATTATAAACCTTTGGAGCCAGGTACAGCTTTAACTGTAAAATATATTTCACTTGAGTACAGATTTATTTGATTATTGAAATAGTAGGCTAGGTCTGTATGTGTACAATGAAATTTTGGCTCTCTTTTTATTCGAGCCAAAGAGCTTTTCATTCCTGAACTTTCCAGTCGCGGAATACGCAGAGTCCCAGCTGACATTACCCGTTTCTGAGTTGTTGAGGTTTGGATTAAACAGCTGATTCAATTGAGCAGTCAAATGGGCTCATAACTATAACATCATAATATAAGAACTCGGTAATCAACGTAATAGCTTTGTAACAAAATGTAAAAATCCCAGACCCCCCGGACATTCTTCATGGACCTCGCTTCGAGAGCCACTGTTCTAGACTACAAAAGCCATTTTGAAATCCAATCCCAATACGATATTTCATCCATATCCCGACGCTCCAGACAGAAGCCAGAGAGCAATAAAGCGACTGGTTTGATGGCCCACCCTAATATTTTCCTTGCTGTTTTTCTCAGATTCATGTTTAAAGTATTGGAACGATTTCTTTTCTCGGGCGACTCGTATATATTCCGTTTAAATGGGGATGCGGAGTCGGCCCGATGTTGCTGAATTCCCAATAAAAGCGTCTGTCTTCACGCTCTGGCCTCATTGTGACCAATCTGGAGCAAGTGGCTTCTCCCTGGGAGCATTTTAACATCTGTCGGGGACGGAGCATCATGCCAGGAGCTTACGGGAATGTCTTCAACTCTCTGACTCCTTTAAACTCGAACTCGGGTCCTCGTGAGGCGTGCAGTAACACCAGGCGTGCCAGAGCCACTCCTCTGAAGCAAATCTGACCTTTTACGAGTGCCATTAACTCAACAGGAGTTCTTTTAATGTCAGTTTTACTGAGTATTAGCTAGACTATACGCCTGTGTCGTGAGATTTACGGCAGCTGAGAGCAGCGTTTACAGGCATGAATTTACATATTAGTGTCATAAAAAGGTTTATGTAGAAGTCCAGGGAGGCCATGAATTATTATTTTTCTTCTTCTCGAGAAAACGAGCTTGCGCAAGATGGTAAAAGTTTCTTTCTGGAGAGCACACAGGCACACACTCCAAAACAACAAAAAAAAGTACTGTGATCGTACTTTTTCTTGCCGTTCAGGTGATGTGCTCCAGGGTTCATCTTCTATATCATTAGTATGCATCTTTAAGCTACAGTCCGACATGTTCACTTGATCCACATTTCCAGATGACAGATGCGTATTAAAGGTACAGAAGTTTGACACAGGTAGCCGTTTCAACAGGTAGATTAGCTGCCAATACTTTACCAGCTGAATATTTGGACGTTATTTAAAAATTAATACTTACCTTTCCACAGAAAAACAAGAAAGACATGTTTAGTTGTGCTAATTTCATCTAGCAGTTAGCACCTTATGGAAGAAACCACGCTAGCTGTCGAAATAAGTGGCGTCGCTCTGAAATGCCATTCAGGAACCATTTGGCAGGACTCATAATTGTGATGTTGGGGATAAAAGAACTTTTGCGCATTTTAGAAAGCAGTTTATGTTCTCAAGATCAAAAAACGAACATAATCGTCTGAACTTTCATAATCTATAGTGATCATAATCCATGCTTTTATGTAAATGCTCGACAAGTGATTGCACAGTTTAAATGATGAAAAATCTCTCTCTCTTTCTCTCACTGCCTCGGTCTCTCCCACTTTCTCTTTGTCTTTCTCCATCTCTGTCTTTCTGTCTGTCTCAATCCTCTCTGAGGCTCCCACTGTATTTCTCTTTCTCTCTTCATCCATCCCCCCCTCCCTCTTTGTGTCTCTGTCTCTCTCGCTCTCTGCTTCTCTCTGTCTCTCTCTCTTTCTGTCTCTCTCCATCTGTCTGTCTCTCTCACTCTCTCTCGCGCTCTCCCTCTGCTTCTCTCTCTCTCTCTCTCTTTTTTTCTGTCTCTCTCCATCTGTCTGGCTCTCTTGCTCTCTGCTTCTCTCTCTCTCTCTCTCTTTTTCTGTCTCTCTCCATCTGTCTGGCTCTCTCTCTCTCTCTCTCTCTCTCTCTCTCTCTCTCTCTCTCTCTCTCTCTCTCTCTCTCTCTTTTTCTGTCTCTCTCCATCTGTCTGTGTCTCTCTCTCTCTCTTTTTCTGTCTCTCTCCATCTGTCTGTGTCTCTCTATCTCTCTCTCGCTCTCGCTCTCTGTCTGCTTCTCTCTCCAGATGTAGACGAGTGTTCAGAGGGTAACGGTG
>JAQMYM010000015.1:19609306-19657679 GCA_030014255.1 Parauchenoglanis ngamensis
CTGTGTCTCTCTCTCTCTCTTTTTCTGTCTCTCTCCATCTGTCTGTGTCTCTCTCTCTCTCTCTCGCTCTCGCTCTCTGTCTGCTTCTCTCTCCAGATGTAGACGAGTGTTCAGAGGGTAACGGTGGCTGTCAGCAGGTGTGTGTGAACATGATGGGGAGTTACGAGTGTCGCTGTAAAGAAGGCTTCTTTCTGTCCGACAACCAACACACCTGCATCCAGCGGCCCAAAGGTGAGTGACCCCGCCCCCGACGCCACGCCCATTCACAAACACCACGCCCACTGACACATTTCATCAGATGCTCTGTGTCCTTAATTTGATTGCTTCTTTCTCATGACATGCAGACACTGTATCACATGTTTAGTCTCTTCTGTGATAAACTGCGTGTTTTTTAATCACGTTTTAGAGAAAACCTGCAGCAGCCAAGTTTCACCTCCAGAGATCCATCTGGCCCGCTGAAGCGCCCGTGTTTGCCTTTCATAAGCGCCGTGTTATTCGAGCCTGTCGAATAGCTGGGTCATATGTTTCATATGCCGAAGGAAGCAAGGCCTTTATCATGTTTACTTAGCTCTCTTTTTTCCTCCTGTTCTGTTGGACCGGGCTTGATAAATCCCTGCGCTAATCTCCCATATTTCATCTTCATGTTGGTTTTATTGCTCCCAAATTAAAACCTCTTGGACGGTGAGGTCAGAACGGCAGTAAATCCACCAACACCACATTGTTGCGCTGCAACAGTTCCCTCATTCCCAGTTCTCTGGTGGAGGAAGACAGAGCGGAGATCACGCTCGTCTGCTCAGCATTATTTCTCTCCCAGAACCAATCTGCAGCAGAGGAGAACATCAGGGAGACGTCTGGTGCTTTCAAAATTAAATGCTTATGTTTACGGGCTCCAGGATAATGTGATTAGAAAGCTGAAGTGGAATAAAAAAAAAACCCAGTATAAAACATTACTTAAAATAATTAGATGCTACATGATATCTATGAAAGAAAATAACTTGTACTTTTTTTACATAAATTTGGAGATGACTCCCGAAGGTAATCCCTCATGCTCATCCAGTCACTTTTCTTTGTACCCACCTCTAAATCAAATAGATGTTCTAGATAAATATTCTATAAATCAAATAGAGTTTTGGGAATTTCTCACTCACTGCTGCAAGTAAGCATTTAAACATACACAAAATCTTTCTGTTCCCCCCCCAAATAAAAATTTTTAGATGAGCCAGACGATATCTGGAATGATTGACAGTCATGTAGGTGTGAACTCTCTGAAGCCCCGCCCCGTTCCCCCATCTCACATTAGTCTCATTACGCTCAGTTTTCTCTCTGGCTTTCTGTCAAGGGGAATAGACAATGCTTCGAGTTCAAAAATAAAATAATCAGTGTGTTTGACTTACTTACATCAGACAAATTATGAGACAAGGTAAAATATATATTTCATAGTCACAAAACAGGACTTTTTCGGAAAAACACTGACTAACTCGAACACTTTATAAATAATTTTTATAGGCAATGATGATTAGAACGTGATTAAAAGCGTTGCTTGTTCTCCAGCGCTGGACAGCGTAGCCCTGTTTAAACGGTTTACAGTAAGCACCAGTTTCCCTGTGGTTCCTTTAAAACCCTGTACATATATGCACCAGTGCTTCTGCCTCATCCGAGTGATTTGAGAGTGGCTTGATTGAAAATGTCCTCTGTAATACACAAGTGGAGCTGGAGTGCTTGTGCCGACAGTGGCAGTGCGAGCCGATGCGCTGTCAGTTTGGCCCTTATGCTCCTTCTCCGTCACGTTCTCTCATAACCGGCCAACCGCCTGAACTCTGTCCCACCTTTAGATTCGAGACTGGGGTTTGTTTCCCAAATACAGAAGTACAGTTCAGCAGTGTGACATGAGCACAGGAAGGACCGCTCTGTTTCAAATAATCAGGAGCTGAAACAGGAGCATGCAGTGAGTTTATGATTGCCATGATTTATTGATACCAGGAAAGCGGTATGAAGTGAAGTATTCTAATTTAATGCCCATGAAAGCATGTGTGTGTGTGTCATGGCATTATGGACTCCTATAAACCAATTCCACAATACCCAGTGTACATATAAAATACATTTCTCTCTAGAGCTTGTGTACATTTGAGTGAAATGCCATTTCTCCAGCGCCATGGTGTAACACACAACACTACGCAAGACTACACAATGGTGTGAGACGAGTGTAGGACAAAAAAACCCAATGTGCATAGAACGATAAATACACAGAACCTGGACTGCAAACTGTGAAGTACTGAGTTTAGCAGCAATAATTATAGCATGAAATATGAAATAAAAAGTGACTGATGCAGCTGTGTAATGTTTAATGCATTTCTTATTTAATACACTTTTGGTCGGACGGAAGCTCAAAAAGTGAGGCAGCATGATGAGGCTGTTGCATTTTTACGCCCACTGTCCCAAGTTCAGCTGATTATCACCTATTAATAATAATGTAGCTAGATTTATACTTCCTATACAAACTTATTTTTAGGCACGAATGGAATTCTTTCATTCCTAGTTCACGTTAATGTAAATTTCAGTCAGTCTAGCAGTAACTACTGTAACATTACCTGTGGTTTGTTAAGATTAATGTGAACTAAAGCAGTACATATTCACTGGAATTACTTAACCATATGTTAAAGTATTGTGTTAATGTGGATTTGAATATTATTGTTTTACAAAAGTTCTACTTCACCTTGTCATTGTGGTGGATTAAACCACAGTGCTGATGAATTCTCGATTCTGATTGGTCAGAAAGTGCTGAATAATTTTAATCGACAACATAACTGACATCAATGTCAGCCATAATGCACTTATGCTGACATGCCACCGTATCTATGATAACGACTCATTCACGGGGACTCCTAAGGCTGCAGTGTTTAATAATAAACCAATTTTTTTTTTTTTATGTTGCCTGCGACAGGAATGTCTTCGGAAACGAGGTCTTCTTAGCAACATGACAAGCTATGGGTTTTTTTTGTCTTGTTGGTGAGGGAACCACTCTTAATAGAGTTTGTACCATGAAATGTACCATTCAGTTCATATTTTATATGCAGCATGGAGGAAAAAGCAATATTTTGATGTCGTTTAGTGCCGTGACATTTTTCCCTCGGCTGCTCCTGTTCCGTGTTTCCGCTCACTCTCTGGCTTTTATATCAGCTTGTTAAACGTTTTAATGCTTCATTATTTGAGAGGAAACAGGAGGAATGCTCGTCTAATCATCTGCTGGCTCGGTCGCCGTATGTGCCGTGGCACCAGCGTGGCAGAGTTAGCAAGTCAGTGATCAGCAAGACTTGGACTGATTAGTGGGAATAACTATAAAGAAATTGGAGAGGGGTGTTTTTTTTCCATTTGGAATGTTTTTCATGAAGTTACTTGCAGAAAGAGTGATCTACCACTGAAGGATGAATAAGGCTAAATATACAGCTTTTCTTTTAAGGTCTAGCTGTTTCTTGAAAAATCTGTGTAATTTTATTTTCAAGGAGACGTTTAGTTTAGTTACCTTTTATGGAAGGAGTCTCCAGTGTTCCGGGAAAATGTGCCAGTTTATAATAAATACAAATTGCTGTTTTAAGAGGAATAAAGCACTTTGGGACGTGCTAATCTTGGCAAACGTTTAACTCTGCCAGAAAGAATCGAATTTCACCCCATTGTTGATTGTTTTCCTTTAAGAGCACATCGTCTCGTGTTTTGTTCCTTACGTAGCAAAAAGCAAGGTTTTCCATTTCCATTCTGCATACTCGCAGGCTGAAACCTGCAGCTCAGATGTGTCTGCTGTTTTTCCTCTCAATCCCCAATGCAGAAGTGTAAAACTACTCCATAAATCCCAGTTTATGGGTGTGTGGGCTGATAGGCGCTCATTAGGCTGTTGGAAGGTGTAAGGCCACAGTTTACAGGTAGCTTTAATGACTACTTCTATCTAACTAACTGATAATTGAGTAGAGTGGCTGGCTATTGGGATCTGCAGCATCGTCTGGTCATGATGTCCAGGGTGTCCCAAAAGTCTGGGTCCATAGGCAATTATTAATTTGAATAGTTTTACCGCTAACCATTAGTGCCACTAAATTGACTAGATTTCATTTGTATGTATTGCCCCGTATCGTAAATGTACACAATAACGGCAGTGAACAGTCCGAGTCCACCGTGCAGATGCTTCTGAAAGAGGATGATGCCTGTTTTCTTTTTTAGATGGTTTGTGCTACATTCCCTGTGTCAGCTACGCCTTTAACCATGGATCTGCTGAGACAGGGGAAAAAAAGACAGCTGTATGCTACGGTTCACAGGCGATAAGTAAAGCATTCGTCACACACCAGGCTCGTGCCAATCAGCGAAGCTTTTCAGTTTCTTCACCTTTGCAAAAAGGTGTTGCTGAAAAGTGGAGGCTTTGGCATCAGATAGCCGTTCGCACGTCAGGCCCGTGTTATGGTTGGCAAAGAGATCCGAGCGCGGGCCTCTGAAATTCCAGCAGGTAGAGCTTTGATACCTGCGATATTATATTACTTTTGTGTCTGGGCTTATCTCAGCCTCATGAAAAATATGCCGAGTGCACGGTCATGGTCATAACACAGCCCCTGCGTTCCAGTACTGACAGAATGACAGCCAACTCTTTATTAACTGCAGTAAAGTTGAGTCCTTGTGACTGTTGACTATCCCTCGAAGAATTAACGCACTTAACATGTAAGAATATGACACACAACACAAATTTGGGTTTCACTCGTTGCATTGTTTCAAGGTACCCTACAAAAAAGCATTAGAAAAAACCTTAACTAAAAGCAAAAAACAACATTTCTACCTAGACAAAACAATTTATGGGCCTAAAAAAAGTGTGCTACAGGGGTTAAAGGGTTAAACACTACCAGAAGCCAGTAGAGCCTTTTTCGTAGGTAGATGATTGCCCTCAGAATAATATTAGATTAGATATACAACCAGCGAACCATTAGGAACAACACATTCCATCAAATTACCATTACAGACCACCAGAAATACAACTAGTAAAAGTCTAAAAGTTTGTTCACCAGGGTAGTTAGCAAGCTAATCATTTATTGAGCATGCTAGTTTAAGCTAGCATTACTCACTTAGCCCAATAGCATACTATTGGCTAGTTCTTCATATTTCCAAATTATAAAAAAAATCCAGTGTGATCAGGATAAAGCGTTTACCGAAGACGAAATGAATTGAATCGAATCAAATGGAACCGACACTGCAAAATACCATGACTGGATTTATTTTATATTGGCGTGTAATTTTGGTGCTTTGATATAATTCGACTTTTATTTGTTTTCAGGTCTGTAACTTTTTACACTTATGTAAAAGTCTAATTAGTGCCATGTGAGGGACCTCCTTCATCCTTTTCCATTCCCACTGTAGCTCTCGCTTCGGACCCTTCCCGTCAACTCCTTTTCCTTCACCTCTGTTTTCAATCAATTAACTACATTTTTCTTTGAGGCAGAGTCTCAGGAGTCCCTACAATAACTACCGGGAAGTTCAAACCGGGAAGAATCTGGCAGTGTGGTTTTTTTTTTTTTTTTTTTTTGTAGAGGCGACCGCAGAGTGTGCGTGCTACACCACAGTTCAGAGCATAAAAAAAGAGCCATCGCATCAGCACTTTAGCCCTTTATGACTCTTCAGAGAGTCTCAAACCCAAGCCAGGCCTGATGAATGGGTCTGCAGGAAGAAGGGTGACCTCGGGGGCAGAAAGCAATTTGATGCAGAACTCATCAAAAGGGGTGTTTTCACTTTTTTGAGACGGAAGGAATAAGGGCATGTGGGTTTTAGATCCTGTTTTTCCTCAAGCTCAGCTTTTTACTTATTGTGAGGAAATCTGCACCGCGTTATTGTTTGGTATCAATACATATACAGTATTATACAAATACGTTCAGATACTCGTATTAGGTTTTAACCAAATACGAGGTGCACTACTCTTTATTCTTTACCTCTGACACTGGAGGCTCATTCCATTGATGCTAAATAAACATTTCTTTAAAGAAAGCTGCATCATATCAGTGATAAAAATTTCCTCAACAACAAATATATATAATGACAACACAATTTTTAATCCATCTGTTGTTCGATTATGTGGACTGTCCACCATACAAGTCTGGGTAAATTAGCATTAGTAAAATTCACAGAAGGAGCATGTTTTGCAGCTGCGCTTCTGTCAGATCTGCTGTTAAATTAATCAATTAATCAACACCTGACCAATCAGAGTTGAGATTTCAACAGCGCTGTGGTGAATGGTCTAGTTAACAGTATTAAAAAGACCAGTGCTAAAGCTAAAGCTGTTGTACAAAACCCTTTTTTGAAATTCAGGTTAAAGTTTAGTGAAAACCCCAGACATTCCACAATCCTATCCTGAACCTTGAGCAGCATCTTCAAAAATGTATTCCAAATCTCTTGCTTCATGCCTCAATGCTGAGCAATTCAAGCGAGCTCGGATAGTTTCCCATGCTGCAGACACATGCTATTGACACAGATGCACCATGGGATCTGGAGTCGGCCGGGTGCCACGGTTCTCCTTTTACTGTCCAAACACGGCTGAGCAGGAGCGTGCACTGGGGTCAGGCGAAGAAAAGCACGGCTTGATGTTCACCCTCGTGCCGCTCTCTGCTGGTGATTTTCCCTCTGCACCAGAGCAAAAGTGCTTGCCTCGGTTTATAAGCTCCGCGTATATTTATAAGGGTCCCTGTACCCTGCCATACTAATGGCTAGGAAAGAAAGTCATTTTAGATCTGAAGACCACACTTCTGTTAATGTTGTATTGGTGTTATGCAATGAAATGTAAAATGGCATGGTAAGCGGTTCCACTTTATCAAGTCGTGCAGAATCGGATCCTCCAGACATTATGGTTAGGCTTCATGTGTTTAGTGTAGATTAATGGATGCACTGTTGGAAATACTGAATTTGAGAATGATTATCCTGGAAGCATGGATCTTTAGTTTTGCTCTGAATTTCCTTTTAATATTTTCAGCTACATAGAGTGCACTAATCTATTAATAATTCAACAGTAAGCAACTGATCGACTAAATCAGTTTATTTCTGCTTGAAAGGTGGATGGTTCATTAAATAATCTGTTTAAAAAAAAGCACTTTCACATCATCCTAATCTATGTGTCGGTTCTGAGAATGTGTGTTTGGGTTATGATGTGTGGGGCCACAAAAATGGTCTAGCGAGGGGAAAAAAGTTACAAATTGTGAGCTGCGACATCCCAGTTTCGTCCCATGGCACAAAAACACATTAAATTTCTCTAAACCCTGGCTGAATGAATGTTAGCTACTTAATAACTTCGGACACCAAATGTTGCTCCTCACATAGAAATTTTCTATCACATAGAAATCTTTATATAACATGAATGTTGTGAGAGGTTCTTAACAGTTTGGTGAATTCAATTAAAACGGTCAAGGTAATTTCTCCTAACCTTGAGTGTTTTAATGGATGCTAAACTTCATTCCTATCATGATGAAATGAAATTTACTATTAATATACACCTCACTTCAAATATCTGTTTTAAATGTTTGTTTCTGCAGTCCGTATGAATGGGACAAAGGAAGGCCCCACTTGTATGGACAAAAACCACGGCTGTGCTCATATCTGCAGGGAAGCTCCAAAAGGAGGCATCGCATGCGAGTGCAGACCGGGCTTCCAGCTCACCAAGAACAATCATGACTGCAAGTGTGAGTAGATCTGTGTATCCATGAATATATCTCACGGCATCCCTGGTAGTCCTAAACTTGTGCATGATGTATTATTGGTAACCTCTGATTCTGAGGTAGAACTTTTTAGTACTTACCCTGTCTTGGAGTTCATGCTGTCAGTCCTGTCTGGGTCTGTTAGATGGTCTAGCTGAAGAACTCTAAAGCAGAATTGTTATTCTACTCCCTGCATAAGAGAAGTGATGGAACAGTAAACAGGCATGTGTAGACAAAGCTGTGGTGTTTTGTGTGTGGAGACAAGACCCTGCTCTCCTTCCGTCATCAGCTCCCTGCTCCAGTCGACACACTTTTCAGTCTCACCTCTGCAGACTGAAAAAATGTTCCATGGAGACTTTTTAACACTCTGCATTTTGCCTGTTACATGTTACCTACTAAGGAGCATTTAGTTCCTAATATAACACTTAAAAAATTAAGCAAAGAGTTTGCATAAAGTGCAGAAATATCATTTGATGTAGTGCAGTTCATTTGGAATATTTGTGGGTTCTATAAATTTGTTGATAGACAAATGGAAAGATGGTCATTTTCACTCTCCATTTGGTTGATTGGTGGTTAAAATTCTGAGTTGGTGATTGGAAGATCGAGATAGGAAGACACAGGACTACCGGAGAGCCAATGTTGGCACCATGAGTAAGGCTGCATGCTTGCTTTCTTGTACTGTATCCTGACTAAACTGTAAATCTTTGTGTAAATGCATTGGCCACATAAACAAATGTCAATGAAAGCACTAACGTTTTATGCAGTGGCATGGTCCTCCGTGACTGAACTTGCCTGCCCATGGCTCATGTTGGACATCAATTAAAATAGTGTGCTTGTTCTGGTTTGATTTCTCATTTCTTTTTACTCTCATTTGTGGCTCCCTCAGTGACCTGTAACTACGGTAATGGCGGCTGTCAGCACTTCTGTGAGGAGACAGACCATGGGCCACGCTGTTCTTGCCATATGAAGTTCGCCCTGCACTCCGATGGCAAGACTTGTGTAGGTAAGTCATGGCTGTCTTCTCTCTGTAGGTCTACCTACCCAGGTAAGACCTGGCTCTGTCTTTTCCCCTGACTCTATTCCCTTATTTTACTTTGCCTGGTTTTACCCATCTACAGTACTTTTCAGAAACTCTTTCCTCCTTCAATTTTACTTGGTCAAGCAAGCTGTAAATCTAGACCCTGTCTGCCCCTTCAGCTTCCCTGGACAGGGAAGTCCTTCATGTATCCCACTTCCTAATCCTACCAGGCCAGGTTGGACACCTACCTAGTTCTGGTTCCTTTCAATGTTCTGTCCTAGCCCTGATTTGTCCTTATGTCTCTTCCCCCTGATTTTACCTGGTCAGGTATGACCCAGTTGTGGTCCAAAACCAAAAACTCACCAACCTCCCACACCACCCCTCCCCCAACATTAAATGACCAAGTCAGATCTAGTTCTTCCTCTCCACTTGGCATGAATTTACCATGTCCTGACCTCACAGGGGCAGGTAAGTCTAAGACTTGCCCCATATCCTGATTGTACCTGGCCAGGTGACACCCCACTCCAAGCTGAAGTCTTGACCTGACCAGGTCAAACCTCTTTGCAGTTTGCCACTTATGGCCTGGTCCTTCTCTCTCACCTCCTACCCACAAACCTACTGGGCTAGGTAAGTGCTAGTTCTGTCCCTCACTCTATCTGATCAGATCCCTCTCATCTGTCTGTACCTGGCCAAGTAAGATTCAGTCCTATTTCCATGCAATTTTATCTGGTTAAGTTGAAGTGTTCTGTTAAAGGAGGTATAAGTGACATGTGCTTAATATTGAAAGAAACAGTTGTTAGTTTGGTAGCCACTTTCAGATCTGTTATGTTCATTTACAGAATAAAGGACTGAGTTTTAAGGCCTTTCTAGGGAGCAAAAGTATATGAGATTGACTGTTCTGCAGTTACACTATGAATATGCAGTGTATAAATAAAGGCTGTACAGTTTTCCCATTTTCTTATATGGCCTGAATCTTTACTTCTTAATATCTAGCTCAAGTTGCTTAAACCTCCTTAGATTATTAATGTACCAATGAGATCACTGACCATTTTGGAGCTTGTTAACAAAGGTGCAAATAATGTAAATTGTTCTCTGCCAATTTCTATACCTAAAATCAAATGTGACCTTGTTCACTACTGTGTATATATAAATCTTTCAAGTAAGAATCTTGGTCATCAATCACTTTCATTCGGTAGCAAATATTTGTATATAGAAAACTGATGCAAGATTAGCTCACCTGAAATTAGCCATTCTTTCAATGGAGATTTACCACTGAACAATTCCATGTCCAAGGATTAACCTCTGTAACCACGGATTGAACTTAATGCTTATTTGACCAATATTCAAGTGTAATATTTATGCAAAGTGTCTGTGTATGTCGATGTGGTCTATAGCTGCTTTTGATTATGATATTAAAAGTAAAATCTGATCCTAAATCAACATTGGTTTATATGCATGACCCTTTGACTGGGTTCAGTCTGTTCCGTAGAGTCCTCAGTACCTGATGAGCAATGGAGTGTTCTGCAAAGCCACTTTAAATGTTCCACAATGTGCTCATTGTCCTATTGTAACGCTCCATTTCGATCCATACGTTCCAGTTACCATTAGTCTAGTCACGAAAAATTATTTACTGGAACCGAGGGAGCCATAAAATGAAAGCTGACTACACAATCACTTATTCACCAGATTTGAGTTAAATGTACATTATAATATGTCGGACATATGCGCAGAAACTCAGCCAGTGCAGGAGCCATGCCTCTGCTTGCTCTAACCCAGTACAGCAGTCACCCAGCATAAGGCTTTTCTACTCCAGCTTGCTTGTTTGATTTGCTTCCTCTTGACTTTTCATTGCCTTTCTCCTTTTTGATTCCTGATGCTGGTCATGTGTAGTGATAGCCAAGATTTTAAACACAAAATCGCTGCTCGGTGATGGATTTATTAAACCTAGGTACTTAAACCTAGGAACAAGGCTTTGGACTCTGGCCATTCAGGCCAAGTTTGTTGTTCATACAAATATGCATGGTGGGTTTTTTCCCTATCTAGTTTGCTTAACATGCTGCACTGAAAACATTCATTTTCTAAAGGTTGGTGAAATATTGAGCCAGTCACCTCTCTTGTTGCCAAATACAGCAGTCTTATACACTGCTTAACCCATTTTTGATTGGCACATATAATCTGAAAGTGGCAAAATAATACACGCACACATGTATTTGTATGGTATTTTGTAGCTCTCCTTGATTTGAACAGTGGTTTGGCCGGCCTCTTCCTTTTCCCTTCTGAATGAATTGAGCCGGACACCCTACGATTAGCCCCTGTTCTCAATCAAGCCATCAGCCTCGCCACAAACGAGGGAACACGGCGGGCAAAAGGGTCCCTCAGCCTCCACAGGAATCGGTTAGCTAGAAAACCAAAATAAATCAAGCAGAACTTATTAATGAGAATCCAGTCTGAGCCTGGGAGTGACAGCGAGACAGGGTCGGAAAAGGAAAGACACTCAGAAGAAGGATTTTTAAAGACCTGGAAAACATTTCTTTGTGTTCTATAAATGTAACCTCAATCACTATAAAGATGGCAGACCTTAAATCTGTTTTTGCTGGTCAGCTGTTTGCGGGTTTGGAAAGAGGCAGACCAGTATTTCTGTCAGTCAGCTTGTATTTCTGTCGTTGTGTTCACCAGCCGTTTGTCAGTCCATCTAACTGTCTGCAAATCAGTCGTTCGGTACAGTGTTTCCACAGTGTGGTCACTAATTTTATTTGTTCGTTATATATCTGAGTTAGTCAGTCAGTTGAGCAGTGTTTCTGTTGGCTTAGGCATGTCTTAACTTGATGGATATTTGATGAGACCACATCCTAAAACCATCTTGGTTCATAAAATCAGTATGAAATTTAGATTACTTTCTGGAACAGAGGCTTTTGTAGCACTTTTTTTAGCACACAATTGTGCCACAGTACAATTGCTTATCCGTACCCAGAAAATCCATTCCCTGGTCGAGCAAATGTATCTATTTCCTACTACATAATGGTACCCATGTTGGTACTGGGAGTTCTATGAAGGTCTCTGTGGGTTGGTGACATCATATAGGTGCTTCCTGGGGCTTCTGAGTGGTGCAACAAAAAAAAAAGAGTTTTCCATACATCAGGAGATAAGTTTGAATCCCAATGATGGCCGTGAGTCCATGAGAGCAAAACTGGCCATGCTTTTTGGGTAAGCAGGATGGCATTAGTGTGTCTCTCTCTCTCCTGTCTATCACAGAAACATTAGCCATCTGTGAGATCATGTATGAAGAAGAATACAGTTATCGATTTCCTCGGAGTAACATTGCATTAGCAGCAGTTTGAAATGATGCAGTGGCTTCACATGTCTTGGACAAAAGCCATAACCCCCTCGGTAGCTGTTGTGTAATAGCTTGCTAGTGGGTGGGAATTGGGAGAAAATGGGGTAAAAATTAACGTTATTTCAAGCTTCACTCAGGTGTCTGTTTGGTACACTTGGTACCTTTTGATTTGAGCAGTGGTGGGTATAAGCCTGCCATATTTAGATAAGTACGTCATAGTACTTGCAGAACCCAGTTTCCAACAGATTTGTTAAAAAAAAATCATGAGCAGATTTTAGCAAGATCCTAACAAATATGGCAACCAAATTAGAACAGGAATTTACAATTTTGTTCGCTTGGCACTAGAAATGACCAAATGTACTTTTATCGATTCATTACCATACTAATTTCGGACGGTGTGATCCTTTGTCCTCTCTCCTCCTTTGTCCTTGTCCTGCTGTTTTCCAGCAGTGGCCTGCCTCTTTCAGACTACTTAAGCCTCGATAGTCCTTGCAGTACAGAGTTTCCAACAGATTCGTAAAAAAAAAAAAAAAATCTCGAGCAGATTCTTAGAAACGAGTGTAAAAACATCAGCGCACACATCCACACAATCACTCACACCAACAAATCACCATTTAATATACCAAGACAGAACAGGAAAACAATTACAGCAGCATGAAAACATTTTCCCTCCGTGAGCCCAGACAAATGAGAAATCCTGCAGACCAGTTTTCTCTGAAGTCATCTGCTTCGTTCTGCGCCCCGTGGATTTGCAAATGCATTTCCGTAAAATGAGAACACAATTTGGAAACGCTACCCTGTTGGCAAACGCAGCCATAGAGTGACCTTGTCTAGCCAGCAGGTTGAGACAAAACCCTAAATTAAATCTTTAGTTTTGTAATTCATCTCTACCTCCATAAACATGCCATTATGTCAGTACTCTGGGGAGGCAGTGCTATAGACATTAAATCAAGGACCCTTCTAAATTTAGGTCTCAGATAGACGCTTTCGGACCAAACAGTTCTAGGGATTCGCTGAGACGAACAACTCGCTGGGGAGCTCCACACCTTCAAGGGTTTTTTTTTCCTGTTTGCATTCGCACCACCAGTAAGTGCCATAAGTTGGCCAAAAGTTTCTACAGCAACATTACTTCCGTGTAACATACAGCACTGCTAACATTGAGCTGTTTACATGGCTAATGTTTTACACAGATTTTTTTTTAAAACAGTGGCGCCATGAGCATTGGCTCATGTGTTTAACCAATCAGCATACATTTACATCTGAACCAATCACTGTACACTTGCAGCATGCCACTCCTGGTTCCTCTTGTACTGGGAGAGTACCTGCCTTGAAGTAAGAACTAAAAAATCCCCTCAAATTGGTGTTCTAAGAACTATGATCGTCTGCCGTGCAGATGCTCAAAAAAGCGGGAACTTCTGTCCAACGGTTCTAAGAACTGTGAAAAGGTTCCTCTTTTTTTCGAAAGCTCCTAATGTCTTCATTTATGGAAAGAATGTTATAGAAAAAAATTTGATTTTTATTACTATTTTTAGAGCCGCGTGATCAAACAGCATGCCCGGCTACTGATATAAAGTGCATATATGTTTGACATGCATCAGGATGATGTTCCATGATGTGGTAAATTTGCCTGTCTTGCCACCGGGTGTCACGTAGCTTTCTGATCACTGAGCACCAGCACGAGTGACTCAGCTTAGCAAGAATGGGTGTGTTAACCACACTTTTTTTTCTGTAAAGCTTTTGGTGAGAAGATATGCTGGAAAGTGTTGTTAGCCAAACGCAAGATGTTTACCAGGCGATCAGTTCCCGATATGTTTCCTTCATAGTTCTCAGATTAGGTAATTCTCTCTTGGTTTTTGTTCAGTGTGTAATCAGTCTCGATCTCGAAGCAAAATTCCACCATGAAATGTGGAATATTAATCTTTGTAATTAATGCGATCAATGGCTTCCCAAGATTTCTTTTGTAATGAAATGAACTTTTTTATTTTAAACTTCTTTCATCAAGGTCTATTTTCACTTTGGATAACAGTTCAATGAATTATTGTTTTTTTGAGTAAAGCTTACAAACGGGCACCGCTAATAATAATGACTAAAAGGCGCTCAGTCAGCTAATTGTTTGCTAGCACACTTGCTAGCTGCAGAGATTTCAGCTGGATGGCCTGGTTAGCTGTTTGTCATGAAGTGTGATTGATGAAATCATTTTTCACAATTACAATGTTGAAAATCTGTTGAAGTTCTAACTGATGACTAATTTGCAACGAGGTGGTTTTCCTCAGCCTGTTTGTTTTTGCTTTTTTTTTTTCCTTCCTTCTGCTAAGTGCACTGTGTGAGGCCTGCTCTTCCTCGGAGGCTTGCTTTAAATGTCGCATGCTAACTGCCTGATTGCTCTCGTAAGTGCTGCTCTCACTAACACAAATCTGACTCGCGCCCGCCTGTAACTCATTTGCTCCCAACTGTGACAAGTGCAACCTCAAGGCCCTTTATTGCTATCATTAGGGTGACGCTGTAATTTCGAGCAGGTTAATCAGGTCAAGGATTAAGATAGTAAAAGAATCAGGTCATTATTGTAAACAGTGTCAATTAACTGAAATGAAGCTAACGAATTAAAGGTCTAAATGAGGGGGTGAGACTTGGAATACGTCAAGCTAGATGTGTTACTGCTTAAGGGAAACCAAAGAGCAGTTTGGTTAGCCCTGGTCACAATAATAAATGTCTCCTCACACTTAAGCATATGGGTTAAGGTTAAAGCACTAAATCCATGTTTTTCTTTACGATCTGTGTATGTCTGTGTGTGTGTGTGTATGTGCAGAGGAAAGGAGTATCCAGCAGCAGGTACATCAGCCACAGCTGTTACCCAATGGTAAATATCTGTAAACCTGTCTCTTTAGTTCCAATCCTATTCGGCTCTACTCTTACTGGTGGTGCTGGAACTCTGACTAACTGAGCGGCAGTGCTTATTAACTTACCGCACATCTCCAGGTGCAACTTTACCTATTTAGAAATGCGTCACCCCTTTAGTTCATGGGCTGCAAAACCCCTTATGAGTGGCGATATTTACTTCAGTTGGTGTATTCTCATGGTGGCCCATTCTGAAGTGACCTACATGGCACCGTTGTAGAATCATTCCATATAGGAGTGTTGAAAACTAATTATATCCAGTGACTCTTCTAAATGATCATTATCGAAACCAACTGAAGGACACTTTGCTCCCAAGGTTCTTTGCAGTTTGTTTGCTGGGAGTGAAGGGTCAAATACAAATCATCCTAATGATACGTTTATAATCAGCAAGGATCCAAAGGCTCCACCAAACAGCCAAAATATTATTGTGCACATTTAGCTAATGAGCCAAACATTTACATAGATGGCTCTGGAGCATGTTCTTAGCATGGTGGCCTGACATCCTATCAGTGGCCTTATCAGGGAATGAGAGATGGTCATGATCACTTCAGAGTGGGCCGCAGCTTCTGTTTCGATCAGTACAAGCCTAACCCTGCATGAGAGCACCTCTTCTTCTTTCCACCTTTCAAAATATTACTTCGAGAACAAACATGGCTGCCCTTATCCTGCCGTACGAGTCAGTGATCCGAAGTCATATTCTTCTGCTTATCAAATTTCCACCAATGCTAATAAACCGATAAATAATCCATTTTAATGGGCACACGTTAAATGAAAACTCCACCCTGAACAACTTGGATGTTAGTCTATTCGACTAAGATGTGATCTTCAGTAAAATAGATTTATTTTTGTAATGAAATTAAGTACTACTTGAACTTGAACTTCTTCCATTGAGGTCAATTTTCACTCTTGTTAACAGTTTCCTGCGTTACCCACAATGCAGTTTGACTTCCTGCTCATAGTGGTGCAGGGAGATTTAGCTCTAGCTTTAGCTTAAAGAGAGCAGTGCAGCAGTGCTTTAGTCCTTAAGTCAGTCCAGCTCTCTCACCTCTTTATTGGTCACTGCAGTGGTATCGCACTTGTCATCTCAGGTTGCTACGTCTCGTCTACATCGTGTAGCTGCATTGCATTCTGGGACTTTGAGTCCAGTGTTTGCACTGATGTCTTCTCTATTTCTGTGCTTGATATCTCATTAGTATAAAGTTGAACATCGCTAGTAAATGTTTCTCCTACATCTTCGTCCTAAATGTTCATCCTACATACTTCGAACATCGCTAGTAAATGAGCAATAACAATGTTTCCCAGTAATATCAACCAACAAATTATCACTAAGCTCATCAGAGACATTTCAGTATAAACATATTTTGTGTGTTTCATGGTGGATTTTTCTTTTAAGTGGCATCACTTGGTTAAGCAGTTAACTAAAAAAAAAAAAAAGCTAATATTATTGAACACAAGCTTTTTGCTGGACTCCGTGTTAGCATGTTGAATCTTCCAGTACTTGTTTGCTGGCATGTTTCCATTTCCTCACTCCGACCTTAACATGAAGACAACTTTTGTCTGACTCCTCAAAGTCTCTCCGCAATTTGTCAGCATGTTTCTATCAACTCGTCCTTTCTTTCTCCTCATTCAGAAGATTTTCGCCACTTTCAAAAGGAACAAGTATGTTTGCACAGCAGCCTTTTAACATCGCAGCAGACTTAGCGCAGGCTGCCGGATTGGGTCGCTCCTCTTTAAGCCTTGTGCCAAGGGCTTGTCATATTTACCAAATAGCTTTACCTCGGGATGCATGTTCTGGACTTGTTTTGAGAGATTCATTAAGCGTTAGTGCCAACTTTTTGCAACTGTGAGCAAATTCCTGAATTGGAGCCGGGCTCAGTGGAGAGTTCCATTCAAACACACTAACTTTTCCAATCATAATGGTAATTTAGACAAACACTAAGAGGCTCTGCTTTTATATGGATCTTGGCACAGCAAACATGAAACAAATGAGAAGTTTCTATGAACCACTAGACCCTTTTTATTTCTTTTTCTACATATTTGTTGCTTTAGGCTAGGCAGTTGGTCTTGGCTTTGCTTTGGTTCCAGTCAATAATTACCAAACATTTTACTGCGGAAATTTAGACAAAGAACCAAGGGATTTTAAAAAAAGAATTCGGGAATGCTAACTGTCATGAACCAATCTTGTTTTCTTTTGCTTTTTTTTTAATTGATCAAGATTTTCTCAGAAGCAGTTTCATAAACTTCATCTTTTTAACCTCAATCTTGAAATCTTCCTTTTTTTTCGTCTGTCAGCCATTATTTGAAGCAAAATTCTTACATGTATGCAATTTTTATGACAGCTCATGAATGAAAAGGCTAAATCCATCTTTAACCCCAGGAGACCCCCCCCCCCCCCCATGTACTCATATAAGGACTTCACATTTTCTCCAAACCACATTGTATGAGTTTGAGTCTCGGAAGGCTACGTAGGTAGGATGAAACTAATTATTCTTGATTAAATACCTGGAAACCTTGGATAACACTCTAAGAGTTCCAGCACGGGGTGTGAGTCCTGGCTCTGGCAGTTCCTCAGCCACATCATGTCTAGTATGACCGTTTTCAATAGCGTTATGATTGCTATGTTCCATACGACATCGGTGTTTTCATCTGTAGCTCTGCCATTGGAATCTCATTCAATTCTGTTGAGTAAGCACAAGGCTTTGCAAACAATGTTGAAATGCTTGGAGTCCAGTGAAGTTTGTGGTGATCTAAGCATCCAAGTGGCTTTTGCTTTTTTACAAATTACATTGAAGACCTAAAGCTAAAGTGCAGAAGTTAATGGAGGACCAATAGAGGAATTAAATAAATGACTAACTATAAACAGACAGGTCTCGTTCCTGGTTTATAACGAGGATAAACATGCTATCTAATATTTGTTTAAACTTTAGCAGTCCATCTAAGTAGTTTTTCCTGGAATGTTCATAAAGTTCTCTAAACTCAGGCCCTACAAAATGTGTCAAGCGTCATTTGGATTTTTCTCACTCATAGTTATGGTTATGCAATTGTAAGTCTGATAAAAACGTTACGCACACGCCTACGCCAGAGAAGTAATCAACTCACTGTAAATATTTTGTTGCACTCCGCCCAATTGATCATTACAGTCTGGTGCAGTTACTGGCTTGCTAAGTGTTTTCGAGGCATGCCATGACACCCACCAGCAGCGCTTTCTGTATTCTGCTACTGTCTGCCAACATCCTTCTGTCTCGCTCTCTCTCTTTTCTCTGTCTGACTCGCAGAGTTCATCATTTTAGAGAAACAATTGCTTTCTCATGTCTTTTGAGGATTGCTAAATCAGCAGCTTAATTAGTTGACGAATAAAGTTTCCTCTTATTTACGAATGACAATGTAGGACACACCAGGCCACAAAACGTTCAGTCTACAAGATCTTCTGACCCCAGAAATTTGGAACTGGGCTTTGCGCATTGATCCAATACCAGATGTTCTAATCATGTGGTTTCTGCAGCTCGAAACAAACAGGAACAAATGAAACTCTTGTTTGTTGTTTATGGGTTATAATTTACTGTGTTAAAGAATTTGAATTAATAATGAAAAGACATTTAACACAAACATTTAATGCTTTCAAATGCAGCGTTTCAAGTTATCAGAAGAGTTTGCAAATCACTAACGAAGGCTGGTTAAAAGGTCGGTGTGGATAGCTAAGCTGTTTTTCTCCTGCTAATGCAAACTTCAGCAATATGAGCAATGTTCCTGTTCCAAAGACACAAACAGTGGGCCTCATTTATGACGCTGTAATAATGAAGATTTATAATAATAAATGAAGAGTTATACATAAATAGTTCATTCATAATAGAGCATTTACAGCATTGTTTGAAATGGCACGTGATGCGATGTTGCTCCCAGACCATTTGGGAGTTTATTAATTCTACACAAAACGAAAAAAATGGACTATGATTTTCGGTAAAAAAAAAAAATTTCCCCTAGCAAAATGCCGCTGGTTTGTTTCCAGAATATTCCGTTTCACTGATACTGCTGTGAAATGCAGTATTGTGCTGATTTCTTTCTCAATCTGTGCAAAAGCTATATTTCTCAAAAACCATACCAGCACAAACATTCTTTTTTTTACAGCATGAATGAATAGAAATATCATGTGTGCTGAAACCTGTGGACTTTTTTCTGAGCGGTTGAAAATAAAAGTAGTCATGGGGCAAATTTATTGTCGTTTTATTGCTGAATAAAATTTATAAGCCCTTTAGTCATTTCAGTGCGGTGCTTATATACGCACTTCTTCTTCTTGTAGTTCTTCTCTTAACTCCGTTCCTGTGCTGCAATTTTTTTGCTATAGTCCACATTTTAAACTGCAGTGGAGTTTTTGGACCAGAAAAAGGAGTTCTCTGGATGGACTCGGTTTAAACTTCTCAGAGGAGAACTGAACTGCACAGAAGTCGCAGAGCGTATCTTTGTTCATTTGGATGTAATTATGTAATAATCATAAAAACACAGTGCCCTGGGAAGCGTACTGTGATCCGATGCGATGTCCTTTCTCTCCATCTGGATGGTTTCGCCTTCTGAGGAAGCCAAACAGGTCTTCGACCTCTGCACTGGCTGCTTGTTCAGTTTGACCCTGGTTCTGATTTTCTTGAAGCCTCCCTATTAGGAGTTGTTTAAAATAGATACTATTGCAGTCAAAAGAGAAATAAATCCACCTTGAGGACAAAAAAATGATCCCAACTGATCCCATCCACATGGTGTTTCTATTATTTCTAATCAGTGAGTGTTACAGCTTACGTCACATTTAGGACTCACTTTCAGCTAAGTGATTTACAATTGAGACGAAATCTAAAAAGCAGGCTTTAGGGTCTTGCTCATGTTCCTAACAGCAGCTCTGTTGGGATTTGAAGTCGTTACCTTCTGGTCACCAGAGCCAAAAAAGAAAAAAAATCCACTCCAAACAACTTGCATATTAATCTTTATAATTAACATGTGATCATCAACCGCATCCAGGATTAATTTCAGAATGAAAAATTGTTTGTCTTTAGCGTAATTCTTTCATCATGGTTTACTTTCTCTTTATGGTTTCCTATATTACCCACAGTGCCATTTGACTTCCTGGTGAAGGTGGTGTCAGAGGGATTTATCTGTACCTATACCTAAAGAGAGCGATGCAGCAGCACTTTAGTCCTGTATTCTGTCCACCTCCTCATCTGTATGCTCTGCTTAAACAAATCAGCTTCCACAGCTTCAGCTTTCATACTTGTATCAGTATGAACACCATCCTGTAGATCGCTAACTAGACAAGTCTGCCATAACTTTGCCTTTGTAGCTGCACTGCATTCTGGGACTTTGAGTCCAGCGATTGCACCAGTGTCTTCACTGCTTTCCTTTTACACTGGATTTCGCATTAACATAACTTGCTGGTGAGAATAGAAATTTAGCTTTCTAGGTTTTTTCAATAGATGACCTTTTTTTTTCCTCCTATTAAAAGCCGTTGTAACTGTAGATCCCTATGACGACAGACAAAATTTCATAGGAATAATACAAATATAGCACCAATTAGCACCAGAATCACTAAATGTGTCACAATATGTTAATAAAATTTATTCACTGCATTTCAGGGTGGATTTTTTCCTTGCTGTAATGTTGTGGAATTACCAGGATGTACGAGTCTTTTTTTGAGGACTCTAATCATCATGTGCGTGTGTGTCTTCAGAGACGTGTGCGGTGAATAATGGAGGATGTGACAGCACGTGTCACGATGCTCTAACTGGAGTGCGCTGCAGCTGTCCGGTCGGATTCACTCTCCAGCCTGACCGCAAGACCTGCAAAGGTAATACACATACACACACAAACACACACGCTTCCATACACTCATGCACACAGTATTGTCGCATTGCATTTTTTTATATGGTACAAAAGGAAACAAATCGCTTGCAGCCCTGGCAGGACAAGACAGGCACTCGGTTTCACGCCTGAGGGAGAGAATGGGAATTATTCTGTCCAGATGATGACCGTCGCTTTTGGAGATGGACGCCTCATTTAGAGAGATGATTCACTCTTAATCAGAGCCATCTTTGCGGATTCAAAGCCAATCAGAATATACAGATGATATATCGATCTCTTCTTGCGAAAAGGCTTATTCCAGATGAACCACAAACTTCCAGGCGCCTGCTGGTGTTAAAAAGTTCTGAAGCACTCGTGGTCATGTGGCAGATTCAGATCAAAGAATGCATACACTGTGTGTTCAAAATAAAAGGCAAGGTTGTGGTATTGGGGTCTTATGACCATTTTTGGGTTCCATTCAAGAGACAAAAATTGTGATCTCTGTGTTGCTAAGCAACTTGGAGACATGGAGACTCAAACACTTGTTTCACTTTAAAATAAATGTATCTAGCTAGCACATGGCCATTATGACTTGTATACAGACAATGTAAAGGCTTGGTGACAACGAGACAGAAACTTCCAGAATATGGTGGAGAAATTCTTCCTTATGACTAGAATTACACTGTCATTACACAACTCAAGAACTATGCTGGTAAATCCTCTCTTACTGAAATCCTTCTTTTTAACCAGTTTCTTGTGAGAAGGATATACAAGATAAACACCTCCTTTTCAACTTTCACAGGAGTATGAATATATTTCTTTCTAGAAGTTCTAGAACTCATTGTTTTTTTTTCTATGTCAGTGTATTTTTCACATTTTTAATGGTCTTGAATTGTTTGCCTTCCAGATATCGACGAGTGTCGCATGAGTAACGGCAGCTGTGATCAGATTTGCCGGAACACAGTAGGAAGCTTTGAGTGTAGCTGCAGGAAGGGCTACAAGCTGCTCACCAATGAGAGGACCTGTCAAGGTAGGAACACGCTTTGCTTTGGAGTTTTAGTAGTTTTCCGTGTAGTCCTCGCCGTACGTTTACCTTCGCAAACAACAAAGCAACAGGTTCATTTTCCGTGTACGTGCACAACAAGCAGCTGCAAGCAACAAGCAGTGACTCTTCTCAGTTAATGCAAATTAGGTACGACACAGTAAGGTGACCAATCCAAACGATTGGCTTGGATTATCCCTTGCACCGATCCAAAGCCACATATGGTCCAAAGGTTCTTCAGTTCCCCATTCCCAACTTTAGTTCCCACCTGTAATTACTGTATGATGCTAAACACTTGTAATTGTGTTTTTAATTTTCTCCTGTCGAGACTTGTATAGTGTATATAGAAGCTTGGCAGGAAGTAGCAGAGATCGTTTGTGCCTCTGGTGAGTGTATGTAGGTAACACATTTAGCTTGCTTTGCTAAACTGCCTACAAAGCTAGTACGAAACCAAGCACCGCAACATATAAATCCAGCAACTAACTTTCACAGTGAGTCGTGTGACCTTTAAATCTTTGTAAAATCTACATCTATTATAGTAGCTAAGAAAACACTTGCTACACACCAACAAGAGAAACTACACACAATTAGTGTGAACTTGGGGTCAGGATCTTCTCCTACATTTCTTTCAACTTATTGCGTTCTCGTCATTATTCCTTAAGCCTAGGTGTGGCTGTACAAAGCATCTTGTGACCCAGTTCACCTCACACATCAGTAAATTAAACCGGAGTTCGTGGTGTAGTCAGCGCACTCCATTACCCCCATTCCTCCTGCCGTACATACAAATTGAGGTACTTCAGAAGTGAGAATCTTTCCCTGGCTTGGTGCCATGAAAGTGATGGAATAAATGCTCGGTAGGAAAGCAGGAACTCGGCCACTGAGCAAACAGAGGATCACGCTGGGCCATGCTGAGCCGAGCTGAGCTGCAGGTGTTGGGAATTAGAGCGAGCAATCTTCTCCACCTCCCCCAGCACACACATCTGGAGGCCTCAGGAGAGCAAAAAGCAAACAGAAACCCTTCAGAGCGAGAACGGTGAATGGAAATAAAAGGAGTATGAAAAAGGAAGAGCAAAGGAGAGGAGCAGAACAGAGGACATGTCTTGCCTTTTGCGTTGTCCTTTTGTGTGGTCGACAGTAAGCATATTGAGATAATCAAGATCTTTGGTGTTCTCAGGCTTGGAGATTCTGTTTCCCTTCAACCATTTGCTTTCTGTCATGCTTTCCTTTGTTGTTCCGTTTCTTCATAGCCATCCCTTGAATGCTATCATGGCATGAATTTTTGTTGGGTTTGATTCATTTTCAGACATCAGTTTAGGAGTTGTGTGTTCGCGTTGATGCATTCCTACAGAGTGTATCTGAGCTAAAACCAAGCTGCCAATCACACCAACCACACACTTTTTTAAAACTGAGCCATCTAACTGCTGTGTGGAATATTCCTGTCAAAGTGTAGAGAAAAGTGACCACAAACTCTTCCTGTTTTCCGTTCCTGTCGTCTTGTATATACTTTTGGACAGAACTTGGTGACATTGTGGAAGATTTAAGAGAATTAATTTCACCAGAAGTTGTAGTCTCAGATTGAAAGTTGGCTTACTTTATTTACAGTCATTTGTGCCTATGTGTTTATGATCTCCAGAAGTAGTGACTGCAAAACCCCGACATCCTTTTCCCCATATCAGACCTATCATTTAGACCCAGCATCTGTGCTCCACCCAGACTTTGCTCCATGACCTGTGGTTGTTTTCTTTCCCCACTCCCCACCAGGCCACGGGTGAGAGTGTGGGAACATTGTCAGCACTTTAACCAAGCTGCTGGATATTACCTTATTATGCTTATGAGACCTACTGTTTTCCTTCAAATGGAACTGGGTATGATTTAGCAAAGAAAGGGTTCCACCGGGGTTCTTTGGATTTATAATAGTTCTAACTTTCTAAAGATTTTCTAATTGATTTTTTTCCTGAAAGAAACACATAGAACCTTTAAGCCATCCCAGAAAGCAATCTCAGAAAAGTAAGGGTACTATGCTGTATCTTTACATGTCAGTGGGTGCTACTCTCAAGTACCCACATTTTGTAACTTTAGTAAGTGTCTTTTGCCCAGAAACGTTATCACAGAAGGCCATTACAGTCCAATTATGTACCCTGCACCTATTTGTCCAGGTGTAAGATGCATCTTAATGGGACAAAAAGATAAGGGTGCCACCCCAGCAACTAGGAAAGTTACAGATTAGTACCCTTTTTTCTTAGTTAGCTTTCAAAGAACCCCAAAAGAACCATTTCTGTGTAGAGCCCTTTATGAAAAGGATAAAGTAGAACCTTTCTGGGGTGCTAAAACCATTACGCATACCCGGATCCATTTAACTGGTCTAGGATAAATGTAATGAGTAAAGGACAAACTGAAGAGTGCTTTACACTGATAGATGGGAGTTTTTTCCCCAAGATTGGTGATTTCCTAAGCATGGTATGGCACAGCAGGGTGTAAGTTTTTGGCAAGGGTTCTTAGGAGTGGGGGTGTGCAAAGTTTTGTATGCTTTCGTTATCGCACGGAAGCGGTAGGTGTTGACTGTCATTGAAAAACACTTATCTTTATCCTGTTCTCCACACAATGCTTCTTAAGTGCACCCTAAGGTGAGAGGTCAAACAAATTGCTTAGCTCAGTGATCGTCGTCTACAGCGCTGCACTGTTGCCGATTTCCCTCTTCTCACACACCTGAATAATTTCATCTGGACCTGATTTTACTAGGCCTATATTTGTATCAGATATCTTAATATAAGCTCTCTGAAAAATTTGGGGTTTGGGTTCCCCCCCCCCCCCATATATGGAAACATTATGGCAAAGCTGTAAAGTGTTCTTCTGACTGATCTTTTATACTATAGTCGAACATTACTATCCAGATAGTCATGGTCTCTTCCAGGATGACCCGATCCCCATCTATAGGGCACAACATCTCACTTAATAGACTTCACAGTTAATAGATCTACCTAATTCCAAAATCTCTTGCCACCACCACCATCAAAATATTTTGGAAGAACAGTGTTCATCTCTTAAAGTACAGTTCCAGAGAATCAAGGCCAAGGGGACCAAAGTTGCTCTTGCACCTTACTGTGACCTAACACCTTATGAAGATACTTTATGTTGAATTTTCCTATCCTATATATATATATATATATATATATAACTCATTTGGGATGGTAAGATCCCTTGAGGAATTTTTTTAATTGCATTTCATAAGCCCAAAGTAATCTCACGATTAACAACCGACTCACACATCAACAGTTTTGCTAAACTACCTGGCATGGATGAATATTGCTAGAAGCCAAGATTTTTACTGGCGGGAGAGGAGAAAGGTGTTTCAGTCAAGTACTTGTAGAAAGGTCATTCTTCTCTTTAGAAGAGCTACCTGAACTCTGTCACACACTTGACCTTTTGCTAATCCTCTGAGAGCAAGGTGAACGCCTCAGCCTAAACAGAGACGGCTTTTGAGCTCTGAATGCTCTCTGAATGCTCCGGGTGGAACGTGTAAACAGAATTTTTGCTTTATCTGGTGTTGACCATCCCTGTGGTTACCTGGCCATCATCAACCCTCAGCTTCAATCAATCAGGATGGGGCTTGTCCTTCACCACCTTACTGAGGATCTGGACACATTCCTTAGCCATTGCTAAACCTCCCCCACACTGTCCTTAGCAGGCCATTCAGACTCGCCCCTTATCTGATCATTCCCTCGTATCCTTTAAGAGAGGATGATAGAGCCCATATCTCTACTGTGTAAACAGACTAGTTGTTAGCTTTTTCTCAGATAGCTATTGTTTCAGATTGGCAGTGGCTAAGATCTAGCATCGTGGGTGCTAAGGTACCACGATGAAATTCTTTCTCTGTAGAATCTTTCTTCTTCACCCAGTGTCTCTTGCCCTCGTTGATGATAGATTCCTAGGACCCACTCAGTTTGGTGCCAAATCTCGTATCTATCTTCTCAAACTTCCCTGTGCTAGCTAGCACGTACACAAGCCTATTGCCTCCTACCCCGCATACACCCACATTTTTCCATTCTCCCTTTCCCAAAACATCCCTTCATAACGATGCAAGATCTTTGAAAAAAAAACAACTTTTTTTTTTTTAAACTTTTCCTGGGTTATGGAGATTGACGTGCTGCGTAGACATGACCCACCCAATTAACAAATTCATTGGAAAGGAATGGAATGTGCTTTGGAACCATTGAAATCAAGTGAACATTTGGCCTGCTGGGTTACAGGATTTTGGAGGAGTATTTGAGGATGATTGATGTATCTTGAGGGTCAGAAAGCGAGCAGCTGGGTCCACTGGGTGTGGAAACCTGTCAGTGGTACCCTGCTGTCCTTCTGAACCCGTGCCGGTCTCTGTGGGGGAAACAAAGACCAGGCTCACTTAATGAATCTGCGAACAGCTCATAAAACATTTCTGATGAAGCTTGAGAAATCTGGGCTGAGAAAAATGGAAAAAGGGTGTCGTATAGCACAGGCAGTTTAGTCTAGACGGCACAATGCTGAACAGCCGTAAGAATGACCTGTATAGTGTTGTATAATTATCCAAAATCAACTCAACTTTTGTAAGCACCAGTAACTGAGTGCTACATTATTGGTTGTCTAAAGCTAACTGCTTGCTAATGTTACAGGTTATGGTTTATTAGGTTACACTACCCAATAGTTTGCGTATTTTCAATAAAACAGAAACCATTGTTTTGGTAATAGGCTTGGAAAATATTGAAACAAGGGTGAAACAGAGGTGTTTAAAGATGCTTGTGTACACAAAATGTTTGAGGGTCATAGATTTTCTTTCCCAAATTAATATGGCCCATGGCATGTATAGGCCACTTGTTGAATAGCTAATATTGTTGAATAAGCTTACATTACTTGCCCCAAGCCACTGCCCCAAAGAAATGTTTTACCTAATGTTTTACCTTGCGTCCCAAATAGATCAAGGGTAGTGATGTAACATAATAAGTAATGCCCATGATAAAGAGATTGTATCAGCTAACCTATTATTAGCCCAGCCACCGTGGAGGGCATCAACCACCAAATTAACTTAGAAGTGAGGAAGAATACAATCAAATGCAAGGCTAAGATCTTGTCTTGCTCAGAGCCCCAATGGCCGCTTCCTGACAATCCAACCTTTCAGTCACTGGGGCTAAATCTTAGCCTTTAAATTGCTACTGATTTATTAAAATTGGCTTGCTTTAAGATACAGTGCTATAAACAGTACATAGACACGTATAAAGTATATCGGTTGGCATACTGATTGACTCACTGACGTCTAGACAATTTTTACCAGCTTGTCTTACTGCACGTTTCATTTTCCAAGCAGGTAAATCTTTTCCATATGTCCTGAAGAACAAAGGACAAGCTGCAGTAGTGTAAAGACGCATTGATCCGTGTCATTAAAAATGATTATGCAGTAAATTCAAATCGAATTAGCATAATGTGCCCAAAAAACTGAACAGTGAGGATGGAGGATTATTGTAGATGGTTAATCTGGAAGTCATAACAGATGATGGACAGATTTTTATAATACCCCCACAAGTATATAATTCTAATCAAGGATATATTGATTATTTTATTTTATTCTTGGGTAACATGGGTTAACAATTTAGCAGTGAATGTCTTAACCTATGGGTTAAACCTTGACCTGGATGAATTTGAAAGGTGTTTTATTGTGATTTTTAAAAATAAATTACAAATTTCTTTCTCTTAACAGACATAGATGAGTGCTCGTTTGACCGTGCGTGTGACCACACCTGTGTGAATTCTCCAGGCAGTTTTGAGTGTCAGTGCCACAAAGGCTATGTCCTGTATGGAGTCGCTCACTGTGGAGGTAACACCCATTACATTTTTTTTTTCCCCATTGTATCTTATCTTGTCCTGTCCTATCAGCTGTTAGTGCACAAGAAAAAAACTTAAATACTGTTTTTACTGTTACTGTAACACTGTTCTCTAACACCTGACCCAGCAGTGTAGATGTGGCTGGAGATTTGGTTATGCTATGATGATGATGATGATGATGATGATTTAAACCTTGAGCACCAGTCCGAATCTGAGAGTGACAGGATAAGGAAATACAGACCTAGTAGCAGTACAAATACATTGCTCCATTAAAGAGCTGTTCACGCCAGTGTTTTGCGTTCTCGACAGAAAGATGAGTTGCCGAGTGTGACTGCTTCAGGGCAGACACACATTCCTGCAGTGCAGAACTTGCTGATCCAACACCTAGGGTGTGGCAGGATATCAGCGAAAGTGTTTCAGGGTGATCCAAATAAATTATAAATTGTGGAAGGCTTCTGAGTGAGGCAACTGTCCAGGAGTTTAGGAAATTGCTAGTTTGAATCTCAGTAATGCCACACCATGACTAAGAGCATCCAAGTGCTCCATGAGTAAGTTTGGGGAAAAATAAAAAGAAATGAGCAGTGTTATGATTTCAGGTACTCTAACTTCAGAGGAAGTAGGGGTCACAGCACATGCATCCCCATGAAACAGAGGGTTAAGGGCAAGAGCCCAGCAACTCCCAACCCTGGTCAGAACCTTAATACCGACCTGCCATTGCACACTATTAATTTAGGCAAAACAGCTTCAGGGTTGCACTTTTGGATGTTTTTGGGATGAGATGTCGGTTGGACAAGCCGTAAAGTAATTATGATCACTCGGTTTATAATAAATATGTTTATGCACAAAGCTAGTTATATATTGAATCATCCAGCAAGTTCTGAAAGTTTTGGGATGATAATACAAGTCAACAACATAATCTGTCTTATTTGTAGTTGCTTTAACAATCATTCCACCTTTTTTTTTTTTTTTTTTTTTTTTAAATTCATTGATTAAAAAATCAGCCTCTATAGTATTTTGAAAGTCACTGAGCCAGTATTTGAGTTCATAGTTCTTGTTGAAGCTCTGCTGAGAAGACACCAGGTCATGGCTGTATGTAGGAAACTGCATGTTTTTTGAGTAACTGCAAAATGGTATGCAAACACCCCCACAGGATTACTTATTAGAACAAAAAATGATTGGACCCCTTCGGCAAGCAATATATGTACATCATATTATGTCATCATAAAGACAAAGACTGAAAGCCGGTCCAAAACAAACTGCTAGGTGAATAATGTGATGAAGTGATCTGCTCTTGCATATTTTGAGAGAGGAAAATGGGCTGGATTGAGACCAAAATCATATACAGTCCCCTCTAAAAGTAGTGGAATGATGGGGCCAAATCTTTTGTTTTTGCTATACATTGAAGACATTTAGGTTTGAAACCATATTTGGATTTCCAACTTCAATCTATGGTTAGGTTTGAAATCAAAAGATGAGTATAAGATCAGAATTTCAGCTTTCATTTCCTGATATTTCCATCTTAATGTGTTAAACACTTTATAACATAGCACCTTTGGTGGCAGACCACCCATTTTTTAGGTGAGCAAAAGGATTATTATTATTATTATAGAGAACTCATTAAATGACACTGGTCAATGACATTTGATATGTGGTTGCATATTCCTTGCTTACAATAACTGCTGGAGTTCCACTGACGTCACCAAACTGCTGCATTCTTCTTTTGTGATGCTTTTCAGGTGTTGTAGCACAGTTTCTTTCAGTTGTTTGTTTTGTGGGGTTTTTCCCTCGAGTCTCCTCTTCAGGAGGCAAAATGATACTCCGCTGGCTTAAAACCTTCCACATTTTCCCCCTGATGAAGCCCTTTGTTGTGTTGGCAGTGTGTTTTGAGTCTTTGTCTTGCTTCATGATGAAGTTCCTCCCATTTAGATTGGACGCATTTCTCTGTAAATTGGGAGGCAGAATGTTTCTGTAGACTTCTGAATTCATTCTGCTGCGACCATCATGAGTTATATCAATAAAGATTAGTAATCCCATTCCAGAAGCAGCCATGCAAGCCCAAGTGATGGCGCTAATTCGAGCTGCGCTCTACCAATGAGCTCATATGTTTTGGAACATGAGCAGATCTTTCTTTCAATACACTTTGACCTTTTTTCTTTTTTTTTACTTTGGTGGAGGGTAATCTTGGTTTCTTGCATCTCATCTCTATTTCTTTGTGAATTCCAGTCTGGCCTTCCAATTCCAATAATTTCAGAGGGGACTGGATATTAACACAGAAATTCTGAAATCACCCTGTTCATGCTATTCGGACGTAACCATCTAACCACAGTCTTACTGGGTGATGTAACTCTCGAGAGGAGGAATGTGTTCCTGCGGTTCAGAGGAAGGGAGGTGAGGTGCTGATGGAGGTGTCCCGATAGAAACGCATTGTTTATGGGTGGGTTCGATGTTAAGAGACTCTGGCATGATGAATGAGGCTTTCTGCTTTTCTGTCCACAATCAACAAGCCTTTAGATAAGAGGCAGCATTATGGAACACTAGAGGAGTGGGTTCTGCTTTCCTAGAGGAAGCTGTTCAGTTGTGAAAGGGATGCAGATGTAGCACAAATCTGGCATGCAGATTTCACATTTCAGGCTTTTGCAGGTTTACACCAACTGACCAGAAGCAAGTTCTGGAAAAAAAACGAAACCAAGAGATCTGCAGCTTACCACAATGGCTGAAGTAAGTGCTAGTGCTCAGGAGTTTGCAGCTGATTGTTGATTGTGTTCTGCTGAAGTCAAAGAAAGTCTGAAAACCTCAGTATGGGTTAGTTAAGGTTCTGTATTCAAGACAGCATTTATTGTTACATATACAAGTACAGTACAGTGCGGGTTCTTGTTTGTTTTTTGCATATCTTAGCTTGATGGCAAGCTTATGTCAGGATGCAGGGTCAGCCATGAAATTGGAGCAGAGTATTACTCAAGGGCCAAAGAGTGGCAGCTTGGCAGTGCTGGGATTTGACATGATAACCTTAAGATCAGTAGCTGAAAACTTTTAAGACTGATTCAATACAGCACCAACCACTGAGCCACTACTTCCCCACTGCAATGTTCTCCGACTGTTAGAAAGCTGTTAACCCAGAACCGTTCAGCTCTTTGTTGGATTGGGTTGGGTTGGAATTGGATGGATTTAACGGATTAGGATTGGATTAGACTGGGTGGCTTGGATTGGATGGGATAGGAGAGGATTGGATTTAAAAAAAAAACATTTGCCTTATGAATGTAAGTGGAACCAGATCATTTCCTCTATATTCATCTAGCAAATGGCTAAACATAAGTGGAGCATAATTGTAGCTTAAATGTTGGCACCACTTGACTGATCCTCAATGGTTAAATTTTTATTTCCTGTTTTCTATATATTTTTTTCTCTATAAGTAACACACAGTAAATATGTAACATTACAATACACTGTCAAAGTACTGCATCACTTAGCCACTCAATCTGTGTCTGGCTCAGTCTAATTAATGTTAACCAAGTAACAAAAAAGAATAAATGATCCCCACAAACACCCTGTTCCCTGTCTGCATGAATCAGTTCAGCCTAAGAGACATGTTCAGAGGGTCTCAGGGGCATGAACAATTGTTGACACAAAAGGTCAGTGAAGGTGTCAATCAAATAAGCATTTTTTTTTCTTTCTCTCCTTTCTGCTTCTCTGTTCTATGAGATAAATGAGCGCCTTTAATGCAGATGGCCAAAAGAGGAAATGCAAAGTCAAAGGTTCTAGTCTGGAGACGGCTTGAATCTGGGGTGAGAGAGGGGGGGAAATGTCCCAAAGAAAAGGGAAACCAGACCAGCCTAGCAAACGAGAGCTTTATTCATTAACAAAATTCAGATTCATTGCTATTCTGTTCCTCTCTGGCTTTAACTAAGAGCACAGCCTTTGATATGCCTAAAGACTCTTTATGTCTTCTTCTCGGTCTGCCTCTGCTTCAAAACCACTTAGTCAAACTCTGCTCCCTCTGTCTCTTTCTCTCTTTGTTTTTTTTATTCAGCTCCCATCTGGTTTGCTGTGTCTTAGAGAGTGATTGTGGTTTTACTTTTTCCTTTTTGGGGGAAAAAACGTGCTTAGAGGCATAGATGAGCAAATGAAAGCCAGTGAAAGCACACAAACCTTTGGCCTGGGTTCTGCAAAAGTCCAATCAAGTCAAGGTGGAAAAACAATTACTGACACTGTCAAATTATGCTGGAGAAGCTGCTGCCAACCCCCACACCATATCTTTTTCCTCAGATGTTTGATTAATTTACATGAAACGGCCTACGTATAGAAAACTGAAAAGTTTTTCAGTTGCCCCTTCAGTTGCTGAAATTGTCTAGAAGAGAAAGAAGTTCCAAGTAGAACCCTTTTAGGAGACCCTTAATTATCCAGTGAACCCTTAAAGAACCCTCGAAGAAACCTTTTCTCTAAGAGTGTACTCTAAAGCTTAGATTTAACATTCCTCTCATAACACATACTTTCTGTAGTTGTAACTACAGGTGACAAAGAGGTTCATGAACAGCAGAGATGTACTGGACAGAGTTGTCCATGAAGGATCCAAGGATGCCTGTGATTAGGCCAGCATGTCCTGACTTCAATCGGCCTGTAAGATGATCTTATTGGTCCATTTAAAGTCCGTTCAGGTCTGTCTTGAGCTGCATTTTAGTGGTCCACATTAGGTTTGTAGGCCACAATATTCATCTTAATTATGTTCTGAAATGTTCCAGTAAGTGTTCCATTAATGCTTGGCAAAACACTTCTTTTTACATATCTTTTAAAGGTCTTAGTCATATACCATTTATATTCTCCATGTTCACTATAATAAAAGGTGAACTTGGCTTTGAAATTATGATCAATGTTGAAACAAAGTTCTCAGGTGAGTTTTAGAAACGAAGGATTAGGAAACAGCTTTAATGTTTAAGCTCGGAACGTGTCAGACCGGTATAAAATAAGCAATAGTTTTGCGTCCTTACAGCTGTGGACTGCACACAACCTGTGCAAGCCTTTACAACCTTGCTTAAGGTTGGGCTGCTTACTGCTGCATGGTTTAGCATTGTTCCTGCTCTAAAATGTGTTTCAGATCAACGAAGGTTTTAATGTTTACAAGGAGCATGAGTACTGATGGGGAAATGTTGAAGTGTTCACTTACATGCTTGTGCGTTAGGAAAACTCCAGAATATATTTACCATTTTATTGGTGCACAGTGTTTTGTTTTTCTTTTTGCGTGCAATTACTGCCCTTCTCACATATGAAAGTAAGCAGGGGTCAGCCTGTTTGGCACCACTGGAACTTTAACCTCTATAACTTTCTGCTTGAGGGCACAAATCCAAGCACAGAAGGAACAGTTCAGCCTAAAAAAGTTTGTTTTTTTCCCCCTCTGAGCTTTTCTGACTTTAACATTAATTACAAAGAACTTAACTTTACTGCCCATTTTCTCTTCTCTTTTGAGAATGTTGCAGAGCTCCATGGTTCTACATAATGGAGTTTCCCCAAATCATTTGCAGCATTGCACAGTTACTCTATGTGCCTTGACATGTACTTTGTTTTGATTTTCAGACATTGATGAGTGCAGTATAAACCGTGGTGGCTGTAAGTATGGCTGTGTGAACACATTGGGCAGCTATGAGTGTACATGCCCACCTGGACATAAGCTGCATTGGAACAAGAAGGACTGTATCGGTATGTGTATGACGACACTCACACCTACTGGCCAATACACACATTACACTAAATGAACAGTGAAAATTTCAGCGTCTTGCTAGTTACTGTTGTGTAAATAATAATTTTGGGGGAAAATATAAATAAGTAAATTAAATTAAATAAAAAAAGAAAAAACCTTCTCTGACTTCAAAAGTGCTCATATATTTGACAAACATGTAACTACTAACTGGCAACACTATCCATTTCAAAAGCACCAATTTGACCTGTTTGAAGTCTAGTTGAAGGTGTAATGTTGGGTTTTAATTCTATGTGTGCGTTTTTCCATAGAAACAACCCTGGTTTGAGTAGATGAATAAGCTCTGAAGCCATCATTAGAAATGACCATAATTCCAACATTATATGAATGCACTGATGCAATTTTTAATCAATTTTAAAAATTGATGGTTGAAGAAAAATTTGGAATAATTACCTGACGGTCACATTTAGGCAAGGGTGAATTTAGGAAAGGCCTTTCAACTTTACCAAATCACTCTAGCCCAATTAGATGCTAATAAAATGATGATTTCTTATTTGTTGTAACAGAGGTCGTGAAGTGTCCGTCCAGCCTGGTGGCACCAAAAGCAACGCTCTCTTGCAGCAAGACGGGCAAAAAGGAGAGTTGTTCACTGACCTGTGCATCCAAAGCACACTATCTGGCAGGTACATACTACAGTACCAGTCTGGGGTTTGTTTTTTCTTTCTTGCGAGCATGGAATGAGGAAAATAGCTTGTGTTAAAAATTGTAGTAAGCTGACATAAGGCAAGCACTTACCTTAAGTTCTGATATTCTTGTGTTATCTTATGTAACATCTTGTATACAACTACAGTATAACAACTGTAGATAACATTTCTTACCTCATAATACACAAATAGTGAAAAGGTTGCCTCAACAATTTTACAAATGAAGGTACAAACTGGCTTGGTCAACAACAGTGTTAAACAGCTAAAATTTTTATATTTGAGAATGCCGGATACGTGTATAAAAACAACATAATTTTACAGTTTTGCAGACTTTGAGTTGATGTGGTGTTAGGATTAACAGCACATGGTATAACTACATCTGACTTGTCCTCTCTGCAGAGTCTGACAACAGTTACACAGTCAGCTGTGGCGTCCGAGGAAAAAGCCAAAGCAGACTGAACTCCAGCAACAGCCAGAGCTGCATAGGTAAGAGCAATATAACAATACAGTACAGGCTGATTGGATGGCTGGATGGAGGAGTGGACTTAATGCATGGATTGATGGAGCCTGATTAGACAGATGGCTGAAGGCTGATTGTATGACTAGAAGGATGGATGAATGGATTGATGGTCCATCCAGCCTAGTGGACAAAAGAATAGATGGATAGAACTTAATTGGATAGATGAATGATTGGATGGCTGGTGGGTGGGTGGATAGATGACATGATTGAATGGACCAATGGATTTATAGATTGGACAGATGGCTGTATAGATGAATGAATGGACCCTGAGTAGATGACTGGATGGATTTAGATAGGTCAGTGGAGCTTGTTTGGATGTATGGATGGAGCCTGAGTAGATGGATGAGTAGACAGCTTGATGGATGGATAGATGAAATGAAAATGAGTAGATTAGTGGGTGGGACCTGATTTGTATTTATGGATGAATGGTTAGCTGTATTGACCAGATGATGGATGGATAGATACATGGATAGAGCAATATGCCTAGCCCTTATTGCACTTTATTTGAATGTGATGAACATGATTGGATGTTTGGTAGTGATGAATGAGATTGGATGTTTCATAGTGGTGCACATGATTGGGCATCTCACAGTGATGATCATGATTGGATGTTTTGTACTGATGAATGTGATTGGTTGTGCCAATGCTGCTTTGGTTTGTCTGTAGAGACTTTGGCTTCTCCAGTGAAGCAGACGGCCTCGTTCAGAATCAAGAATGCCAAATGCCACCTGCACCCCAAACTCAGGGGACGAGCAGAAGACGGAGGCAAGCAAATTGGGCCAGGTGAAAAGGCATAGGTCACAAACAAAATATGTATAATGTTAATAGCAATAACATTGTTATCCTTTTTTGCAGTACCAGTGTTAACAGAGACAATGGCTTATTAATTGTTGCTCAGTTGGTTGCAACTGAAGTGTGTATGTAAATGTAGTGTGTGACATGCATGTGTGGACCACAGGTGGTCAGCTCTGCAACAACTGCCAAGTCACGTTCGTCAATCTGAAGTGCGAGTCCTCCAAGAAGGCCAAAATTCGCCAAACACGTAACCCGTCTAATAAAGAGGTCACACGCATCACGCTAGAACTAGAGGCAGAGATAAAGCCTGGAGACACTACTGGTAAGTGTGTACAATTAATAGCAAGTAGAAATAATAGGAAAATAATCAACAACTGGGTGATGTGATACAGATTGACACAAAGCAGAGCTACCGTTACCACCCCAATTGAATATTTTCCTATTGCACCATGTCCCAAAGTGTTTAACAACTATTTTATTTATTAAGGAATAATACATCATACTTTTATTTGTTTATAGTTACATCTGATGATGTGAAACTGCCATGAAAAAAGTACATTCCTGTTATCACTTATGTTTTAATGGCTACAAATGGTCATTCCCTCACCAAACTCCAAACCCTTGGTCATGAAGACTTCTGCTGTGTCAGAAAACAAAGTTACAGCTTTACTCCTTTCTGTTACAAAGAACTGACTCTGCAGACTCCTTCCATAGAAGTTAAATAAAAGTCTCCTCACAGCAAACGTCACCATATCCACAATTACACAGTTTTTTTTACTCCATTTATTTGTAACATCCACTACACGAGTTTGAAATATAAAGTTTGAAAGTTGTTACTGTAGAAGCTATAACGTATTACGTTATAGGGGATTAAGTTGAACCTGTGATTTGCCTTACTGCACTACTCCCACTCAGGAATGAGAATTCAGGAGTGCTGTGGTATAAACTGTTTGTCATACCCATTCATTTCAGCAACTGGTTCCTGGAAAATTGAACAGATGCACTTTTCTCTGAAACTGCTCTCTAATTTTCATTTCTTTTCTGACACCAAGTCTACCTAAGTACTTGGTAATGTTAATGTACACCTGTTAGCTTTGTGAAGAGGAGAACGTGAAGGCAGTCAGGAATTGATCTCTTATGTAACAGTGACATCTACTGTTTAAGACAGGAATTTCATTTTTAAAAACTTTCTGAAAAGCATGCCAACGTCTCAAGTGCTCGATCAGAATTTCTCTTTGTTGGGTTGTGTTTGTGTAGGGAGTTGTGACCTGAGCTGTGTGAGGAAACAAATGGAGCAGAAGATGAAGACTTCCATCAAGGCACTGAAGAAGTCCATCAACCAGGAGAGGTTCCTGATCCGTGTGGCTGGTCTAGAGTACGAGGTTGCACAGAAGGTCTCTCAAGCCGCCGACAAACAGGAACACTGTGGCCCCGGGAGAGAGAAGGACAGCGGCCGATGTGGTAAGAGCACCAGCCTGAAGCTGAAGTATGAATAACACTAACTGGTGAAAATAATATACAACGGAGAAAGGGGCTACAATATATGTACAAGGTAGGTGAAACTGGCAACTCGGTGTGTGTGTATATGCAGCTTTCAAGGCAACAGGATGCATTGGAAAAAAGTCACTGCATCTGTGAAAGCAAAGCTTGTAGAAGTGATGTGTGAGTTTATATATTTATATATATAAATAAAATATATATTCACACACATGCACACACAGAGCAGTCAAAACGGGGAGACAGTGAAACTGTATAGAATCCATTTCAGAAGCTTTACAATTAAAATAGAAAAAAGGCATTCACATAATGAGTGATGTAATTCATGATGTCGTAGTCTCACCGTCTCCCCCTCATGACTGCTCTCTCAGTCAGATGTTTGCCTGGTTCTTTTTATCACGGCGAGATGGAGCGCTGTGTGCAGTGTCCACCCGGAACCTTCCAGGAGCGTGAGGGTCAACTGGCCTGTGACCTTTGCCCAGGAGGGGATCGCCATGGCTCACCAGGCGCCCGTAACATCACTTCCTGCTCAGGTAAGCATGGTCAGCCAATCAGCAGTCAAAAGCTTGAGGAGTCATTTAAGGTGTGTTCAATTTTTCCCAGTGATTCTCATGTATGTGATTGCTAAACCTAAGCTAAAACTCAGGCTGAACCTTGTGCTGTGGTGATTTAAGGTCAGTGTGGACCAGGATACTACTCCAATGATGGCTTTAAACCGTGCCAGCCCTGCCCTCGAGGCACATACCAGCCTGACCATGGGAGAACACTCTGCTTCCCTTGTGGAGGTGGCCTCGAAACAAAGAGAGAGGGATCCAGCTCCTTCCATGACTGTGAGGTCAAAGGTCAGCCTTGACTTGGTTTGGTGCATATTTAAAGCTACACCCATGAAAATGACACAAAAAGAGTCCAAGGTTAGTGTATTTGAGTTCCAATATGTGTAATGACAGTGTAGTAATGTGTCCAGTCAAAAAGTGCATACATCCCAGATCAGTTTAAGCACTGCAACGAATTTTGCTAATATATATATGTCTGTGACAGGACAACAATATCTACCCTAACCATTTAACCACATGCAAAAAAACATGTGGCAATCATGTAAAATATGTAATATTCACCGTTCACTAATTAACAAACCTGTCTACAATGTAAGACTATGCAACATGTGCACTTACCATGTAAATCACGTACCATATAACAATATTTAACATATAACAATGTAGTTATCTAACAATATCTACACTTGCAGTGTAACGGTATAACAATGTAGATAAGTAACAGTTACACTTATGCAATTATATGTAAAATATCTACTCTTACTGTGCAACAACGTAGATAAGTAACAATATTTACATGTGCTTTGTAACAGCATGTAGCTATTCCAACTACACAATAATTATACTTAACAATATCTAGATTTGCTGAATGATGTAGCTAGGTAACATTGTATTCAACTGGTAACTGTGTGATATTGGCACTTTAACAGTATCTATGTAAGAATGTAAAATCTACCTTTTACATGCACCCTGTTACAAAGCTCAGTTCTTATTGGGTCTGTGGAGCTTTTTTTCTAGAATCTAATTTCACCATTATCGTTCTAATAATGTGATGTGTGTCTGTTGTCTGCAGTGTCTTGTCCTCCGGGACATTACTACAACACCTCTGTGCATCGGTGTATCCGTTGTCCCGTGGGAACATATCAAACGGACTTTAAACAGAATTACTGCATCTCCTGCCCTGGAAACACTACAACAGACTTTGATGGTGCAACCAGTGTGTCTCAGTGCAAGAGTAAGCAGGTTCTGGCTTGTCGTGTCCACCAGGGAGTTTGGTTCCACCACTCATCTGTGCTTTTAAATTGTTAAAAGTATAGGGTTCTTACAGCTGTCCACTAAGCTAATAACTAGACAGTTAAGCCCCTCACCGGATCTTTTGCTTGTATGTTTGTACAGACCGGGAATGCGGCGGTGAAATTGGAGAATACATTGGCTACATTGAGTCTCCAAACTACCCAGGAGATTATCCTGCTAACGTGGACTGCATCTGGACCATCAACCCCCCCAGCAAGCGCAAAATCCTCATTGTTGTGCCAGAGATCTTTCTCCCTTCTGAGGATGACTGTGGAGACGTGCTGGTGATGAGGAAGAACTGTAAGTGGCACAGCATGGGTAAAAAAAAAAGTTCAACTGAAACAGCGATAACTAAGGAGATGAAAAAATTTTATCCCATTTTTACCACGGCAATTTTCCAACAATTACTTTTTTTTATATCAATGAAAGAGCAAGACATCATAAATCTTATTAATTTATACTTAAATACAACATTGGGGAAACATTTCAGTAGTATTGTTAGTGCAGGACTAGCCAAAAAAACCCAGGGTGCATAAGACTTTTGCACAGTACTATATATATAATTATTAAGTGTATAATTTTTTTGTTAAACTTGCCCCCAAAACAGGGTCAGTGACCTCCATAACCACGTATGAGACGTGTCAGACGTACGAGAGGCCCATCGCTTTCACAGCTCGTTCACGGCGTCTCTGGATCAATTTCAAATCCAACGATGTGAACAGTGCACGTGGCTTCCACATCCCTTATGTCACATATGATGGTACACAATCTAATGCTATCAGCCTACAGTTTAATTACACACTCTTAAGCTCAAGCATGTGTTTATTACTAATAACGATGAAGTTTAGCTTTTGGGAACTTATTGTATCCTCTTCCATATTATTTATTGCTTCAAATGATTGTTTACTTGCAGACTTTTGTATAACGTAAGTTGCTTTTTTCTAAGGTTTCTTGGCTGAGTAACTAACTAATTTGTAGGTTGTTTTTTACTAGTATAATTACTTATACTACTTATTTAACCTTTACATTACTTTGATAAAACATTTATGGGTTTATTGTTAACTAGAATATTGTATTCAGGTTGTATAATTATGTATAATATTGCTTAGGGCTTTAAATTACATTAAATTATTTTATTAAGAAATGTGCAAAAAATAATGTTAGTCATTAAACTAATGTGGTGCTGACTTAAATATTGATATGATTGCCTTCCTAGTTTATAATTAGAGATATTTTGTTTTTCAGAGGACTATGAGCAGCTGGTGGAAGATATCGTGAGAGATGGAAGACTTTACGCCTCAGAAAACCATCAAGAAATCCTGAAGGTTAGATAAACAAAAGCAGATAAAGCTAAGTAACATTGTATCTGGAGTCGATTGCCCCATGTTTTCAATAGATCATGAATGTAATATGCATTTGCAAACAAGATGGTTACAGAGGGCTTGTTTGTATTTTATTCTTGTCTTAACGCATCACGTGGCTTGACATTTTACATTAAATCTTCTCCACACTTTCTCTCTTCAGGACAAAAAACTAATCAAGACGCTCTTTGACGTTCTGGCGCACCCGAACAACTACTACAAGTACACGGCTCGGGATTCCAACGAGATGCTGCCACGCTCCTTCATCCGACTTATCAGTAGTAAAGTCTCGGCCTTCCTCAGACCGTACAAGTAACCGCTAACGCTCAGAGGCTTTACGCACTCCGGCCAACTCTGACAGCAGGCTTCAGTCTAAAGGGTTCAGCACACGCTTTGTTTAAAAATCCAACCAGGCTTTTAAATTTTACTCACTTCATTATGCATATATGGTTTTGAATTTCTGTGCTGTTTATTTTTATCAATTCTTTCCGGTAAGAAGAGGGCAATTAGGTGAATAATTGCGTCATACATTTGCAGCATATGAGGGTTTTTTTTTTTTTTGCGCTTTTAGGTCCTGTCTTCATCACCACTCTGTTGTGTTGATGTCTGCCTGGAATATATCAGAATATACAATGTAGAAGGTGTAATATTCCTGTGAGCACCGTAATTACTGGGACAAGTTGTCTTATGGATTGATTAAATGTTATGCCTTCATGTGGACCAAAAAAAGGGGTCAGATCAAGTCTGGCATCTTGTATATGAACAGAACAATCCCTGCAAGACATACTGAATGTCTGTCTCATGCTTTTTAAGCATCCTTGTGCTCACTGGGATATTGCACATTTGATTAGAGTGGTGAAGTTTGTGTAGTGTGCGTGTATGAGAGAAGGCGCGTCGTTTTTTTTCAATAAGTGAGACGTGAGGTGAGCTTCCGGTTTACTGCACAGTTGTCTGAAGCGCCTCACTCTAGCGTTTGTATATCCATTGTATTTCCGTCTTTTCCACGCTCTCATCCCAATTTACTTGCATATCATTCGTTCTGAGTCATTAGTGTCATCATAGTTCAGCTCTTAGAGCAGCTTTAATCTTCCTGCCACGCTGTTAAAACAGTACATTCCTGTCTGTCCACATTGTATTACTAGTTTTCAGTTTCATATTCGTTTACAACCATATATTGGAGTTAATTTAACGAGGCGTAGAACACGTAGTGCATTATTATGAGACTGAAATGGAAGAGTTGTGGTGAGAAACAGTTGTGAGTGGTTCTACAGAGAATGAGGCTGAGGTGCGTGGGGTTCTTTTTGTTTGTTTTGCAGGACATGCGATTGCTGCTTCTTCGATTAAAAAAAAAAAAAAAGTCACTTTAAACCTGCTACGCTAAATTCAAGCCTTTTGACCGTTTCTCCCCAAAGGCCCTCAAAGGGAAATTCCACCAGAAATTTTGTTCGCAGACCTGTATATAATATAGCTAACATTAGGTTACAAATGATTGGACTTGCATTCTCGCTGGCTGTTTTGCCCCATTGAGTTCTCATTGGAGGGTGTGGCCTTCAGAGGGAGTAGGGCATAGTCATACTCTCTGATTTCCAGAACAGACCATATGCTGTTTGAAAATCTCCACTGTGAACATGTAGCACACACTATTTTCCCCCAGATCAAAGAAATACAATACACACACACAGCTGATGGGTCAAATTGCCCACTCAAATGCTCAATATTCACAGTGTGGGTATGATGCGCACAAACTCCACATTGTGTGCCTTACAAATCTGTTTAATGTTCTCATCGGTTAAAGGGGGGAAAAAAAGTCAAACACACTTGTGATGTCTCTCGATGGTAGGATTTGTTTGTTTTATTGTATATTGTAAATATTAAACGAACGTAGACTAATGACAAGTCTGAGACTGAAAACCGATCCCAAAAACCGGCCTCGTATTAATAACATCCCTCGCTGTGTTAAGGGATTAATTTTTTATTTCGCCCTCCTGAACAGAAACTCGATTCAGCCATTAAAAATGTACAAAAGGATTGATCTTTTAGTTTGAACTGGTATGTAAAGAGAAGATATTTTTGTTTGTTTTCATAAAATACTTTTTTATAATGTTTATATTGCGAAGAAAATTATTTTTTGCCCCCAGTTTCTCTTCCAAAGACCGGCCCAGCCGTGCGACAAGTATTACTTAAAACAATTCCGCAACGGTAAAAATGCACCAAGTTTGCAGATTATCCATCATAACGAATTCAGTGCAAAATTGTTATTGGCGAAGAAACATGCCGTTCCCCCCCCCCATTAATGTAAAATGTTAGTTCTACCACTTAGGAAACCTTTACTCTTGCTCTGCTTTTTAAAGCAGGTGTAGGATTTTAATCACCACCCTGGGATAAATATAAAGTTTGATGTGCTTTCCTGTGAAAGGTTTCTCTCAGTGCAGCTGGATCTGGAGGACAAGGGTTTGTTAGAATAAATTTATAAAAAGGAAAAAAAAAAAAAACATTATGGCGAATTAGCCAGCTTTACTGAATGTTCAGATAAGTAAATGCAAAACTGTCACTGTAATTTACCCTCTGTGAGAATTTTTTTTTTTTTAACTGGCTTCCTGAAGAATTATTTTTATTCTATTTGGTTAATTTCCTTTGAGAAACGACTTGGCCACGGTGTTGCATGGAGTGGGTAATGGTATTTGCACTTGAAATTGTTTATGCTCATGTAAAATTGTCTGGATTTTGTATTGTCTTTTTAAATGAAAGGAATTGGTGTTCGTACAAACCGTGGTCTTGTTTTCACTGGGGAATATAAAAATGTAAACAAATATGTTAAAAGAACACTTACCTGACTCCGATAATTTGTTAGTGTCTTTATGCTTGGCAAGGATGTCTTCGGCCCCTAGTTTTGGGAAAACATATGAAAGGTAATTATTGAACATAACAAGAAATCCTGCTTCAAATACATGTAGTTAAGGGCTGGAATATACTTGAGCACATTGTCAGAAATTAACACAACGCATGTGTGAATTGCAGTACTACCAAAATTGGAGTGCCAGTATGTTCAAGTTTTGGTATGGGACATTTTCCTTCACCTCACAACACAGTGACGATTTCTTGCACTGCCACTTGGTGGAATCATCAAAGTACACACTCAAGTATAGTCAGTACACTTCTTGTATAGCAGTAGCGTCCACAAGCTCACATAGCATCCAGTATATCCCGGCCCTAAGAATACAAAGACAGGCATAAGAGATTGTGATATGAAAATATGGTTTCAGAAACCTTACATATTTGCACAGACATAAGTAATTACTTGAATAAGTATTTGAAAAATTATGATGTGCAAAGTATTCTATAAGATTAAAATAAAAAAAATACCTTAATTCAAATGTCTTGCAAGGACCAATGAGACCACAGTCCTGCCATCTTTGGGTGTTCTGTTGGCTCACAGGTCCCTGACGAACATTTCAAATCATATTTAGCAAACTGAATCAGATTTACATTTATAACAAATACAGCACACATCAGAATGAGTTGGGAGAAAATAAAAGATTTTTTTAAATTATGGTGGAATATTTAAGATCTCATTTTGTTTCTGTTGCCCTCTGGTGGCAGGGCTTAAAAACGATCATGTGTGTTGCCACGGGCCAACCTTCATACCGAGGAGGCGGAGTGCTCCATGTCCCATCTTCAGAGAACACAATGCTTGAGGTTCCAATCAATGTGCCAGTATGACAGAAGTACATTACCATGTAAAGATAATTTCCAAAGCCATCTAGCAGGATATACAAGTCTGCCCCTGGCACTCGCTGGGGTGGAGGGCACTGGTCAGCTGTAAAAGACACAGATGCACTGTGTACAATAAATATATAGACAAACACACAGAGAGAGCTAGAAGCCTGAGTCTAAGCACTGCAGCAGAAAAGCACTAAATATTTATAATTGAACACTAATATTTTTAGTTTTGAGAAAAATAAACTACACAACTGCAATCTCTAGATGCTCACATACACAACAGTCAGCCTGCAGTTTGCATTTATTTCATACACAGGATTTAATCTTGCAGTTTGAGGCCTCTTCCTACACTTCACTAGCAAGTAGCAACCAGTTAGCAGTTATTCAAGCAACAATCAAAAAATTTACACGAGTGCTTACAACCCGGGACTTCTATAAATATTAATTAAACGTCTCCACACAAAAAACTTCACTGCATCAAGAACTACTCCAATAAACCATGTTTAAATCCATTTATTGTTAGTCTTAGGTTGTGGAGTGTCAGCCTTATCAATCCCTGTGTATGAGCCATTAATATAGAAACAATCCTATAGTAGAATGAGTTTGTTAATATTAACATTCATGTTACAGACAGAATTACGAAAATAATGCACACTTCTGACCAATCAGATTCAAGCATTCCACCACAGTATGGGGTAAAAGTAAATATACTAATCATCATCAATTGCCTTTGTGAAACCCTGAACTACAGAGTTATAAACAAACACCAAATACTAAATAATACACCAAATTATCCACAGAGTTAAAATGAATTCTACAGAGTCTTGAGCTGAACAGAATTACCTTCAGCAGAAGGACATTTGTGTAACCTGTGATGAGCCAATCAGCTTGAAGCCTTCCTGACAGGAGATTGTGACATGTTCTCTGACTTCATACTCCATCTTGCTTCCGTCGTTAAACCATAATACCAAACGGTACAATTATTATAGATGAATGTAAAAGAGTCTTACCCTCTTCACAGGTGGGTAGAGCTGGCATCCAGGAGCTGTAACCTGTGGAGCAAACAACACTCAACATACAGGAAGACAATGTGTAATGTCTTTCTCAATAATAAAGAGAGGAAAAAATACTACAAAATGTACTCATGGTAATCATACTAAATATTCCATGCATCCGACATGCAGAGTATATTTAACCATTTATTATTCCAATATTGATTTCAGCTGAGGATTCACTTTCCAGCTCTCACACGGCAGAATGTTATTGCCAATCACCAGGAATAGAACATTGCAGTAGAACGATAAGGTGTCTCCGGGCTCATGTGTGTTCATATGCGAGACGTGGCTTTTTTATTTTTCTTGGGTTGTGGACAAATTACAGTTCTGTCAGGGGCTGGAGAGGAAGGGTGAGAGACAGGAGAAGAGAAGAAGGCTGAAGAACTGAGGAGAATGTGAAAGTCAGGAGAGCAAAAATGAGAGACTCATGAGGCAGAATCAGCCAGATAATCATAGCATTGCACAAGTCAAAAAATGAAGATATCCATGTCACTGAAGGTTGCATAAGGAAACTCATTTAGCTGAGTGATTATAAAAAGATGACACTTTGTCCCAAAGTTAAAGCACATTATTTTACTGACAGCTACTAAAAACTGAACCAGGTGACATGCTTTTTTATAATAGGCAGCAGCTCTATCCAATTAGATCACTTCCTGGTTTTGCTGAATCTGCAGTAGATTTTGGGAATTAATGGATGAGTGTGTTACTCAAAAGTAAGCACTGTGCCGCTACTGTAATTGACCCCTGCTTCCCTGAGCGCTCAGGGCACAAATGGCTGTTGCATCATCAAGATTCGAATGCGTGTTCTCCGGATGATGGGGCGAACGCTTGTCCGTTGCATGACTCAGGAGCACGGCACTGCATAATTTAAGTACAGCCCTGCATGATATAATTTGCTTAATTAATTTATGTAGGAAGACATCTCTTTCCATTACCCTTCATTGCATTCTGCATAGGCTTTGTCCCCAAAGGCGTTGCCTGTCTGTCTGAATCGCCCTTTCAGTATCTCTCCAGCAGAACCACACCCTTTCCCTGAGAAAGAGTAAAAATGCAAGAAAGTAAGTGTTAAGTAAGTCAGTGTTAAATTAAATAAAAAGTATCTTTTTTAATTAAATTACTCGTTTGTTGTCTACATTTTGCTCCACAGTCTTGGAAACTAACAGTTGCTCTAAACTTAAACCTTAAACTTAAAGGTTACAAAGTCACTAGATTTGGCGTCTCCTTAGAGCCCTGAAGATTTTTATTTTTTTTTTAAAGCTTAGTGACAAATCTAATGACTTTCTGAACAAATATTAGTAACTGTCCAGCACCAGATACAGTTCGCAGCTCACATCAACTCAACATTAGTGTATAATGCCTTACTGAATAGTGCATGCAGCCATTCACTGATCACCAGATCACCACTGCTGCTCCGTGAAGCTCCGTTCCAAGTACTTAGTGTTAAGTTCATTATAGACTTCCAATGTTCAGCTTCCATATGGAGTAGTATGATCATTAGGCAATGCAGAATAGTAAGAAACTCTAGAGCTCTCTCTATAAAACAAGCAATTCTCATCAATTATGCTCAACATTTTACCCAGAAGCTTCCTCTGACTAACTAGCTTATTCTTTACTCACCCGTCTTTTCCTAAGCCTCTAAATTAGCTCTTAGATTAGCGCATCTCCTTGACAGGGGCTGATTTATTATGGCTGGCAATTAATGACAATTGTAACATTTAGCATGCAATAGCATGAAAGCTCAGTTCCTCAGTGGCTAACGTTAGTATATCGGCATTTATTTTTTGGCTGAAGCCAAGTTATAGCACAAAAACATGCTCGATGTAGCTCATGTTTTATGACAATTTCTATGACCATAACCATCATCATGTTACTGAAGTACTCTGCTTGTTGCAACAGGGCTGGCTGATTTTAGCAGTTAGCTTTTCCAACTTGGCCATTCAAGTGTTTGAAAGCCAAGATATAGCACCAAATCCTGCACAATATGACCCATTACTATTAATGACAATGAGATTGCCATATCCTGAGTGACTTATGTTACATAGGTATTCTAGCATCTAATCACAACTGTGTCTCAGAACGGGACAGACTGAATGGCACTGGGCAGTGTCTATAAAATGACAGACAAGGCCCATCCATACAACTACGGTCCAGTGTGAAGTTCATTTGCAGTTTTTCAAAAAATGTCTTCGGCCACGTAGTACACACATGGTGACGACATTACTTTTATCCTGTTCTCCAATATTTACAAGGTTATTCGTACATTTTGGAAAGCAAATACTGCCTCTTTAAATGTATAAATTTAATGTTTGATTTGAAACAAGTACTTTAAAGGTCTATATACAATGTAAGGAGTAAAAGATTTTGTTCTATAAGTAAGAATACAACTACTCAACTTCAGTAATATTCAAGTACAGTATCAACACCACAGAATAATATTCAAATACAATAACAACGTATGATTACTGAAGTGTTTTCCACCCCAATACTGTATTTAGCAGTCTTTGGCAGAGTGTTGTTAAGAGTTTGCTCGTTTTCATACTTACTTCTGCACTACAGGCCCATTACTCTCGTGAGCTCGTGATCCTGTCTCTGTTAACAAACTCCTGCCCGGATACACAGTCGGAGATCCACATTAGTGAATGTATCTGACAGTGAAACAGACAAACAAACAGACAGCATAAAGTAAACAGAAATGACACCAAAATCCTGAGGAGACGCGGTTTTAAAATCGCCTCAGGGCTTGAGGAGGGTCGCACGCGCTTTTTCTTTTAGCGTGCATGCTAATGTTTTTTACTCACCCACAAAGTGCGCAGAGAAAGCCAGAAACACCAACATATCCGCCATATCCATAGCTATAACTGAATATCTTATACATTTACACACCGAATATCGGTTTTGGAGCCAGTTAACGTGATCTGTGGAGATAAAAACTTGACGAAGAAGGGTCAGAAAATCCCACCCTCCGTTACACACCCACACGCGCGCGCTTAGTTCAAATTATATTATAGTCCTCAGGTGACCCGTTGCAGCCGCCATTTTGATTCCGAGTTACCCCTTACTGAATCAGTTAGTTTCACAATTATCTTATCCACGATTTTTGCCAAATAAATTTCCGTTTCTCTAAAAAAGTTAGTTTTTATTTCAACAACTTGTAGTCATTCCTATATACTACATTAATACACCATTTAAAGACCACCACAAACACAAACATGTTCCTATTAAAGTAGCTATATAGTACAACGTTCGGAGACGGCCGGCGCGCCAGAGTGCCACTTAGCACGTGACATTTTAAACGGCCCAATCAGCTCCCAAGGGATTTTGTGACCGCTTTTCTCAGTGTGAGTTTAAAGTGCTGACTTCAATCGTCAGCTAGAACTTTCTTTGGTCCTGATACTTCATATAAAAACGAAGATATAATTAATTTAATAACATAAAAAAGTTCACTTTCCTATTTGGAAAAATAGGAAAAAAGCCTTCATTTACTAGGCTAATTGAAGACATGCAACAAAGCCAGCAAACTGAAAATTGT
>JAQMYM010000015.1:19658464-19693348 GCA_030014255.1 Parauchenoglanis ngamensis
TTAAGTTTGGGTTTACTTTATTGAAATAGTTATGAAAAGTTAAAAATTGACCATCTCATTGTATTCTCCAGGATGTGCTGAAAAAAACCCGATATATAATACTTGTATATTACACATTTCTTAAGGCTTCATTTACTAGGTTACTTGAAGACATGCAACGAAGCCAACAAATAGAAAATTGTCACATGGTCACACTATAACAAAATATTTTCAGCTATTAGAGTGTTATACTGAATAAGCTAGCAATTAATGTCTGTTTGTGAAGGAAAGTACTGTATAAACGCCTCATGACCACCCAACATTTGGGTAAATTTTTTGGATAATTACACCACCTATAAACAGACATCTATGCCTCCGTGTTAGAGCAGACATAGCCTTTTCTTGGGTTTAAAGGGACCATTTACTTTCAAAAGGGTAATTTGTAAAAACAACTAACTAGTTAATGAACTAAGTAAGTAAGTAAATAAAGCTGAAACATGAAAATTGTTATGGAATATTAGCAATCTTTATTAATGTTTAAAAAAAAAGTGCCTGGATTTTGTATTTTATCTTTTAATTAAAATAATTACACGGCAACATATATTAAAGGATTAACATTCAGATCAACATTCAAAGTACCAAAATTCAGACATTTATGTTACTTAAGAAAAATCTAATAATGACTAATACCATTAAAACCCAATATAAATAAACAAAAGGATGCTGTCTTCTGTCCATAATATTCAACAAATCTGAAGGTGTAATGTGTCATTTTTGAACGTCCTTTAAATCCCTGTTTTCAAAAAAAAAAATTCCATGATGGAAAGAAACAACAACAACAACAGGTATAACAATTTAACGTTAACAATTTAAAAACAGGTATGAGAGATTGTGATACAAAAATTCAATATGCTTTCAGAACCAAGAAATGTCACGTACATACACACAACTGAATATATTTAGCAATATTATATTTGTTATAAGACAAGTACTAAAAGTGCAGTACGACAGCAGTTTAACTAGTATTAAAATTATTACATCAAATATTGTATACTATATAATGTGTGCTTCTTAGCAAGGAGTCACAGAAAGTTGATGAAGAAATCTTATGTATTATGCATCCCAGATAAGGAGTTACTGCTGTGGTCTTGTTCTCAGCAAAGTCCCTCCGCGAAGGGAATCTGAAAATGACGTAAAAAGTGACACAACAAGAATGAAATGAAAGACATTTAAAACTCAAAGGATAAGTAAAACGTATTAGAGTCGAAGGAGCGATTAAATACGAGTTACTCAAACTAGTCCTCGTGCAGAAGCAGAGTACAGAATAAAAGTGACATTAAGATAAAAATACAGGTCTTGTTTCTTATAAAACTGGTCTACACCAGTGCCATTTAGAATTTTCCTGTAGAATTATTTACAAATTCAATTCAATTACAGCTCACAGGATAAATATATTTTAGAACATGGATTCTAAATTCATTGGTTGGGCCAACCACAACCTTCATCATAGGCAAGTTGTGCAATATATTAAAAAACGATCGTATCGCAGTATGCCCATTCGTATCACCAGCCAACTATATATCATGAGTATCATGTTTCAGCAGAAATGTTTCCTCCAGAATTTGAAAGATTTCCTCCAAAATCGAACAGGTTGCTACAGTGTTTGAATACATCAATGACCACCGAAAGCACAGCACACAAGCACAGCACTGGAGCTCACAAACGCGTGTCCCGTGTTGGGAGCAGCGCGTGTTTATGACAGGTGTCCAACGAGCCCGAACTGGTTGCAGGTGCGCACAAGAGCGCATCTGAATGTTTGCATGTGCAGTCATGCTCTTTAGTCTTTGAACATTATTTTCATAGCATAAGATCTATCATGATAAATAGCATTATCATGAAAACATCACGATACAAATTAATCCATACCTAATTTAAACCATCTTATGATCATCTTAACATCTCACTTAGGAGTAAAAAGGAAACTTTACAGACTTGACAGAAATGGTGATTTGATTCTTGTTGTGAGATTATATATATATATATATAAATATTTTCAGCCCTACTACTAAATGTAATAATTACTTCTGTAAGAAGTTGAAACCGTACCAGCGCACACACTGCGGGAGTCTTGGATTCCACTGTCCATCTAACCCACAAGTAATGACATCAGGACCCAATAATCTCCATCCTGGGTTGCACCTGAATGTCACCGAGCTCCCGAGACGGTATCTAGGCCTTGTTCCAGAAACTATTAACCCAGCCGACACACTGGGGGCAGGGCAAGTAACAACTGACAGAGACAACGGAAAAGAGATTTTATATTACAGTACAAATCTAAAGGAATTGTGTTTAGAAAAATACATGTATGCATTTGAACACAAGTGAGATTGTATTAGTACGAATAACATGATGACTGTTCTCATTAAATCATGGCTTATTGCGGTGCAATAATATACCATTCTTATATTTAGCAACCTTACGGATTTACGTCTTTTTTTTTGGTGACAGTGGCATTACTTATTTAAAGTACTTTTTTTTTTCTTTTTACCACTGTAACAATCCCAAATTTTTAAAGATTGATTTAAGCTGTGGTTGATATTCCTGAAATCATAGTTTAGTAAATGAATAAATAAATGAATGGCTTGATAGATAGACAGACCGCTTACTTACTAAATCCTCGCCAAGTGTGTGAGCATTTTTAAATGCAAAATATAAATTTGTTTAATAAAAATAATAATAATTTGAAGGTTGATGTCTATTTTTATTAATATGGGACTATATATTATCATGCTGTGGTGTGTAAATTGTACTCAGTTGTCTTTAGCATAACATACAACATATAAAAACAGCAGCTGGATCATTAGCAAAACAGAACACAAACACAAACTCTTAAAACACAAAACTTTGGGAGAAAAACAAAACAAATACAGAGGACTCTGTATGACTCGCTCATGGTAGAGAATTGGTAGCATGCTGTGTACTGCCTTGCGCTAACCTTTACACCACGGAGGCGGCGCGCTCCATGTGCCATCTTTGGTGCAGACAATGTCTGATGCTCCGATCAATGTGCCCAAGCGACATCTGTATGATGCTATGTGACCCTGTTTTATTATTCCACTTGTCTCAAAATCCAAGTCTGCATCTGGCACCAGCGGAGGCTCAGGGCACTGGAGAGCTGCAAAAGATACACACAGATGCATTTGAGCAATAACTAAACACACACCTATGCAGGACATAAAAATGTACAATTTTAATCCTGAAGTGTAACCCTGAGTAAATATAACCCTGGATATAACTACTGCTGCAGAAATGCATGGAATATTTATTATAATTAAGCATTTAGTATTAAACACTAACATATTTAGTTTTGAGAACAATAATAAACTGCAGAATTGCAATTTCTAGATGGTCACATACAAGTACAAGTTATAGTTTATGTTTCTGTCATGTCAAAGCACTAAACGGAGGCCTGCAATTAGAAATCGATGATCACGGAGACCCATAATTATAATTAAGACAGAAAACAGCATGCCTACCCTCACACACAGGTACTCTGCCATCCCATCCATTTGCTCTGCAGAGTCTCACATTCGCGCCAGACAGGCGGTACCTACACACACAAACATGCCAACAAAATTCACCGTGTGATGGAGACTGGAAAAAAAAAAAATCTGCTGCATGTCAATGACAGTTTTAGTACATGGTAAAAAATATAGCGATTACAGGCAAGCTGCTTTAGAACCAGCTAAAAATAATACAATATGGCAACAAAAGTCAAGTACGAAGAAATGTACAGTTAAGTACAGCAAAGCACCAGCCACGCCCCCTAACACAGAAACCCAGCATCTCTTTTACAAAAATGTTGCACATAGCTATAACTATTATATTATGTTTTAATGTTATTATTAATATGGTTAAAAAGTCTTTTTAGCCATAAATAATGTCATTGTTTAAATCTTACCCTTCATTGCACATAGCTGTAGCTGTGTCTCCGAACGAAGAGCCTGTGTAGCGAAAACGTCCATTTTCTATCTCCCCAGCCGAGCCACATTTTTTCTCTTTAAAACAGAAAGACATGGTAATGTGTAAATTTAAACAGTACACAAAATATGGAGCACAACTTCTTCCGCTTTGTAATGTCACTCTAGTAATACAGTATACTGTACCTGTAATCCATCATACGACCGTATAGTTTACTGATTACACAATACCATAACGCTGCTGAATTCTTAATTCTGATTGATCAAAAGTTGAGTTTTTTTTTAATTAAATAGCTACTAAATTTTGATAATAGTGATAATAGGAACTAACTTGTTTCATGGACCTTCCACAACATTAAAAATGTTACACTATTACAAATGCACACCAAATAGTTACAAAATTACAAGAACAAGGAAAACAGAGGGAAAAGGCCACCTACTTTCACATATCATTTCTAAGTCGGTCCACTGGCCGTTCCTGCAGTATATGGTGCTCGGTCCTCGGACCATGCGGTAGCCGTGATTACATTTGTAAAGCACGGCGGTATCAGGCTCATAGTCACTTTGGCTACTCTGCTCAGTGTGGGCATTAGGGAAGTAGGGCGGAGGCTGGCATATCCCTGGAGGACAATACATATGGACTTCTCAAACACACATTCCACAGTTTTTACATTAGCAATTGAGTTAAAATGAATTTTAAATAGTGTTGAGATTAGCAGAATTACTGTTAACAAAACGACATTCTGGCACTTCATGCCTTTGGCAGTCTGCGCCACATATGACCCGTACGGGCGTCACTAGCACACAGAGCAAAAGGTAAACTATAATACCGGACTGTACAATTATTACAGGTGAATGAAAAAGAGTTTTACCCTTTTCACAGGTGGGTAGAGATGGTGACCAAGAGCTGTTTGCTCTACAGGTGACGACACTCGGCCCTCTGAGACGGTACCCATCCTTGCAGCTGATGTTTACACTTGTGTTGAACCTTAGATGACCAATCTTTACTATACCATTGTCTATGGTAAATCTCTCACATTTGATCTCTATGAAGAGGTAAGAGACATGCAGTAAGGCCTTTTTTTAAACCTCATTTTGAGTCAAACTGATTAATTTCAATGAATGACAAGTGAAACAATACAAAAAAAACATACAACTTAGTTCTCAGCTCTTTTTTTTTTAATCTAGTGTATACGTCAATGTTTTTGTAAACACTAATTAAACTAAAGTATTATTCAGGCAGGACTGGATTACTAGAAATGCAGTATACCTGTTAATGTTGTCGGAGGACATCTATTGTAATGATTAATCCCCATGATACAAACCACCTAGGAGCGTCTTCCAGATGTATGCATGGTCATCACACTAAATATTCCATTCATTCTACATACACTTAATTTATTACTTATAGTTTTAGCCAATACTTGGTTTGGTTTTGGCAAGGGACAACATAAAGGACAGTCTGGAGTATCTATATACTTAAGAAAAAGTGTAAAACCTCTATTCCTATAGGATATAACACGATCATTACCAGTACCTCAATTCTAACAGATTACCTGAGGTTAAGCCAAAATATGGCTTAATCTTTTCAAATGTGTAATCACATAGTCCATAAAAAATTACTGACATGATGGATTCTGACAAGACTAAGATCGTTGAGGTAATAATTACATCAATAATAATTACCCCACCTTGAAACTATGTGATACTAATCCACATGTGAAACTAATCCAGTTTGAATAGGGCATAAGATAAGTGAGATGATGCAGTGGGTATGTTGAAATGAATACCATTTCTGTACTGCTCTATAATGAATGAGTCAGTACTAATACATGAGTATTAACTCTGAAATGTTGTTGGAGGTGGCAGTATATTTAAGCAGATATTACTATAAATCAGAATTTAATTGAGGATTCTTCTTGACTTACTTTCACACTTTGCATTTCTAGGTTTCCAATTTCCAGTTCTCTCACACTGGAGTACGCTGCTACTGCCATTTAGCCGGAAGCCAGTATTACAAGAGTAGGATAAGGTCTCTCCAGGTACATATTTGTCCTTTGTTCCGTGAAACGTAGCTTTTTTATTACTCATGAGTAGTGAACATGTTTCTCCTTTGCCTAGGGCTGTGAGAGGAGGCAGAATAAGAGGTTAGGTTTAAAGGCTGAGGGACTGACGAGAAAGATTCGGGAGAGACAGAATGAAAGACTGAAGAGCCAGAGAGGGAGTGAAAGAGAGAGAGAGACATAAAGAACCATAGCATCGTCAAAAAATGAAGGTGTCTGTGTCACCGAGGGCCACATAAGTAAAATCATTTAGGTCTGAATGATTCTGGAAAATGACATTTTTCCCCAATGTTAAGCATCCTCATTTTTTTTTTTTTAACTAAGAACTGGACCAAGGGATGTTTCTATTTGTAATGGAAAGTAGAGCCATCTAATCGTATCAGCCAGTAGCTCCCATCTGGTCAGTAGATCTATCCAACAGCATGGAAGAATGAAAGCTTGCCATTTATGGGAACCCAAAAAAACCTTATTTTTCAGAGAGACCAGCAGAGAGTGCTACTTGACTTTAAACTGGATTGCTTAACACTAGACACTAAGATACTAAGATAGTAAAGCCTTGTACACTGCCAGGAAGGTAACCACTGTGTTGCCCTGATTAATCAGGCTAAACAAAAATACCCCTTTATCCAGTGGCTGATCCAGTGCTTTTGAGGACATTACAAAACTATGTACTTCAGTTTTTGCACTCACACCTACACTTAATTTACACCCACACTGTATATTAACCTCTTAAGGGTGTTTATTTGTTTCAGGGTCAAGTTAGGTGGTGTGCACAGTTAAAATGACATCAATTTCATTTTTGGCATCAACGTCACATTATTTGCTTTTAACAAAAGGTCTTAACGAGGATTACTTGAATGTACCAAATAAAATAATACATTTGTACTGGATTTAATGTGGGTATATAAAGCCAGAAATGTATAAAATATTCCATTACACAGACACGATACAAAATCCTGAGGAGAAGCGATTTAAAATCACCTCAGGGTTTGAACAAGGTCGCACGCGCTTTTTTAAATTAGCATCCATGCTAACGTTTTTACTCACCCAGTAGGTGCGCGGAGAACGCCAGAAGCACACAGGTCCACAGCACACGCGCCATATCCAGAGCTCGCACTGAGAAGATCTGTTTGGAGCCTTTTAAAGGGATTTGAGGTGGCGAGGTTGGCGTAACAGAAAGCCCAACCCACCATCACACACACACACACACACACACGCGCGCGCGCACACGCGCGCACACAGAGGGGCGCTTGTTATTATACCGTAGCCCACAGGTGATCCGTTATCACCGCCATTTTGATACCAATTTACCGCCCACAATTCGTTTCACAATTCATTTACCGACAGTTTTGGTCAATAAAAATATCCTTTTTCTTTGGAAAACATGGCGAATCTTTTAATCATTTTCGGTGACGTAACCTACACTGCTGAATAATTCCTATAAACATTAACGCTCTATTTAAAGGTGTCATTGTCACAGTTCAGCTGGATCTAGAGAAAAGGGGCTTTATGTTTTCAAAAATAAAATAACAATAAATTTAAAAATGTTTAATTTAATGGGAAATTAGCAAACTTTATTGAATGTTGAGGAAGAATTTGTGTTCATACAGACAGCATCCTTGCTTGCTCTCAAAAATTAAACAGACATAAACAACAACTTATAATGTGAGCTAGCACATTAATACATCAACATTTGGATTAACATTCATAGTGATCTTCGGACACTTGTGTTACTTATGTGTAGGAAAAATCCAACACGTGATCAATCCCAAGGTACATATGCGTAAGGTTGCTGTCTTCTGTCCACAGTTTTGGACAAATTTGAAGGTGGAAAGTGTCACTTTTGAACATCCTTTAAATTTGTTTTCCGTCAGAAAGAACTCCTGGTCCAAGTACAACACGCAGTCTTTTTAACAATTTAAAATCAGATATAAGAGATTGCATAATGAACATGTAATATGGTTTCAGAAAAAATAAATCTCATGTTTGTACACAGAACTGAATATATTTAGTAATATTTGTTTAAAGCAATACAAGTGCAGCAAGACAGCAGTTTAACTGCTTATAATATTTTTATAATACTGAAATTACTATATTAAATATTATATTTATTGGTATCACTATATGACATGTGGTTCTTAGCAAAGTGTCACAGAAAATTCACTAAGAAAGCTTATGTATTACATTTCCCAGACGAGCAGCTACGGCTGAGTTCTTCTTCAGCCAAGCCCCTCAGCGAAGGATACCTGGAAAATATGTATAAAAGGTAAAAATGATGAAAAAATTAAATGAAAAGTATTTCAAACTCAAAGGTAAAATATAATTAGATCTTTAAAGTGAAATGGACTAGAGTTGAAGATATTGCAAAAGAGAAAATAAAATGGAGGCTATTTCTCAAACCAGAGACAAAATGTCCTCTCACAGAAGCACAGTAAATGACTGCACAAATTAATTACTCTTAAACATAATTATTACTTCTGGAATGAGATGAAAGCGTACCAGCGTACACACTGCGGGAGTCTTGGTTTCCAGTATCCATCTGTTTCACAGGTGATGACATCGGGGCCCGATAATCTTCTTCCGGAGTGGCACATGAACCTCACTGAGCTCATGGGCTGGTATTCAAGCCTCCTTCCAGAAACTATTACTCCAGACCACACGATGGGGGCAGGGCAGGTAGCTGAAAGGCATGAGACAAAAAGAGATTTTATAGGACAAGACAAATCTAACAGTACTGTTAAAATGTTAAATATGTAAATGTCATAAGTCATTATTGTCCATTTTTATATTATTTTTTATGCTTTCTAACTCACTTTAGCTTTATAAAAAATACTGCTTTATAAAAAATATCGTGTGTAAACTGTGAGGAAACTGTAATTACATTAACAAACATGTCACATCTATATATATATCCTTTAGCATATATTTTTTAACAACCTGTTTCAGATTTACATTTCTGACATAAACAGCATATAAATACTATGAGTATAATAATGAGATGGGACATTAGCAATAGCTCAAAATACAAAACTTAAAAAAATAAATAAATAAAAACTATTGAAGACTGAATGATTCTCTCGTAGTAGAGCACTGGAAGCATGAGGTGTACTGCCTTGCGCTAACCTTCACACCGTGGAGCCGCAGGACTCCATGTGCCATCTTTGGTGCAGACGATGTCTGGAGCTCCGATCATTGTGCCAAAGCGACATCTGTATGATGCCACATAATCATGTTTTATGATTCCACTTGTTTCAAAAAGTAGGTCTGCATTTGGCACCAGTGGAGGCTCAGGGCACTGGATAGCTGCAAAAGACACACACAGATACATTTCAGCAATTAATAAACATACCCATGCAGGAAAAGAATGTTTAGTTTATTAACCCTGAAATGTACTCCTGAGTAGTTATAACCCTGGATACAACTTCTGATGCAGAAATATCAGTATTTCTGAATATTTATGGTGGTTCCTGTATAAATAGACCGATTTCTCAATAGACTTTATATTAAACATATTAAAGTAAATTTTAAAATAATATTTGGTAACAGTTCAAAATAATACTATAGCATTTACATACTGGCTACATGTATTCCCTGGGCGATTATCTTATTGCATTTTAATGTAAGAGAAAGCACTAAACGGTGGACTGGAATTGGAAATTGATTTGAGAACTATAATTAGATCATTCATAATTAATGTTGAATTGAGAACCATAATTAGAATTAAGATAGAAAATGACATGCCTACCCTCACACACTGGTACTCTGCCATCCCATCCATTTGCGCTGCAGTGTCTCACACCCATGCCGACCAGGTGGTACCTACACAAACACGTCAACACAATTCACTGTGAGATGAGGGCTGAGATTGAGACAGGGCATGTGGTCACTATGTTAGTGCATGGTAAAAATAATTATAGCAATTAAAAGCAAGCATGCTAAAGAACCAACTAAAGAATTATGTTGGGGCAAAATTACTTATGACTAGTCCACTAATAAAATGTTAAAAGTTAAATGCTCGTTCTGTATAAACAGATGTTTACAGTATAATCCTGAGCAGTTTAAATGGTTGATTTTACGCAACAATTCATAATCCACCCAGCCACATGCTCTGACACATAAACACACCCCTACAAAGTTTTTTATATAGCAATATGTATTATTATTATTATTATTAGACTAAGGTGTTAAAAGTCAATTATGCCATAAAACAATATTCCCTTGTGCATCAAGTCTTACCCTTCGTTGCACTTGGCTATAGCTGTGTTCCCAAATAAAGAGCCTGTGTAGTGATAACGACCATTTTCAATCTCCCCAGCTGAGCCACACTTTTTTTCTTTAAAACAAAAAGTAGTAATGTGTTAAACTATACACAAACAATGGAATACCTCCACTTCCTTTTTGTAATGTCACTCTGGTAATACAGTATGCTGTACCTGTAATCCGTCATATGACCGTATAGTTTACAACTTCTTGATTCTGACTGGTCAGTAGGTGTTGATTAATTTTCTATAACAGCAGCGCACAATAATGCAGCTGCAAATCACATGTTTATATTAATGCACTTGTTCTAACATGTTATGGTTTTGATTCTAGTATCAGTCATGGAAGGAGTCTCCAGTGTCAGAACTTTGTAAAAGTCGGAGGTAAAGCTGTAACTTTAAGTTTACCAACAATGGAAATTCTCCCTATAGATGCTTCAAGAGAGGCCTGGCTTTAGGGAATGATTATTTATATCTTTATAACATTAAATATAACTATAAACTGTTAAAGGATGATGTTCCATTCTTTAATTAATACAAAATCACTGTAGTGAAAAAGGAATAAAACACTTTGGGACATACTGTGAGTGGAAAATAATCGACATAGAGATAATGATGATCAACAAAAATCAAGTGCTTTTGTGTAACCCTGAAAATACAGAATGACAATCGTACTCCAAATAAATAAATTACAAAATTACAAAAACAAGGAAAACAGAGAAAACTCAAGCCACCTACTTTCACATATCATTTCTAAGTCAGTCCACTGGCCGTTCCTGCAGTATATGGTGCTCGGTCCTCGGACCATGCGGTAGCCGTGATTACATTTGTAACGCGTGGCGGTATTGCCCTCGTAGTGTCTCTGGTTACGGTGCACGATGTGGGCATTAGATATGTTCGGCGGAAGCTGGCATGTCCCTGAAGGACAATTCAAATGTACTTCTCACACACACATTCCACTGTTTTTACATTTGATACATTAGCCATTGAGCTAAAATGAATCCTAAATAATCTTGAGATTAGCAGAATTACCTCCAGCGAAACGACATTCCAGCATTTCCTGCCATTGGCCGTCTGCTCTACATATGACCTGTGATGAGCCAATCAGCTCAAAGCCTTCCTCACAAGCAATGTTGACGTGTTCTCCAACTTTATACTCCATCTTATATCCATACGGCACCCTGCCGTTGGGCACGGCTGGGGGCGAGCATGTGACCCGTACGGGCATCACTAGCACACAGAGCAAAAGGTAAAGCATAATACCGGACTGTACAGTTATTATAGGTGAATGTAAAAGAGTTTTACCCTTTTCACAGGTGGGTAGAGCTGGCGCCCAGTTGCTGTTTGCACCACAGGTGACGACACTCGGCCCTCTGACACGGTACCCATCCTTGCAGCTGATGTTTACACTCATGTTAAAGGTTAGATGACCAAACTGCACTTTACCATTGGCTATGGTAAATTTCTCACATTTGATACCTTCAAACAGAAACATACAGTAAGACATTTTGTGACCTCTTTCTGAGTCAAACTAATTAATAAAAAATGGAAAAATACTAGAAAATGTGCTCGTGGTCATCACACTAAACATTTCATGCATCCTACATGCAGAGTATATTAACATATACAGATATTAGTCCAATATCGATTTCAGCTGAGGATTCCTCTTGACTTACTTTGACAGTTAGCATGACTAGGGTTCCACTTTCCAGTTCTCTCACACTGCAGAACGTTGTTATGGCCAATCAGCTTGAATCCAACATTGCAGTAGAACGATAAGGTGTCTCCAGGTTCGTAAGCGACCTTTGTTATTTGGAACGTAGCATTTTTATTTGGGTACTTTGGTAGCGGGCAAATTACTGTTCTGTCAGAGGCTAAAGAGGCAGAATGAGCCAATGACGAGCAAGAGGGAGGGAAAGAGAGACACAAAGATCATAGTGTTGTTACTGACTGAGAACTTCATCCCACATGCATTTTCTCTTGAAGAAAGTAAAGATAACTGGATGTTCTTGCCTGTTCTGGCAGATAATGAAATTAGTATTTGCATTCTTTCAGCGGACGATGCCTTGAAATAAAAGGTCTCATATGGTCTTGCTGAGATTATTAAATGTGTCTAGGTTATTTCTCAAAAAACACCAGCAGAGCGTGCTACATGGCATGGCTTACTGCTGTGACATCAACTGTGTGCTGATCAGCTTAAGGAGAACAAGGACAGACAAAAAAGCCTTCAACGTTCCAGGAAGATAACACTGTGTTGCCCTGTTTAGACAGACTGAGCAAATATTTCTAAATTGAGTGAAATTAGTAATTCAAAATGCACTGTGAATGTGACATTTAAAATCATACTGTCTACTATATACATTACATATACATTACAAATACATTACACTTTATCAGCACCATGTATGCAATATCTCTTGGAGAGAATTTTTGGGTAAAATACACAAACACAAAGATCTTTACAAAAAACATAAATATATAAGAGATTCACGTTAATGTAGGGCGACCATACGTCCTCTTTTTCCCCAGACATGTCCTTTTTTTGAAACCTAAAAAATGCATCTGATGTGGGATTTCTAAATCCACAAAATAAGTAACCCTGGATTCAGCTTTTGCTTTATACAGTTGACATTCATTTTGCGGGTGTTCGTCTGCTCCATGCTGCTATCCTGCCCCCCAGCGTCCTCTTTGTTGAAAACCAAAATGTGGTCACCCTAATTAATGTAAGTATACTTTTAAAGATTTTGTTTTTGTAATGGCAAGTGGGTCATAAAGTTTTATTGCATTTAAAGGCATCATAAACCTGAAGCGTATTTATATTATGTGACATCATAAAAATGGAATCTTATCTCTCTGTTTAGAGGAAAGTGCAAACTTATAACATACATTTTTTATATAAAATATTTAAATTAGTATAAATATAAAATTAAAACATTGTCTGCATTAACATTTTTATATCAAATGTTTAAATTAGCATAAATATGCATGTACACATTACTGAGGGAAATCCAGTGTTCTGGATGTGACATGGCTGAAACAGCACTTTATTTAAAAAAAAAAAAAAAACCCACTGAAATTTAGAATAAACTAAAATGAATGTGGAGATGACCTAACTCTTGGTCTCTGTGTGGTGAATATTTGATGAATAAATGATACAATTTCTCAACAACAACAAAAAAATGTATTAAGTATTAAAAGTGGATCTTACCTACACAAGTAGGAACTGTTCCACTCCATCCATTAACCTGGCATTCCCTAATGGGCTGTCCTTGTAGAATATAGCTAAATAATGACATTGAACAGCTTTGAAAATTCATACACAAACTTATATGAGATTAAATACTACAATGGTTGAGCTGCATTAGGAAGATTTAACGCATGCCATGCTTATAAGGGTTTTTTCACCGTTTAGTCTTTGAGTTTTACCTTTTATGGAGTTTTGTGGACATCAGTGATTTGATTGCCATTTATCAGCATGCAATACATGCACATGAGAACAAAGACCATTAGAGAATCCTTTGTATATGTGGGAGAAATTTTTCATTCAGTTCGGCCTACAAAACCATTACTCACAAATTTACTAAATCACTGATGAATGTCGGGACGGCATTAAAGAAATTATCACGTTACATGTTTTCAAGAACGCCCCAACCTAACCTTCGCAGATTCAGTCAAATTCTGATAACGTTGTGCATCAGCCATGCTGAATGGGAGAACGTGAAATTAGTCTTCCTTCTGAGCAGGTGAGTGTCTAACAAGTCTGCAAATCTGAGTACTCACTTATTTGAAACACAGAGGTTATCTGCTGATGGCCTTGTAGAATTTCACGGCATAATTTAACTGCCAACCTACATGATAAAATTTTCTTGATTAATTTATGTAAGCCGGCTTTTCCATTACCCTTCATTGCACTCTGCATAGGCTTTGTCCCCGAAGGCGTTGCCCGTCTGTTGGAATCGCCCATTCGGTATCTCTCCAGCAGAACCGCACATTTTCCCTGAGAAAGAGAGCTAAAAAGTTGAGTATTTGCATCTTTGTTTTGACACTGGAGCTACCTGACTGATCTAGCTAATAAGGAACGGATTTATTTTCATTTTCATTTTAAATTCATTTCACAATATTTGTACTAATATCTGTGTTCAAAAGAGCGGCAGGTTTTCAATGACGTAATTAGGGTCAACATGGGAACAGCGACACATGTCCAAATGCACACGTCTATGGAGATCGATCTGGGACGGACTGGCACCACATCCAGGGCGTATTCCCGCCTCATGCCCATGGTCCAACCCTGACCAGGATTAAACGTTCACTGAAGATGACTGAGTGAACACACACTTCACCACATGACTGCTTTACCACCTACAGTGTCGAATACACATTTAAGCAGTGTTTGTTTGTGTCAAGTTGAATAGCTGATTATGTGTCTTAGCATTAAGTAAAACAACTCATTTATTATTCCTAAAGAAGGATTACGTTGTTCAAAAAGCGGGCGCTGCAGTTTTTTTATTATTAGGTTCATTACTGAGTTTTATAGATTTTACCTTGTTTGACTGGTCACTTTACGCAAATGTAAAAATAATCAGATCTATGCATGTCAAACTGAATATGGAAAGTTGAGAAATAAAAAACACTATTGTGCACATTTAAATAGCGTTAATTAAATACATCTGTCCTGAGTTAAAAGCTGTCCTCTATATTTATTTAAATGGGAAATATTTATTCAGTAAAAATACAATGATGATCTTTGTAATGCCAAAATAGAAGGTTAGGTCAAGATAACATGGCGCCTAGTGTTACCATGGCTGCCACAAGTGGCGTGCAGAAGCCTACAATGTTTTTGTACAGTAGTGCAAAGTACAGTTATGATAAAGGTGAACACTTTGTGTTTATATATTTAGCAGTTTAACACAGAGTGTTGTTTAGTTGTTGTTATTGTGGGTTTTTTTTTTTTGTAAACACTTACTTCTGCACTGCATATCCGGAACGCTCCACACTCCATTCTGACAGTAGGAGTAGCGCGAGCCATAGCTGGAGGAGTAGCCGAGCGCACACTTATACACCACTCTCTCTCTTTGATTGAACTCCTGCTTCCCTGCATACCTTTCCTCCAGCAGTGTTCCCGGATACACAGTCGGAAAGCCACATTTACGGCCTGTATCTGACACTAAAACAAACACAAGAACAAACATACAGACACAGCATGAGGGAAACACAAACGACATCAAAATCCTGAGGAGACGCGATTTTAAAATCGCCTCAGGGTTTGAGGAGGGTCGCGCGCGCGCTTTTTCTTTTAGCATCCATGCTAACGTTTATTACTTACCCACGAAGTGCGCAGAGAAAGCCAAAAACACCCAAGCCCACAACATATTCGCAATAACCTAGAGCTCTAACTGAATAGATTATACAGAACTATCTGTTTTGGAGCCTGATAAAGTGTGAAGTTGGATGGAGGCGTAACACAAAGTCCAACCCTCCACGCACACAAACATATACACACACACACACAGCTCAAATCACAAGATTAAATAGCGACACGCGCTTATGATATATAGCCCTCAGGTGATCCGTTACTGTCGCCATGGTGATAACCGATTCACCTCTTACTGAATCAGATACAGTCAATTTAATTAATTATTAACTTTCTCTGGAAAAAATATCCAGTTTCTCTGGAAAATGTTGGGGTATTTTTATATCTACATCTTTTAGTAACCTGTTTTGTAACTCGTATATTCAAAATGAATAGTTCTTTCCATCATAAAAAAAAACAGATAAAATAAGCATTTGTAAATCTTCATATGTAGCTTATCTCAACAACAACAAAAAAGTCACTGGGTTCCACACACAGTCACTCAGTTTAATTCTGAAGCTTATGTATGAATCAACCGTGTAGTAATTTGTATCATTTTGGATAAATATTGCCATAAAAATCAAATAAATTACTAATAAATTAAATGAAATACAAATTATTAAGAGTTTCTGGTAATGGGGTACATCTGCATACTGCAAGCAGATGTGGGTGAGATGGTGGAAATCATACTAAGGCAAGACTGAAGGACAAAACACAGGCACTAATCATAACAAGCAGGAACAGCACAGACTGAAAGGCTATGAAGGGTTACAGTGCTACAGGAACTGCATGCAGTCACAGCTACGAAGAACAAGTATGGGTTGGATGCTCCCGAGTCCAAACTGGAAGAAACCACAAAGAGTAGTGAAAACAACAGATGGGACGTCCTGATTTTTATGTGGACAGACAAACTGAACAAAGCAACGGCAAAACAAACGGACATCTTGGTGATTACTAAGGAGTAGAAAACAGATGTGCTGTTAGAGTTGCCTATAGAGTAACCGTAACATTCATACAAAATAGAAGCTAAAAAAAAAAAAAAAACCAAGGGAGTGAAAGCAGAATGAGGGATTGGCGTGTTGGTGACAGAAGCACATGGAGCTGCGGAATTGTATCTCCATTCCAGGACTCCTGGAATGATATCATCAATCTCAGACCACAAGTGTGTATTCTTGAGAACAGCCAAAACACTGTGTTAAAGAGGGAGGAGGTCGTGGTGTGAGGAAAGATGACGCCTACTGGATATATACTTATTGGGTAGATGGTGGTGGTCATTTGGAGACTGTAGCTCATGTTTTTCCATGCAAAACTGACATTAATCGTCATCGATTAATGTCATGTTTGTCATAAATGTATTACATAAGCTATATCAAACTTGAGGTTGTGCTGTTGTACTGAATATCAGCATGATCTTGAGTGTGATCCTGCTTTTATATGGTTCTATAATATATATATACACACCTGTATATTAGAATGGGTACACTGATAAAACCTTCTTTGCAGTCACCAATAAGGACCAGGTCATGCTGTTATAAAAACTTATCAATACCTTCTTATCAACAAGAGTTAATAAAAAGATTTCAACATCATTTCGGTGAAATATATTTACGAGTTCTTAAATTTGATTTGACACGATGTCCAGGGGTGTTATATGGGGGAAATCCTGACCAAAACTCACTTTTCTTTGTCATGTTTGGCTGTTTTTGTCAGAATTCATCCATAGCCACATATGACCTCCATACAAGGGCAATATACTCATAAAATAAAGGGCTTATGATACTTCCTAGCAATGTAACATGGTTGTACAAGGAAAAACACCACTACAGATCCTGGAAACCTGGTGATTACAGATGAGTCTCAACTGCATAAGATGAAACACCACTATGTCATTATGTACTCTCTCATTAAAGATTGAGTGTTTTCTGGAGCATGCTTAGTCTTGTAAGATGAAGATCTTCAGCTTTGTGTGGTGGTTGTCTGTATGGAAATAAAAATGTCATTGCACTTCAGTTTACTAGAATTTCCTAGTTTCCTGTCTGACTGGATAAGCTTCATTTTCTGTAATTTTTATAACATCAAGATTATCCTGTTTGGGCAAAATGAATGCCCAAGTGCATCGGGAAACTTTCCAGAATAATAAGATTAGCATGAATTCTGCACTGACTCATTAAAAAAGTACTGCCTTTGCTTTTCCACAAAAATACATCACACTCCACCTTCATGTCGTAATTACTGTAATGGCCATTTAAATGCACATACTGTCACTTTGAGTCTACACACTATTAAACTGAATATCACTCATGTTGTGCTGCTGGCATATTAACAGGTACCACATATTTCCATCCCATAGTATGTTCAAGTTTTCCTTTCCTCTTCATGTAAATGTTGTGGTTGCCCATCATAAATACTGCTGTCAATGCCATGACTGACACCAAAACACACACTGCTTTGTACTTCAGTGGCCTTTTTATTTACTTCCAGCCTGTTTTCCTTCTAAAGAAGTTCATGGAACTAAGACGGCAGGAAATGTGCAGCAGAAGCCACTACTGAGGTCATGACTGACATTAAATGCCCACGTCTCTGTCTGTCTACAGAAAACGAGGTCCTGAATAGTTAGGCCGTGTTGTTTTGGCACTGAAAGGAAGTTGGCTCCGAGATGGAAAACACAGTTTAGAGCCAGACCGTTTTTGGTTTTATTGGCTATAGTAGCTCTGTGTGTGAGCAACTGTAGTGGTTTTCTGAAGTGTTTCACAAACATACCTAGATTAAGACCCTGGCTTGACCTTCTGTTATGACAGGTTTATAAAAGATGGAAATGTTTGCTGGTCTTGGACATTTGAGCCAGCATAGGATAGTGATTAAAATGTACAAGCACTGTTGTAGAGTGGTGAGTTTATCATAAGTGAAAATGTAAGTGACTCTTCATCCTGAAGCTTACACAATCTCAGATTTCTCATGTGTATGGCGTTAGTGGTGTATATTACATATAAACACTTTGGTGGACAACGCAAATGACATACAAGGCAGAATTTAATACTAGCAATAAAGGTCTACATGTCACTGATTGATTTCCTATATCAACACTCCTCATTATATTCTAAATTTAACTGCAATGCAAAGCACTAAACGTGAAATTCAGAAACGTCTCTGACCAGCAGCCAAGCAACACCCATTAAAAATCATAGAACTTGATCTTCGTTAAAAAAAAATTAAAATAAAAACTCATATGGGATGTAATTTATTTCAAAAGTTATATTATGTCTTCAAATAAGCATAAACACACACAAAAAAAACACACATTGATAAACCAATTTTATATCATAATCACATTTATAGCTATAAATAAAGAGACAGGTCCATCACCACTTAAACACAGAATTGAAAGATCAAGGAGAAAGGTGTGCATTTTTTCCCCTCTCTATATAAAAATCCACTGCATTTTTATCCTCAAAAAAGGAAAACACTCAGAAAACCATGACGTGTAATAAATATTTCCGAGCAAAACAAACGATAAAGAAATTGCTAAATAAAAGCATCTCAAATAAAAAAAAAAAAAAATTTTTTTTTTTTAAAACACTCAATAAAATTTTGGCTTGAGGAGTTTCAGGCTGGTATTGCAGTAAGGCATTTAAATGAACATGCTGGAAAGAAAATGTTTATTCCCACTGACACTTTTATTACACAATCTACGTTTCTACACTTCCTCTGGTTCCCCTTTTTCCACCAACAGGCAGCCGGCTCTGTTTTGTTTCGTGAACCAACTTTTGAACTGTTTGGAGCATTTGGATTTAAACTAAATTGGTTCGGAATCTGAAAAGTTGGTTCCCATCTGAAAGCTGTTTTTTCCTGTGCGAAACTCAAAGACATCAGTGGGCATGTCATTAGTTTTGAGAGGAAGCAGGGCGCAGCAATGGAAAAGGATAAATCGGACAAATATCTGCAATAAAAGGACAAAAGCTCACAGGTAATCAATGCGAGCCGCCATCTTGCTACTACTGTTTACTTCTGTTGTGCTTTGTGCAACGTCCTCCATTCATGACGCATCCGCTGAAAACTGGTGAAAGCGCAGGCTGGTTCACTAGCTGGAACCAAAGATCAAGGAATCTGGAACGGAACCGGTTCAAGAATCCGTTCCCTGTTGGTGGAAAAGGGCCGTGTGAGGCCGGTGTTACTGGTGGATGTAAATGACTGAGACACAAAACGCATTATTTATGGAGATCAGAACTGAACAGGGAAAGTATAATACGTCATGATATGATGTTACCTCAATATCCCATCACCACACACACACACACACACACACACACACACACACAACAGGCTCATGCGATACAATGATATTATCGTCCCTACACGTTATTACATTGCCACAATAATTTACCAAACGCCAGTTATTACACCAATATCACACGATGAAGAAAAGAACGAAGAAACTGGTGACCAAGAGCTTGATAAATGGAAAAGTGCCTCAAAAATACAGCAGTTATCACACAATACTTCCATTCCCTATTATTTTTCAAACTTTAAACGCTCATTTTGTATGTTTTTTACTTGTTGTTTGTAAGTATTCAAGCGTTCTTATTCCGCTCATGACATTCCTTAAAACGTTTAGAAGTTGTCACAAGATTTTTACTAAATACTCAATCAGCCATCAGGATCCTGCGCGAGGTAAGCAGCAGCTCTGGCAAGAAAACTATCTGTACAAAGAACTCCTGTAGTGCTACACCTTCCAGTAGATATCGGACTGTAACAGAAAATATGAATCCCAGCAGTTTTTATGCTATTTTAATCCCATAAATGTTATTACTGTTATGTGAAGGATTCACAGAGGCCACGCCCCTTTTACTGAGCTTTATGCTGAGGAGGATCCAGATACACATCAGTCAACATAGTTAGCTGGATAGCTTGTTGCTAATATTCAACACTAACAAAAGACATTTACATTAACAAAAGACAAACATGGAGGTCTTTGTGTTTTCCCCCACTTTGTAGCTAGTATGCAGGGAGGTCGACCATTACGCGATTCCGAGCTCCGAATTTCCGCTTTTCTGAGGTAAGTTAAATGCAGCATTACAGGCACGGGGACTGTGGACTGACAGGCACAGAGGCCACGCCTCCTTTTACTAAGCATAAAAGGCACAAAATTATGTCAGTAGTACAAAGCAATACAGAGTTCAGCATCCATGCAAGAGACGGATTAAGTTCTGAAGGAAAGTTGTGCGTTTCCGAGGTACATCTGCATCTCTGTTGTGTCATTCTGATTGGGTAAGACACAATCTTGTCTAAGTTTCTGGGATTAGTGCCCAAAAGGATTACGAGACTAGTGATGCAGCTCGCATGCTTCCACATTGACTCATTATCCCACTACACGTTACATGTCACGTGATCATGGCACAGTTACACACTCAGGGCTAAGTAGTGGGATTTGAGTAGCTATTAGATGACACACAAGTCATTCAATTTGGGAATGAAATAAATTCATAAAACAAGCAAGGTCACCCAATCCCCTCAGCACTGGGCACAAAGGCACAGCGACATTTATGTATAATTACCTGGTAAATACTTATCCAAAGAGACTTAGAAATAAAAATGTTAATCATTATCCATAAAATAACTGATTATCCAAGACATGTTTGGTGTCTGTTAACATCTTCAGATTTGCACTGGAGACAAATATTTTCATATTCTTTTTTCAGAGACTAATAAGTGCATATTAGTCTAAAATGGAACAATATTATCCACATCACTTCTACTCTCTACTATAGGGGTGGAGCCTAACTAAAGAATAAAGCACAATGCTGGTATAGGGGGAAAAATCAGCACTGGGGTATCGTAATGATATGGAGCTGATATGGATAAAAGTTTATTTTATTCTATTTATGGAATTTTATTCCAGTCCAATCTGCCAACATTTAAACATGTTTCATCCTTTTAAAGTCACATTTATTATTATTTATTTATAACACAAATTTAAATTTAATTTACAAATGTGGACTTCCTCTACAAGATAACTTAGCTTATTTTTTATGATTATCATTTGTGGATGATAATCTGACAGTTATCCAAGAATTGTTAGCTGTTTGTTGTTTGCTGTCTGAATTGTTATTGACACCAAGCATTTGCTGGCTAGTTACGTTTATGCTAATGAGAATAGTGTGTACAATTGATCGTTTTGCTGAACTATTTCTTTAAATGAGCCAAACGTAAAGACACACACACACACACACACACACACAGTTTCTGGGCTTGGCTGTGGATGCAAAGTTGGTGTAAGGTGTGAGTTTGACTCATCCAGGTGGAGACTGGAGCACATGCAGGTCTTCACTTCTGTCCATCGTCTCAATCTCCAGGACTAGAGGAATCCGGTGTTTCCTGTGAACCACAACAGAAAGATCACTCTCAAATTAAATGACCATATCTGGCTCTAAAGCACTATTAGAACATAGACAGTGCCAGAAAACATCCCAATAAGCCCATGTCGAAAGACTGGAAATGTACTAACATCTGACTCCTTTAAAAAAATAAAAAAATAAATTAAAAAAATCTCCACCTTCCTTACCCCCTATATTTTAAAATCCAATTTTAAAAGCAGCAAAATGTGCATTAATGCTTTGAAGATTGTTATGCTGTTTAAAAATGATGTTCTCGCATGTGCACACATACAGACGCAGGCATACAGAGTAAGAGATCTAACTTGTTTCTCGGCGAGTTCGTCGCTCTCCTGCGCCTCAGGGACGTCTGTGGAGCTCAGCGATGGAGGCAGAGGGGTGCAGGGTGGGTTTCCGACGCTGAAGACCCGCGGCCGCTTCACCTGGTCCTGACTGGACATGGGAGTGAAGCTGTGCCTCCTCACCGCCACTTCCTGTTTGCTGTTGGCCTGCACACAGAGAACAGCCAGGGTGAGAACAAGGACACGCCGAAGCCCGGTGACATACACAAGGGAAATGTCAAGAGCACATGTTGGCAACAAAACAATGTTCCCAATGTCTGGAACAAGCAGAGAAAAAAAGGGTCGAAAAAAAATGTTGGCAGAAAGAAGCGTTGGCAGGACACCAGTGTCAGCATTACAACTCCACGAGAAAACGTAAAGGAGGGCGTACGCGTTCTTTTTGTTCTTTTACACGGTCGGTTCTATTTTACAGGATTTATTCTGTTTTTACTTAATTTGTTTTTCTCATGTTGTTTCTTAATAATTTATATTATTAGTATTATATTTCAAGCTGCATGTTATGAATGAAAGATCCCATAGAGATATTTATTCATATATAATTCAGAACTTACATTCCCTCTTTATTCAGATATTATTATTTCCTTAAGTTATTATAGGTTATTCAGGCAGATAAATCCTTTATTAGTTTTTTTTTTTATTTCGAGATGGCTGACGTCACCATCAGATTTGTTCTTTTAAAACTACTAAACTTTTATATAGTTTGAACTGGAACTTTTATTTGATAAAAAAAAAATGCATAGCCAGAAACACAACTTGCACAAAACCACAGCTGTTTTTTTTTTTGTTTTTTTTTTTTTAAATTCGGTTAAATTCCTGCAAGCAAAAATCATTTACATTGAAAAATATAATAAAGTGTAATGTATAATCAAAATAAGTCAAGAAAAAGTATAAGAAAAAGACCCCAAAAAACTAGTTATAATTATCACAATACAGATGATATCATTAGAAAAGAGTATTGTGGAAAAATGTATTATGATTACGATATTATATGGTCATATCACCCATTAATAGTTTTATTACAACTGAAGATAGTTCGGAAAAGAAATTCAGAATGAAAGATAGATATTTCATCTATAAGAATTCTTTGATACTTTTGGACTGTATAAGCCCTTTCGGTTTTAAGTTCTAGCTGTCTCCACGAGGTCTTAAGTTTCGCCTTGGCTTTCAGTGTAGCGTCGGTTTTCTACACCAAACGAGTCTGAAATGAAAACTTTAGATGCAGAGAGCACATGATTCGTGAAGTTTACAGCTGTACAGCTAGCAGGCGTCTGTCTGCCCTTTGTTTTAGCACAGGAGACAAAACAGCGGTTAGAAATCTCAACGGCTCTATTTAAAAGACCTTGATGTCTTAAACATGAGAACTGTCTGAGGGAGAAATCGTGTTACGGCCGAGGCAGGAACCACAACGAACAGGTTTTGTGTCCGTTCTATTAGTTCTTTTTACTCCTTATTTACTCAGTTTTCCTTGGTTGTCCGAGTTTACCGCAATGCTCACTTTACTGATATTCATTCCGAATCCCTCCACCTGCTGCACTACACACATCACCTGGCACGACGTCTGATGTTTCAGATCTTTCCAGAATCAGGATCACGCAGGTTTGGGTGAAACGCCGACGAAAACAAGAAGAAAACAATAAAAGGAAAGCAGTGCAGAGCATAGTGAGAGAAAACTACAATATTCTACAATATTTCATACACTGTAAATATATCGAAACATACCCGAGACATAATAACGTACTTTACTAACTAGATATCTTAGAACATATCTAGCATTTTTAAAATGAGGTTTCTGGGCTGGTTAATAAACCTAATGCTGAACCTCTACACTGGAGGAGAACGAAAGAAGAGGGTTTTGTAGGTTTCAGTGATGAACAGTGGCTGTGTAAACCTCCAGTCTCCATGACTATTGCTTTTTTTTTGTGGTCTGTGGTTTTAAGGGGTCACTGTGGGTGTTTTATACAGACAAACACTCACTGTGGTCAAGCCTTTACTCCCACACTGCAAAAGCACTAAAGCTAGGAAGTCGCTCGTAGATCGCTTGAGATTCTCACGGAGTTTCTCCGCGTACAAAAACAAACCCACATCCACCTCCACGTGTTTTCGCTTCCTGCAAGTAGGAAGGAGTTTCTCTGGAGTTTATAAGAAACGAGTAGCAAAATAAGCAGGAACGGACTGTTACTTCACAATCGGACACAATCAAGTGCGCCATTACTTTAATCAGTGGTGAAAAAACTATGTGCGCACCCTTCCAAACAATGTTAAACACACAAATGTAATTTCTACACCATTCGTCAGATGCTTCGCTGTTGCATCCTATTTATGGCGCGATCAAAATGAACAGGAAGCTATTTTAGATTTGCCCCAACTGCACAATGTGGAAATAGCAACAATGTGGAGGATTATGGGTAATCTGCCAAACCAGTATCCTGCTGGAAAGCACTATTCCAGTGAAGAATTCACCATGACTGGGTAAATGCCTGGGTTTCTCACACACAGCCACATCCTGGCCAGAACATCTCATTATGTGATTGGTAAAAATGTGATGAACGTGTTTCAGCAGGTTGCCATGAAAAAACCAAACAAAGAATCCCTGCTGAGCACTGAACACACACACACACACACACACACACACACACACACACGCCACATATACAGTATTTTACCTTCATACTTCATCTGTGCTTTAACAAATATCAGCATTTTATTCCTAAGAAAGGAATTCCTAAATAGAAAAAATGAGCTTTAACTTTAAGTAAAATTTTGACCCAAACAGAACACAAAGTTTAAGATAGTTTCCCTACAAAACAGTCCTAATATTAGATGAAAGACCTCTTTATTTTTGTAACAAAGCAGCAAATTCTTTTTCATTTTGAGTTTATTGTTACAGGACGTCAGCCTTAAATTAAGCCAGGGATTCCTCTGGTATGCTTAAAACCCATGACATCGTTATATCTTACACAATACCATCATAATTGTGATATTACTGTATCCGATCATATAAAATTAATCATATAGCATCATGACGATACGCAGCCTAAACACCTGAACGGACGAGGTGCACTCTGGACAGTTATAATGTAAAAATGCTGTAATTAGCTAACCCACCCGCTCCCTATCAGATTCATCGGAGCATCGAATTATTCTCAGAATGGCACGCAAACAGGAATTTCCTTAACACAAGGATCAGCTGACTCATGGCTCTCTGCCTGACAGGACACTCAGATTCCTCATTAAAGCTGAGAGAACTTTCGCTCCCTACTGCACTGCCAAGAGAAAGGCACATATACAGTTTACATGTATTTGGGATAAAACACTCCGTGTCATGCTATTATAGGAAAATAATCGACGTGATGAAGCAGAATTACCAACACGTCCTAATACATTTTATACGTCTTCCAACAATTGTTTCAGCAATGACTACTTTTTTTATCTGATTATAGCTACATTTAATCCACGAAACAAGTTATCACTTACATTATAGCAGCTATAAACAGTCATCCCTTCATCAATCTCTCAAAAAGAGCTAAAAATAAAAACCCAGTTCTTACGAGTGGTCTGTTCCGGTGTGTGTTTACAGCTTCAACATTCAGGTCGAACATGTCCACTTTACAACCTGCAAATATTAATGAAGAATACAATCAGTGCTAATAAACATTCAATTTAAAAAAAAATTAAATATAATGATGACTCGCAGGAGACGGTACATTTAATTATGGGTTTTTTTTTAACGAACTGATTCAGAATTTGATCATGGTTTTGAATTTGAAAAATTACACTATATTTACAAAAGTATGTGCACCCTGATCGGCACACCCATATGTGGTTCTTCCCTAAACTGTTGCCACAAAGTTCGAAGCACACAGTTGTACAGAATGTCTCTGTATGCTGTAGCGTTACAGTCTCCCTTCAGTGGAGCTAAGAGGCTCAAACCTGTTCCAGCATGACAATGTTCCTGTGCACAAAGCAGCTCCATGAAGACATGGTATTAAGGTTAAGGTTTAATATTTTCTCACACTATATATTTCCACACTGTTGGTTTATTTACCCCTGTGTTTATTCTGTACTTAATTAATCTTTACAAATATATACATGTTAAAAAAAGCTTTATTCATGAATGGTGAATCCGCAGTCTCCACGAAATGCAGTGAACAACAAGTGATTCAACCTTCCCAAGACAACAAAAACTACTTACCATAAGCCACAGGGGTGAGTTTCAGCACCACATGGAGAGGACACCTCAGATAAGGCAAGTCATCTGGAACACAAACCACAGTCTACATCAGAACCCTAATGGAGACGGTGGGGTGCAGGAAGGACACGTCCACAGAAGGACGCCGAAGGCTCAGGGCTTTCCAAAATGTTTTTTTTTAACTAAACTGTAAACATAAAACCTTTAGTAAACTGTGACCCCGTTTACACTTGGAATAAAAATGCGTCTTGGGCGATCTGATCACAACTGGACAGCGGTAAATACAAGTGTAAATGACCTCCAAGACGCATTCACTCAAACCACTTGCCGAGGTGGTCTGGGACGCATTTAACCACATACCTTCTGTAGTGTAAACGCTGAGGCGTCCGCAACACAGACATAACAGGAAAACACATCATTGATGCTGGACGCGGAGGTTGTTTTGGTAACAGCGCGACACGCTAGAAAAAAAATGGAGAGGAGCAGCGATGTACGTAGTTGGAGTGCAAGAAAATAATAAAGGTATGTTGCAGGTTTTCATGTTTTAATATAATTTTGCGTGGGGACCTTTGACCTTCTAGCGGAAGTGATGTAGGCAGTAGCGAAATCTGAACAAAAGTGGTCAGCTGGACACCTTGGAGACGCCTGATAAACGCAGGTGTAAACGGCGACATGTCTCGGCAGTCCATTTGTGACCTGAATGCTCAAGAAGCATTTTAATACCAAGTGTAAACAGGGCTTTAGTAAACACAAATCCCTGAGTAAACTGTTAGTAAACACAGAACCCTTGCTGAAGAGCCCTCATATCAAATGTAAATGCCATATAACTGAGCGAGGCGAGTGCGCACACATCAGAGTGCGAACAGTGCGAACGATTTATCAGTTTTGCGTGTTTATGAGTAAGATCCTGACCAGCACTTATGTCCAGGAAGTACGCGAGCAGGCATCTCATGACAGCCTGGTGACTGATGACCAGCACATTGCCCTGCCTCTCCAGCTCCATTATCACCGGCTCGAGTCTCTGCACCAGATCCTGGTAAGACTGCGGCAACCGTGTGGAGGAAAAAAAAGCTGTCAGCCTCTTAACAAACACGAAGATTATTTAAACTCTTTCTATCTATCTAAAAATATGTTTATATTTTCTATATAACATTGTGCCAGCCTTGTGTGAACAAAAGATTATTGTGTCTCCTGTACAGACATGTTTTAGACATACCAGCAGCAGAATTGCCCTTGTCCTTCAAAGATAATTTCTCAACTCTTTCCTTAACACATTGAGCTGAACAATGTGTTTATTTCTGTTTCTACAGTATAAAGCATGAGCGCAGTGCCGGTAATACTCACCTCCCCTCCTGGGTAACGGTAATGATATTTGTCTTGATCTCTCATTGCGAATTCCTCAGGATACTTCTCCTTGATCAAGTCGTAGGACATTTCCTCACAGATGCCCTAAAGGCAACAAACAAGACCTTTTTTTTTTCTTCATCAGTTGGGTTTTATTTCATCAGAATGATAATCTTGATGAAATCGACAAATATTCAGTTTAATAACATATGTAGTGTTATTATTCTAAAGAGGAAATGAAGTGAAACTGTACTATAAACTATAATCATGTTATAAACCTACTGTAAACACCATATAACCTAACTGTAAAACCAGTGTAAACTCACAGTAAACCTGCTGAAAGCTCACTGTAAACTCACTGTAATCCTGCAGTAAACTTGCTGTAAACTCACTGTAAACTAACTGTAAACCTGCTGAAAACTCACTGTAAACCTGCTGAAAACTCACTGTAAACCTGCTGAAAACTCAATGTAAACTCGCTGTAAACCTGCTGAAAACTCACTGTGAACCTGCTGAAAACTCACTGTAAACCTGCTGAAAACTCACTGTAAACCTGCAGTAAACCTGCAGTAAACTCACTGTAAACCTGCTGAAAACTCACTGTAAACCTGCAGTAAACCTGCAGTAAACTCACTGTAAACCTGCTGTAAACTCACTGCAAACCTGCTGTAAACTCACTGTAAACCTGCTGAAAACTCACTGTAAACTTACAGTAAACCTGCTGTAAACTCGCTGTAAACCTGCTGTAAACTCACTGTAAACCTGCTGAAAACTCACTGTAAACCTGCTGAAAACTCACTGTAAACTTACAGTAAACCTGCTGTAAACTTGCAGTAAACCTGCTGTAAACTCGCTGAAAACCCACTGTAAACCTGCTGACAACCCACTGTAAACCTGCTGAAAATTCACTGTAAACCTGCAGTAAACTTGCTGTAAACTCACTGTAAACCTGATGAAAACTCCCTGTAAACTTACTGTAAACATGCAGTAAACTTGCTGTCGACTCACTGTAAACACAATACAAGCCTGCTGTAAACTCACTTTAAACTCATTATAAACACATGATAACTCTGCTGTAAACTTACTATACACCTGCTGTAAACTTGCTGTAAACACACCATAAACCAGATGCAAACTTGCTATAAATCTGCTGTAAACTCACTGTACTAATAAATTTAAAACTCAAATTTTTTTTAGCAAATACAAAAATCTTAATTATCCACTGATAAATCCCTTTTTAAAGTTCTAAACTCCTGGAGACAATAAAACCCATGTAAATCTCTGGTTCACATGTAATAAATCTCAAATCTTTACTAAACACAGAACTTCTGGTGAAGTTAGAATGCTTGTTACACTTTGGTTAAATACAGAGGCGTAGTTAAAGAGCCCTCGCCCTGTAGAGGGTCCGTAATGGATGTAGCAGTTGGCATGTGGAGGCGTTCTGACTCACAGCATCAATCTCGTTGAGGATTTTCCACTGCTCATACGGAACGCCCAGAGCCTCGGCTGTCTGGATGGTGCGCTTCAGCTGGCTCGTCCACACCTTCAGATCCACCAGCTGCCGGTCCACTACAAAATCCCGCAGTGCCTCAGCAAACTGCGCACACACAATAAACACAATAAACACACACACGATCACACCCAGATGCTCGGATTCCGTTCAGACACAACACCTACAAACTAATCCCCCTCACGCACCACAGCCTTGCTCGTAATAAGCTTATTAGTGGAGTAAAAACACTAATCCGGAACGCTCAGCCGCAGACGACTCAGATCCGTGTAGTAACATGCATAACACATACGATGACATCACTTCCTGGTGTCCTGATTTCAAGACTGTCACCAATACTGTGATGCTATATTCATTTCATCTTATTCAGTGATATAAGGCATATGTGTAAGCGGTGTAGATGCCATCTTACATCTGCGCAGTAATTTACACAAAGTGCAGAAATCGTGTGTTAAAATTCCATAGGTCAACAATAAAATGCATCGCTGAAATATCGCACTAGATGTCTTACAGTACATGTGTCACAGTTTCCTAAGCCACTCTAAGCCTTGCTGAGTTGAGTAACAATGCCAGGCTTTGGTAGTTGCACTGTAGGGATTAGCTGATGTCACTCTGACTGTGAAGGACGGATGTAATCCCGCTGTTATCGTATATCTGATTGCACTTTAATTTGTCGCAGAGGCCTCATTCTGATGAGATTATCTTTAAACTCGGAGGTGAGGTCATTTGAGTGACAGCTGGTCACGATATTAAATATAAAGGGCACAACAAGAAAATTATTATTACTGTTGAACAATGCGTTCTTTGATTATATCCATGACGCCGTATTGAGGTTTAATTTATTTAATTATTTCTTCTCTTATTTTGGTTTTTCACTCTCTTAGCCATTCAGAATAATAAACCGTGGTCCACTTCCAAAACAGTAAATAATAATAAATCCAACATTAGCAGTATGTTAAAGAGGACTATTATGGTGTGTGTTTCTGTGAGCCCAGACGTCCACCTCTTTCCCGTGAGCGGACAGGCCCGAGTCGCCCCCGATCAGGCCCTGCACTTCGTGTTCGCTCTCTCCGTGACGGCACAGGTAGATGGAGTGTTTGTGCACGTGGATGTTCATTAGGTAGTACACGATCTTGCTCTGGATGTAATCCTGCACGCGGTTCACCAGGAAGCTCTGGCCTACATTCCTCACCTGGATGAAGGAGCGCTCTCTGCGCACACACACAACATTGATTTCTTTTAGTTTTTTTCTATTAGCTATCATAATAAATGCACGTAGTATCATCTCTGAAGAGAAAAAACACATGTTAAGCTGAGAGTTACAAATTTCAATCCATTTTAATGTTAATATACAACAGTGTAATGAATCTGGTTTGTCTGTTCGTGTGGTTGTCACTGCGTGCATGTTTGTGTGTGCGCGTGGGTGTGTGTAATTCAAAGCCCATAAAAATAGGAGTGTTGTCAAAGGCACAGGAATCTCTTCTCTGGAATTCTGATCCTATCTGCCAGCTTCCTGTCCCCGAACTCTCTGTTTTACTTATCTGGGGAAGTTTTGAGAAGAGGAGTGACACTCGGTGACTAATCATCCCTATTCCTGCAAATAAATTCAGGAAAATGAGGAACGTGAATGAACCAACTGTTACAAAGCAGAGCGCGGGTGTTAACAGTAACTCCAAACAGGATTAAAAACACACACAGGCTTGAGTCCTGAGAGGAAAACACGAATAGCATCTTGTACACGTGGACACGTGAGCTTTATCTCCCCCTGCTGGTCAAATCGCAACACTACCACAAAAAACAACACTCTTACTTGTCATGTTCATCTTGGTCTAATGGTTGATATGTGACTTTGTAGCACTCGATTCTCTTCAGAAAGTCCTCCATGATGCTCTCGCGGTCTCTCTTGGGGTAGTCCGGACTCGACACCTTCACATCCTGGTGCACAGTCATAAAGATTTGACCATTTCTTACATGATCCTTTTCACAGAACTTTATTTTTTAACAACATATTACTTATATCCATCCATCTTGTTTTGTTTTGTTGGTATTAGTTTCTCTATTTAGTATTTGGATGCTTAGTCTTTAAATGTACAGTCTTTAAATTCTTTCTCCCTATATAAGGCAACAAATAACAGCTTCTCCACCCACTTTATTAGGTCTATTGTATTATTATATTGTTATACATTATGTAATATTGCATTTATTACATCTATTTGTTACATCTATTAATCGAAGACAACACAGTGTACGACTCGGCCAATATGTATCCCTGCATCTTAATCAATCGAACACAAAACAAAATATGCATCAAATAGTTTTACAAAAATGTCAAATGTATTATTGCTTACTGCTAGATAGATAGAGTTGGTGGCCTGAAACAGGAATTATTCAGAAACTGTTACATTTTAAAATACTTTTTATTTATTTTAGATCGGTCACTGTTTCAGTAAACAGAATACACTCACACTGTAGACAATTTTTTAAAGACTTTTTGTTTGCATGCAGTCTTTTTAAAAATATGTTGTTTCATCCATTTCAGTTTATTTGTGGCTTTGTCAGTATACACTAGTTATACGTCGCCACCTACTGGATATCTTTTGAACTGCAGTGATGAACATACTTTAAATAACCTTTCATTATAAAACGTAAACATAATTTCTAAGGATGGCTTTGAAACCCAGTACTCAGGGTAGCTTAAATATCTATCCATCTATCTATCTATGTTTCTGTACACACATATCACTAAGTTTCCCATTAATTATTCAGGGTATTACTGCGCAGTGATTCGTTCAGTTGCAGTAAACATACCATTATATTTTCAGCGATGACATCTGGATCGTCGCAGATCGACTCGACGAAAAACACCTGGAAGGTATGTGAACACAAACAACAGTCTGATATTTCACCGCCTGCTAACGCAATAAACCACCATGTTAGCGCAGTACTTACTATAGCAGAGTAAATCCTTTTTGAGCACTTATTAATTCAGCTTATATATATTATAGAAACATTCACAGCATAGCAGGTGCATGTAACATACATTATAATATATTTGTATGGTATATAAATGCCGGGAATGTCGAGGTTCTTTGCATTATTGCGATATATACATTTTTAACGAAACAATTCTTTTATATCATGACATCAGTTTGTTTTAATCATTACGCTTCATTATATTTAAAACGCTGTTTTAATTAGTTAAGAATTCACAGCTCCAGAATTATTGGCACCCCTGAAGGATTCTGAATTGGTCCCAGATTACTAAATGCAGGGGTGCCAATAATTGTGACACGTGTTCCAATTCTGACCGAATTTGGGTTGCGAATTCAATACAGTTTGCGCAATCTCCCTGCTGGTAATTTTAGTGAAAATGTCATTCCTTCCATGCCACATACCGTCCTCACAACCTCTAAAAATCCCTTGTGTGTAGGTGATTCACACGGTAGCCATTTTATTTTGCTTGCTGCTAATAAAGAAAATGTGGATAAAGTGACATTTTTGTCTTAGAAGAAATTGATTTCATTTTAAGTTCAAATTTTGCAAATTACCCACGAAGATGTTCTTTTCTGTAACCTACTTTTCCACGCTTTTTTTTAAAAAAAAAACAAAGGGCGCCAATAATTTTGAAGCTGACTGTAAAGACACATCAGTGAGACTCTGACCTTGAACGCGTTCTCGTGGGCGAACTCCAGGATGAGATCTCGCCTCTCTCGGGTCGTGTTCGTGGCGTCAAACACCTGCGGGGGTTTAAACACGAGAGATGTTAAAAAAAAAATCATCTCAGTGGAGATCTGGAAAAAAAACAAAAGACTAAATATTATTTTTTCTAATGAGAAAAAGTGAAACAATATAATAGGGATGTTTCTTCTACCGAATTTTATTAACCAAATAACTATATAAAAAAAATTGATTGAGTTCTTGGTTGAAATCTAAAGTGGGATTTAATATTCTGTGTTATTTTACGTTTTTTGACAGACATGATGAAGAAATAAACAGCGAAAGTGAGAGGGAAGCTCACAGCGATCTGTCCTCCCTCCTCGTCCAGGTAACTCTTCACATCCTGCAGAGCCTCGAGAGCGCACTGCCTGAGGAGGAACGTCACCAGACACGGTCAGGACGCAAAATCTGCACTTCTTCTAATATGTTATTGATCTATACGAGTAACTGCTCATTCACACAGACTGGGACTTCAGGTTTTCCCACATGCTCTGGACAGAAGCGTTTACGCGTCGTGTTTTTTTCTTTTTTCTATGTGATAAGAGAAGCTGTTTTTTGTCTCATTAACTTCAAGACAGACATAAAAAAGAGCTGCTGGTGACAGAACGACTGTTATAATGAGGAATTCCTTGGAATAACCAGAAAAAAAATTTAACAAACAGATAAAAAGTATCACTCAATTTAAAAAATTGTAATCGTTGGTAAACTGTTGTAGTATAAGAGGAATGAAACACTTCGGGACATGCTGTTGTGGGCAATTAATCAACTTCAGGATGGTAACAAACACCTCGCACCACTACATAGTTGGCTATTCTGCTATAACAGCACAACACGTAATAATTTGATTGTGCTTAATAGATGTTTATAATCATGGATGAACGGGATCGCTTATGCTGGGATCAGACTACACAACATGTTCACGATGGTCACCGTGTCAGATTGGACAATCACAGTTGTCTCGGTCAGCAGACTGGCAGCGCCGCAAGTGTGACTCTGACCGGTCATCGTTCACGTCCCTGCGTGTCGTCGGGGAGGAGGGGCAAGAAACTGTCAATCACGGCTACAGAAGGAACGTCAAGGAAAATGTCGTAGGAGCTGGTGAGGAGATACAAAACATTCTGACACGCTAGATTTCCGTCCCGGTGTCGTGGGGCGTCCCAGACGTCGCATCTCTGTTCATCAATTATGTCACACTACGAGGCCCATTTATCTTTCCCAACCTCCATATTTGTGCCCGAAGCTAGAAATTGTTCGACCAACACACAGTCGGGCTGTGGAGTCTGATCTGCATTAACGTGGGTGCCAATACTATTGTACAGTTATAATGTGGAATATTAAAAAATGACTCTCTCACTTCCTGATCCTCATGGCCTCGGCGTTGTCGTGTCTGAAGAAATCGTAGGATTTATACGAGCGGACGGCCTCGCGCCGGTACTCGCCCAGGTTAAACACTGCACAGAAAACACACACACACACACCACACACACACCACACACACACACACATACATACCACACAAACACACACACACACCACACCACACACACACAAACACACCACGCACCACACACACACAAACACACCACACAAACACCACACAAACACACATACATACCACACAAACACACCACACACCACACCACACACACAAACACACCACGCACCACAAACACACACACCACACAAACACACACACACACAGAGACAGACAAGCACTCCCTCACACACACACACACAGAGACAGACAAGCACTCCCTCACACA
>JAQMYM010000015.1:19702707-19716529 GCA_030014255.1 Parauchenoglanis ngamensis
CTCAGTCGTTTTTTTTTTTTTTTTTTTACATTTCTTTCTTTCTTTTTTTTGTGGCTTTCTGCTTCCCGCCGATTTGTGTTATTCGTTTAGGCAAATGTTATTACCTGGGCTGCTTTTCTTTATAAATATGACGCATAATAAAAACAAATCATATCAATATTTCATTTATTGTAATTTTTATTTGTAATTTACTTATAATTTATTTATATTAATTCTTCATAAATATTTCATATATTTAAAAATTGTAACTGTGATTTGGCCTACAATTACGAGTAATAAACCAATTCATTTATGTGGTAAATTTTTAAAGTTTAGATATTTCTATTTTTATAAGTCTGACTTGAATCTGTTTGTAATTCGGCTGACGTTTCTTTAGTGATGCACATTTCTACAGACTGATGATCACTTTGCGAGAATTATTCTTTAAAAAAAAAACTACTCTAGATAATGGTGAAATTTTACAAGAGGGAAATTTTCTAAATCTGAATTCGTCTCAAATATTATTTTAATGTTTATATAGTTTTAATACTGGGTTTAACTTTATAACCATTTTTTTTACACTTTTTATTGAACCTGTGGAACAGCTCGTTATCAGGACCCTGCTGAACCAGTCGTAACGGTGCATAGACTTTGCATTATTACAGCCCCCTGATATACAGCATACATATTATTATTTTGATTTATTTGTAATCTTCCCCAATTTGCTGATCCTCCGATTCCTCAGAGACTGTTGCTCACGCTGCATCACAGGGCTGCGCAACACACTCGGAGGAAAATGCTATCTACCCTTTTCCGCATACATGAGCTCACAGACGCCCACGATTGGCTAGTGTCACTGTGATTGACAGGCTGAGCGAGTATGCCCCTCCCACTCAGTTTCGCTCCCATGCACCCCAGGCCTCCGGACAATAAGATGTTGAGCCACTCGGGAGCCACGGAATGCGTTATTTGTTGTGCTTTGCATAAGTATTCACCCCCCTTTCCCTCTTTTCACATTTTGTATTCTTACAACGTGGAACTATTGTTTAACATACGATTTCCATAATTGTTGAATATTTGCAAAATATTTTTAATTGTGACTTAAAGCTTAATTACACAAACAAACAACAAACCCAGACATATTTTGGCTGCATTAGGATTCACCCCCTGGGACAATACTCTTTTATTTGTAAAATGCTTGCCATGTATGTAGATTTCCCCCCTCACTTATGACTAAATATTATGTGTATAGTCAAGACTTATAATTCTAATTAATCCCTAGATTGTAGCACTAGAAAATGTGGAAAAGTTCAACAGGGTGCACAGCACTGTACATTGCACTTAAATACATTATATAAACTTCGCTATTATTAATGCAGATATTATTTTCATGTTCTGGAGAGAAATGAGGCACAAACGCTCTCCACTCCCCTAAGATCTCTATAAGGAATTGTAATCAGAGGAACACAAACACAACCAGACCTCTGTTCTTTGTTTTCCATGACACTTTTGTAAGGGAAACATCACCCTGCTGTGGCATAAGTGTTCATTTGCTTGCTAAATAAGGCCTCAGCATCGAGACTCCTCCAGGCATCGGAGTGTGTTTCTTTTGCGAAAAAACCTCTCAGGATGTGGGACGGCAGGAGCTCCCAGATTCCTTTGCCTTGTAAGGCTAAAAGGCCTGCGTGGCTGCCTGAGGCACGATGTTGACCTTATTGGCTGAGTCACGAACGGGGAGGTGTGGTGGAGACGCTGAAATGTTAAACAAACGGCCCATGCTGTGGGAGAAGCAGGAGCGAGACCGAGGCTCACGCTGAACCTGCTGCCACTCGACACCGAGGTGAGCTTAACACATCACGCTTAGTGTTCATGGCAATGCTGTTTATGTTGCTGTCAGTCTTTGAAACTGTTTCTTTTGTGTTGTTTTCTGGAATAAAGTAGTAGGAGTGCGTCAGGATTAAGAAAAGTGTGTTTGGATGTATTCCTGAGCTGAAGACCGTTATGAAAACGTGAGCGCTCAGCAGATGTTTAATCCTCCAGCACTGGGAAAACAAAACCCCAAGTACAATAAGTTTTCTGGAGAAAATGACTTTGTTGTTTGTTGTTCCTATTTTTCTTCTTCACTTCTTTACATTTATTTCCCTGCTCTTTAAAGTGTTGCACTGCAACTTGGTACGTACCTTTCTATTTTCTGTACAGCTAATTTAATCTTTCTATGCGTTCTCACCATAATGTTATTTACTCGTGTTGTTCGGCTTCCTATTTTCTCTCATTCTCTCCCTGAAACCTTTTCAATAAACAAGAAACACTGCCAAAAAAAGATCACGAGCGCTCACGGAATCCGATTTACTCCTCTAAGACGTCACTTTTCAGGAATTTGGCTGTCCGGCTGCTCACATTTTTTGCAACAGGCACAAAAGCTAAACAAATGAACAGTGCAAGAAGCGCAGATCACAATATCGACCAGCGTAGCGATGTATTTAATGCCACTATTAAACACTAGAAGATCTTAGAAATACTGTGGGGTTCAAATACACAAAAAAGTTTTTTCCTGAACTACTAACTGCGCGGGTTGTAACGCAGAAGAATGTGGCTATGAAGTAATTGAGGCAGAAATAAACATCTGATCACATTCTTCTACTTTCCTCTGGGGTTAAGCGAGGTGAAGTGGGCGCGAGGTGGGATCGACTTTAGCTTTACAGTGAAATAAACAATAATGGTCACAAACGATAGCCAATGGTGACACGAGGACATTGCAGTAATGCAATTTCAGGACAAATATGGTTACAGGTTGGCAAATGCAAACCTTTTGCAGCCAGAGACCTTTAACTGTAAACTGGAACTGTCAAGGATACCTTTAGTTGAGGTTGCGTTAATGAACACAATCCAATTATTCACACATTAGCCCTATTATTTACATTTTTACAATGATAGTTTGATTGGGGTTATTGGAACGCGACCAGCGAAACAAACTAATATCTATAAAAACTCTTATATATTAAAACTTTGATAATGGTGGTTTCATATTATTTCACCCACTTAGCAAAATGTACACTGGTGGAAATTCCTTTACAAACCCAACTCATATTAATAACAACAAGTGCATTTGGAGCCAGTTACAGTAGATACGTTCAAGTTTCTCCGTAGAAGTTGGACCCGAATCAACCCCAAAACATCTAATTCCTATTTGATTTCCCGTCCATATTACATCTAAGATGGTGTATTTTCATTCTGAGGCTGAGTTGTGGCTGCGTTCCAGCAGTCAGACACAGATGAGTTCATTGCTGTCATTCCACAGAAGGATGTGGGCCATATGAAAGCGGTTAGCATGGGCCATCACTCATTTGCAATAGGGTGGGTCATGGACGGCTGAATGCTCTGCCATAACTCGTTTGACGTTTCACAATTAAGTGCTTTCTTCGCTGAGGTTTTTCAGAATGTTATCGATTTATGGTTTAAGGGTCTCAGTCAGGGCTGTTTTGTAGTGAATTAGTTGATTTGTCCAATTATTAGTAACCTGGCAACCACATCATTTGTTCACAAGGACTCCTTTCGTGTTGATTTAGAACGTGAAGTTAGTTTATGGTGCCCTATTAGCGGCGCTCTAATCAACACCACGACTGTCAAGAGCAAGACAAATATAAGACCAGGACTAGCCTGGTCAAGACCGAGCCTTAACGGAGTCAAAGCCATTCAAGATAGAGTCCGAACGAAATCAAGATCTAGACCAAAAACCATCAAACCTTTTTTTCATGAAATGCATCAATGATTATGATGCTGTACAGAAGAAGGAAATCAAGATTTGTGCATAAAGACAGAAAAGACAACATGAATGTTTTTTTTATTTATTTATTTTTTTTTTTACAATTTCTAGTCCAAGACCATATTTAGCGAGACCAGTGCTAAAGAACGATAAAGTCCAAGCAAAAATGCCAACAATTCCAAGACGAGTTCAAATTGCAATAATTCTGACACAAGTCCAAGGCAATATGGAAAAGAGTCTCGAGCCCGGACTTCTACAATGCTTCCTGGTTGTGTCTAAAGTTCAATCCCAAGTGCCTTCCTGTTATAGTACATTATGTAGGATGTAGAAGACCATTCATACAGAGCCATTTGGAATTCAGCCAAACCCAACACTCCTATACTCTTATTTAATCTTTCTACTTCCCCATTTTTTTGAGGTTTGGTGCTCAATACGGGATAAATAATTAACAAGAAATTTAAAGCCACATGGCTCAGTTATCAGCTGACCAAAATGTTGCAAATGTTCCCGCAACTGGAAGGTTAATCATTGTATACGGTTCCTTCCTTTTATTCAGTTTTAGGCTGTGAGATTACCTTGTAAGATTGTTACTTGTATGACATGATTACAATGAAAGCTTGACTGAATTCGAGAGCAGACTATGCAATGATCAGATTCAGATCAGAGAAAATCCTTTAATGATAGATCTGTGGTTATCTCTGCTTGCATTGTCAAAACAGGCTTGAGACCCAACATAGACCAAAAATTTATTTTAAGTGAGCTTGGAGTAATACGATTTGTTTTTCCTGTCCATAAGCATGTTTCACTTATGTATTTGCCACTATATTCGTTGTTGTCCCATGGGTTTGGAACTATGCTACGGCTTTAAGATATGTGTCCGTAGTATTGCTCAAGACTGCTAAGATCAACTCATGATCGATACATTCTTTAGTCTGCAACAGCAAAATCTGACCCAAGAGCATACAAATGATCCAGATGGTAAATCATCACCGATCATCAACTCCAATAGACCTTAAGAAGTTGATCAGTTGTGTGCAAATGTGTTCCACTCAAAAGGTGTTATCTACCACCCCAAAGGAATCTTCAGTTTGGCTGTAGATCTTCAGTGCTGTGTGGTATCTTACACCAGGTATTGGAGGGCATTCTTTCAGTTAAGATTACACGTAAACACTTAAGGAACATCTTTTAGAGTGTACTAGATATTTATCGGCCATGACTTTCCTTTAAAGGTCAACACACTTCAACCAACATGTCTGCTGCCAAGCGTGCCAAGGGGAAGACGACGAAGAAGCGCCCGCAGAGGGCGACTTCCAACGTCTTCGCCATGTTTGACCAGTCCCAGATCCAAGAGTTCAAAGAGGCGTTCAACATGATCGACCAGAACCGTGATGGCTTTATTGATAAGGAGGATCTTCACGACATGCTCGCTTCTCTTGGTAACTGTTCAAAAAAGCTATATGATAATAGCTATAAAGATAATATGAGCAAACCAGAGCTTTAAACGTGCCATACTGCTTCATCCTGTCCTCCTGGGGTTTTTTTTAGGAAAGAACCCCTCAGATGAGTACCTGGAGGGCATGATGAGTGAGGCTCCAGGTCCCATCAACTTCACCATGTTCCTCACCATGTTTGGAGAGAGACTCAATGGCACTGATCCTGAGGACGTCATACGGAACGCCTTCACCTGCTTCGACGAGGACGGCTCAGGTAGCTTTCGGTTTTTATGATGTAATTGTGCACGGCCATGGTGCAAACGTTTGTGTTACACTAGGTACATTTTCAATTAATTAACTCATAAATACCAAGCAGGATGGTTATATTTACATCTAGATGTCCACCTATCATTCATTCACCAGTTGTTTCAAAGCTTCAGTTAGCAGAAAATGGGATAAACAATGGCCCAAGCCCAAATGACCTCCACTGAACATAGAGTGCATTGTGTAGATTGTAGAAACCTATTATTTTGGTGTGAACTGTCTGAAACTGTCATCTTTTCTTCAGCGTTTGTTCCTGGGTTATCCATGGTTCACTCCCAAATCCGTACCGGAGTTTTGCACCCTGTATAATCTCCAATCACTCAAATTGCTGTGCTCTGTTATAGTCTCCTGATCTTATACATCTCATCCTGAAGGCTTTATCCATGAGGACCATCTTCGCGAGCTCCTGACCACCATGGGCGACCGTTTCACAGACGAGGAGGTTGACGAGCTTTTCCGCGAGGCACCGATTGACAAAAAAGGAAACTTCAATTACACAGAGTTCACCCGCATCCTCAAACATGGTGCCAAAGACAAAGATGACATGTAAAAAAAACAAAAAAACAAAAAACCCCTAAGGATACAAGATTTATTGAGCGTTCATCTGAAATCAGGACTATTCTCAAAATGCTGATTATACACTGATGACCTTACTGTGTCTGCATAAGTACTCGGGGGGTTCTTTTACACACAGATTAAGCCTGATGCTGGGCTTGAGAGATATTTACATGGAAGAATCATTTTCACATCATCATTTAGCCAGGCTTAATATCTGTCTGCAAAACCATCCCCTGACAGCTCCATGACGCTTGATTCTGTCATGTTTATTGAATTCTAATATAAGTTAAATAAAATGATCCACCAACAGCTGTCGAATAAGTATTGTTTCAAATCTGCCCATGCACCCAATCTCTTTCTAAGTTTCTTTCTCTTTGTTCAATAAGAAAGATTAAAACTGAATAAAATAACATTGTTTTGGTTCCACAATCTCCCGTTGTTGTCGAGAGCAAAGATAGGCATCTTGTGACTGATGTGGAATTTCACCAAACGCACCACAAGACAAAATTTGGCTAGTACGGTGGAGAATGCTGATGTTTCATGTAGGAAAACGGTACATAAATGAATTTGCCTGACACTTTTATCCAAAGTGAGGCAGAATCTGATCCAGGAATAGAGCGGAGCGGTTGAGGGTTTAGGGGCCTCGCTCAAGGGCCCAACGGAGGCGCTCGGCTGTTTAAGGAAACCTGTTACTTTTGTAACGTCGCACCCTAACCTTCTCAGCGTTATTCCTGAAAATCTACCTTTCTGATTCATCTCCAACCAAACTAACACCCCTCTTTTAGCTGATCAAGAACTTCTGAAGGCAATGATTGGATGGTCCGTAGGGCACAATTACGGTTCGAGCTGAAATCTTCAGGGAGGTAGATCTCTAGGAACATCACTGGTGACCAATGTCGCACATACGCTGTATCTGCAGATCAACCTGTTGCCTGGTATAATTTGGAGACATTTTTCTGTAAGGCGTTCTTCCTTTTAAATGTTGTAAAAAGAAAATTCACAATTAAAAATTAGCTGTAAACCAAGAAACATGTTTTAATCAGACCACATCTCTTTCCAGGTCACAGATTAAGATATTGAATATGCATGACAACACAAAAAAAAAACCCAACTTGGCACACGATAAGGTGAACCAAGCCTGAGAATGTTATTGCTTTTCAGAAGGAGTCTCAATTCTAGTTGCGGTTTGTACATTTCATAAATTCTTAAAGCATGATTTTCTGTCCTGCATAACTCCACATTCAGGACACTCTGTTCTCCCATCAAGTTTGTGTATATCATCCTACTTTAATTACCATTTCTCAGGCCCTCTTCTGCTGCCTTCTGATACAGAGCCAGTACTCTTAAAGCAAACAAATCCACGATGTCGGCCAAGATAAGCAGCGCATGCCTTCCTGTACCACCCTGTTTGGAAAAGAATGAGACCGACTCCACGTCAGTAATTCACCGCGTGCCTGCAGTGTCCCAGCCCCTCCTCTGATAAGGAATAAACACTTTTGTTTTAAATATACATCTTAAATAAAACTTTATTTTTTGCTGTTGTAAAAGAAATATTCCAACACCCCTATAGTCTACACAGTATAACATTTCATCACCTAATCCGCAGTTCCTTTATGTGTAAAATAACCAGGTACAATAACAACGTTGCCCTTTCTTGAGAGAAACATGACGATGAGAGCAGCGTGGGTTCTGATTCGGGGGGTAATAAAAACCTGATCTCAGACCAGACACCTCTGAGGACGCACATTTTTGTATAACAAATGCTGCATTCAGGTGCTCATCAGAAAGTCAAACACATCAGCGATCCAAAGCTCCATTTAGATACATGTTGGAAGATGATAAAAAAAAAAAAAAAAAGTGAAAAGGAGGAAGTGTTTGCATTATGTAGGAGCAAGAACTGAAATGCATATGATATCTATTTTTCATGTTTACACCTTGTTCTGACTTCACATACCTGCACATTTGCCCATTTTCTCCGCAAGGCCTCTTATAGTGAACGGTTCATCCGTCTTGTATGCACATCAGCAGTGCGAGTGAAATTTTCAAGCGTGAAATCTGGTACGTCCCAGTTTCTGGCTTGAATACAGTACCGGGTGCGAGTAGTTTTGCAGATTAAACATCATTTGACATTTGCAGAAACAACGCTAGAACGCACAGGATTCCACAATCGTTATTTCCAAGGGGTCATATGGCCTTCTCCTAATTTCCGACGAACTCATGATGAACTGTGACCAAGTTTGAACATTGTGAAATTTTACCAAACGTACCATTTGGAACACACAGTCCCAGTACTGGTTCTCGAGTAGCCCTGGCCTGCGCATTTCAGCGTCAACGCGTTAGCGCAAAAGAACTCGTTGTGAAAGCAGGGACATGGGAACCATGAGCCGTGTCTGAAATCATTCCCTGTATACGTATACGTGCATATAGTGCAATCGTTTCTGCGTCGTGTAGCGCTGTCGGACTTCCAAGTGGAAAATGATATCGCCCTGGGGAGTTCGCTACATCGTTGGTGCAGCGGAAATAAAGAAAACTTCTGCACTTAGGAATGGGTTTGTAAACAAATAGACCGCATCGGAACAGCCACTGTAAAGACTAATGGTGTTTAAGACCCAACCATCAGCGGTTTCCATATCCACTACTAAAAATCGCTACAGAACCTAAGAGCATCGACATTCTTTGATATTAAGTATCGTTACCGTTGTTCGTTTACGGTCGCGTGTGGCGGCTGGTCACGATGTTATTTTTACGACGCACTTCTGTCGCACTACATAGTGAATGAATGAGTGAGGGTATGATTTCAGACCGAGCTCCTGATTTACACAATCGTATAATGAAACGATGGTTTTCGAAGTTTTCATAGCTAACATAGCTAGAGGTCATATTTGTTGCTGGTCCCTGTGCCTTTGGTCAGACTATAAATCATTTATATGACGTGATCTCTTGCTAGCATGTAAGCCTAATTAGCAACTTGCTACGGAATTTGGACATTTTTCTTATCGACTTTGACTTGTCGGATGAATTCTACCGAGAACTTGTATGTAGATGAAGAACTGGACGTAAGCTCAGGCTTACGATGGCATGAACGTCTGCTGATTCAAACAAAAAACAAACCAGAAGTCCCGAAGTGACACTCCAGTGCTAAAAATCATCAGACTCTTACGAGCCTACATTGGAAATATTGTTGACACTTCATGTCCGGTTAAGATTTACACAAGACGTATTTGATATTGTCCTTTGTCCAATAGTATTTCAAGGTCCTTTACGTCGTTCCTCTAAAACAGAGGAAAGGAGCTATAAAAAGCAGCCTCAATCGTCTGCTGAAGGTCTGCTGGAGTCGTTCCTCCATCACTGAGTCGACGCAAGCTGTAGCCCTATTAACGTTTGATGAGCCAATGGTGGACGCTCCTTCACGAAACAAGTTGAGGCAAATAATCCACAGAAAGGGACTGAAAAAAGACCAGGGGATATTGCTATACCATGCAGAGATCTTAAAATTGTGTGCGAGGTTTGGGTTAAAAGATAAAACATCTCCAGAACAGGATAAGACGCACAAACATACACGAAGGTAAAAGTTTATAAAAAAAAAAAAGAAAGAAAGAAAGAAAAAGAGAGAATAAAGGACACAAGATCACCAAAACTAACAGTAAATGCACAATTCCGACCCCACAGTGTTGATATAAAAATGAATTCTCACAACCCAAGGCTAGCTGTCGTGACAGAAATCTGTATTCGCATGGACGTGACAATAAATAAAGATGGAAACAACAACAGAAAAAGAAGCTTTTTCTAATTGTTAAATAAAAACGAAGCGCCGTCTTCTTGTTACTTCCTACACCTTTATATGTTGGCTTCTGTTAAAACAATACTTTATTGCTCTAACAAAAATTAAATGTGAATTCGTGTAGCTGATCAGGGCCACCAGGCTAACGGAAGTGACGTAATGCAAGTCAGACGTGTTGATGTGGTTTCTAACCCTGTATGTGGTTCATCTATTTAAAAAAAAATAAGATGAGAGGGGGCGTGGCTTAAAGTTTGCACAGTGAGAACATGGGGTTGCACAGTAAAACATTTTGGGGTGAAGATAAAATGGTGTGTATTTAATAATTGCTCGGTCATCTTGTAGAGTCTAGCGGAAAAAAAAAAGAAAATCATCAAGATGGTAAAAAAAAATATAATGAACACAGCTGAATATTTAATATTTCATGATGCTCTCAGTGTATGATCAGATTCAAACGGAGGATTTGGAGTTTGGAAGCTGAGCCTTTTGAGCTACTGATGAGCTGGACAGACTGAAGGATTAAAGCGCCGCTGCATCGCTCTCTCCAGGAAGCAATGAAGCCAGGGCAAAATTATCAACAGGCAGTCCAAAGGCATTGTGGGTAATGTAGGAAGTGAAAATAGACTAACGTGTTAAAGTTTAAAACTTAAAAAGGAAAAGGTTGGATGTCCCGATGTTTTAGCTTTAATAAGCAGGTGGTCAGGGTGGAGCGGAGCTTTAAGGCTCCACACAGCATGGAGAGGATTTAAACTCTCAAACGTGACTGCGTGTCATGACTACATAATATCTCTGATATGACTGGAGCACTGTTGATACTCTGGCCTGAAGACAAAACCCCATTTTCCCCTTTAATTCAACCATTACAACATAATGATGGAAACATTACGCGCTGAAGTTCATGCTTTTTACCTGAAACCAGAAAGCAGAAAGCGTGTGATAAAGCCGAGCGGGACTGTGCTTTAATAACCGCTCGTCTTATTGCGGGGATCAGTGGGCGGTTCATAAAACGGAGATCACGTCTGACAGTTAAATGAAAGCTTATGACGCATTTCAGCTTCATTACTCCCAAAAAAAAAAAAAAAAAAAATCAAGAAGAACCTGAAACAAGACGGAGAGCAGGATCGCCGCACGCGGATATGCGGCTCGCCGCGGCACGCAACGCCAGCTAATGACACGGATATAAAAATGCTCATTTTCTACATCAAATATGAAATGGTGCTGCACTGGGATCATGTGATGCTGTCGGCGTGCAAACAAAAGAAAAAAGGAAGCTGAGAGATGAATGATGACAAACACGGCGTCTAAAAAAGAAGAAAGGGAAGTTTAATATTTCTCTGGACAGTGAAAATGTACAGCTTTTATTTAAAAAAATAATCCAAAATATGCACATTCTGCAGAGTCGAAAGCTAACGCTAGCGTACATTCCAGTCTACGGTACAGAAATGAAAAGAAAGCCGGATTGTAGCGACGTCATGAAGGTGAAATGCACGCGGACGGCGAATGCTCGCGCCGTGGGTAAGGAGCTTTACAGGTGACACGGTGTTCGCTAGCGAGGTTCAAAACTGTATGAAGTTAACGCTAACGAGTGACAAGCGGCCTGTCTGACGTGGGCGTGGCTTGCACAGACTTTTTTTGGTTACAGTTCTCTACATCTAACTAGATAAACACTAATCAGTGTGAAGATCAGATTAGATTTGAATATCTACTTTGCACTAGATCGGATCAGCAATGCTAACTCTCCTGTGATGCATGATTGTGAACTCTACTCCACGGTTTCACACAAATTGGAGTCCGATCCCAAGATAACGGCTGTAAACGAAAGTCATGATGCATAGTTACTGTCTGGAAATGGGTTCCAATAAAATCGAGTTCCCATCCAATTAAAGAACCCTTCCCAAAGAACCCGACTGTTCGACGTGTTCGGAAAAATGCAATACGTTCTCTCCGATCCAAATAACGGTCGCATCATGAGATGAGCATGACGAAGAGGAACGGGAGACGAGCACTTCTTTAGTGCGAGTGTGAGCCAAGCTCGGTCCCGTTTCCACGGCAATGCCCACGCTCCGATTACTGATCACTGATAAAGTGCTGTTGGGCCGAGGGGCTGGTGATTATTGTGATGTGCGTGAGATGGAAATCACGACTCCCTCATTAGCTGCTTCGCATAAAAAAATAAATAACCGCGCCTACGGATTGTGATGGAAAATATTACATGCAAGAAAACTATCGATCGGATCGTCAGTATCGGACATCGTTACATTCGCAGGGGAAAGAATTAACCTGTAGATGGTGGATTCAATTCAGGAAGCTGATAAACCTTAAGCAATGAAACACTTCAAAAACCCCAACCTGGGAGTGGCACAGAGGAAGTGGTCCAGACCCCCGCGACACTCATAAAGCAGGGGATTGGAGAATTGCACATGGGAACGAAGACAAATTCGTTTAAATAGAAAAAAAACCGATTACAAACAGGAATTGGATGCTGGGAAAAAGATTCAGTCAAAAATGCAGGATTCATAAAATCTAAACAAAATAAAATAAATAAGGAGGAAATAAAGGGTCTGATTTTTCGTGATCTGTATCCCGACCCTGAGTTCACACCTGCTAGTCTGTCACACGCATGTGCGTGTGCGTGCGTGCGTGTTCTGTCCGAGTGTTTTTAGGATCCGTGAGCCAAGATTGTAACACATAAGGGAAAACAGGAACAGCTATTCTTCCAACCTAAACTCTAAATAAAAACTTCTAGACCCGAAGGTTCGAGCTAGACTCTTTACTCCGAATTCTCAAATCTGATTCGTCTCCTATTACAGCAGCTACAAATCACAGGTTTCTATTACTGATTAAAAAAATATTAGCTATTAGCAAAAGAAAAATGTATAATAGTTGATCTGGCGATGTGGTTTTCGGTAAGAAGACGCGCGTGTACCGTGCTTGGAAGGAGTCTCCAGTGTCAGTGCTTTGTAACAGTCAGTAAGTTTTTGCTTTTCACGTGTTTACGTTCGCGCTGGAAACAGAACAAGCTGCGCTTTTGTTGTATTGAACTTCATAGGGGGGAAACGCGAGACTGGTGACGGAACGACGCTTTAACGCTATCAACTAACTTGTTGCGCCGCTGTTACGTGTAGCTATAAACGGATAAGAAGCGTGCGTCGTTCTTTAATAAACAAATCGTTGTTATGATAAACGGCCGAAACAGGACGCTTTGCAGTTAAACCGTTTTGCTAGAACGTCTTTATTCGTAACACGGCAGGTTCCGAAATGGACAAAAATCTAAGCGAATGGGAAGGAAATGGATCTTGATGTGATGTCTGAAGGTTGGGGAGGATTAGTGCCAAAAATACTACATCTCTCACATCCCTATGATTCAGATGCCCTAAAAGACGATGACCCAATAACAAGAACAATAATAATAATAATAATAATAATAAGCGATGATGAAGGCAAGGAGAGGAAGACCACATTGCTGTAAAACAAGTGCACACGTGCAGAATCCTGAGTGCGTGCTGGGGGGGCGTGTGGGGTGGGCTCGGGGTGGGCGGGGTGACTGAAGGGCGTGGGATTCTCTCGAACGCACTCCCACATAAAACACACGCAACGTGGCGTCTGAGATATGAAGACAATTTACAGGCGGGTATCTGATATACACCGTGACATAATTACAGCTCTGTAATAATAATAATAATAATAATAATAAGTCTTATTATAACAAGAGGAACAGTAATAAACTTCTTCGGCAGCACCGCGAGTCTCTGCGACGGCACACAGTTTATTTATTTATTTATTTATTTATTAGGTTCTTATTGTTCGTAATTCGAAGTCTCCATACGCTTCAGATGCACGCGAGTATGCAAGAGTGTGTGTGTGTGTGTGTGTGTGTGTGTGTGTGTGTGTGTGTGTGTGTGTGTGTGTGTGAGCGCGCGCGCGCGCGCGTGTGTATGAGTGTGTCTCTAAATGTGTGTGAGTTGTGTCTCATCTCTTTGAGACACA
>JAQMYM010000015.1:19727304-19746103 GCA_030014255.1 Parauchenoglanis ngamensis
ACTTGGGTTTGATCAGGAGCGGAACTAGGGGCTGGTACAGACATGTTCTCCGGGGCAGACTTAAACTTGGACTTGGACTTACGCCTGGGTCTTGACTTGGACTTAGACTCAGGCACCGATGCCGACTTGGAGCTAGCCTTGGTACTTGGGGTGAGACTTAGCTCGAAACTGGGCCTGAAACTGGGCTCGAAACTGAACTGGGAACCAGACTCGGAACTAGGCACGGAACCGGACTGGGAACTTGGCTCGGAACCGGACTGGGAGCTGGGCTCGGAACTGGGCTCGAAACTGGACTCGAAACTTGGCTCGAAACTGGACTGGGAACTGGACTGGGAACCGGACTGGGAATCGGACTCGAGACTGGACTCGAGACTGGACTGGGAACCGGACTGGGAACCGGACTGGGAACCAGACTGGGAACTGAGCTCGAAATTAGACTGGAAACTGGGCTTGGAGCTAGGCTCAGAACTGGACAGGGAACGGGACTCGGAACTGGACTCGGAACTGGGCTTAGAGCTGGGCTGGAAACTTGGCTCGGATCTGAACTTGAAACTGGACTCGGAACTTGGCTCGAAACTGGACTGGGAACTGGGCTGGGAACTGGACTGGGAACTGGGCTCGGAACTGAACTGAGAACTGGACTGGGAACTTGGCTCGGATCTGGACTTGAAACTGGGCTCGGAACCTGGCTCGGAACTGGACTGGGTACTTGGCTCGGAACTGGACTGGGAACCGGGCTGGGAACTTGGCTCGGAACTGGACTGGGAACCGGGCTGGGAACTTGGCTCGGAACCGGACTGGGAACTGGACTGGGAATCGGACTGGGAACCGGGCTTGGAACTGGACTGGGAACCGGACTGGGAACCGGACTCGAGACTGGACTCGAGACTGGACTCGAGACTGGACTTAAAACTTGGCTCGGGACTGGACTTGGAACTTGGCTCGGGACTGGACTCGGAACTGGACTGGGAACCGGACTCGGAACTGGACTCGGAACTGGGCTTAGAGCTGGGCTGGAAACTTGGCTCGGGTCTGCACTTGAAACTGGACTCGGAACTGGATTCAGGCTCAGACTTGGATTCCGACTTGGACTTTGCCTTAGATCTGGGCTTTGGCATGGGTTCCGGAACAATAGCCTCCCTGTTGGCCTCTTTTCCTGCCACAGGAGGGAACTCGGGAGCAATGGCCTCCTTTTTCGCCACTGGAGGGAGCTTTGAAACAGTTGCCTCCTTTTGGGCCACTGGAGGGAGCTTTGATGCGGTTGCCTCCTTTTTCGCCACTGGAAGGAGCTTTGAAGCGGTTGCCTCCTTTTGGGCCTCCCAGAACGCCTGGAGCGCATCCCCGAAGCTCTTGGGGTTCTGAAGGCATGGGTGATCCATTTCGACAAGTTTCTCGGCGACCAGGCGGAGATGCAAGCGCTCCTTGCTGGCCTGCACTGACAGTGTGGGAACCAGACAACAGCCCATCCCCTTCCTGACATCCAGTGAGATCCTGTCACCCACCCATGCCTTAAGGAAGGGGCTGGGAAATCCGGCACAGCTGGACAAGTTATTACAGCTTATTAAATACCGAGGATATTAGCTTTATATGAATTGGAGATTCAGATTTAAGTATCAAAAGTATCACTGTTCAGATTTAAGTATCAAAAAGTTTCAAAAAGTCCATAGCCACAATATGAAGGGGGGCACAAGCTAATAAGTGAGACAAAGGTGCTTTACAATAAGGCATCATTTTGCAATGTGAACAACAGGGGAAAACTCTGATCAAATCCTACATCAAATTTTTACCCCCTAGTGGCCAGCCCAGTGTTAATTTTGTCAATGAAAAATTTTGATAATAGGTTTTTATTGATGACGTTTTATTTCATGACTAAATTGTAACAATGTAAATAAAAAAAAAATTTGATAAAAATTTAGGTGAAATATTATGTTCATTATGCCCTGACAAGTAAATACGAGACAAAATAGCTGGCTCTGTATGGAAAGACAACCTAGCTTACTTCTCAAGGGACTTTTTACAGCCAGGAGAAATATCCTTCAGGAATATTTTTATATTAATAATATGTTTATAATATACTACCTTCCCTGTTTCACACACCTGATTATAATTGAGAAGCGAGGGAATCCAGCTCACTAGCCTTGCTAGCTTAGAATTCAGTGTCATTGTGAAAGAGGTGTGCGCTGCTAACAGGTATTAGAGTCAAGAAACACACACAGTGTTGGTCTGAATGAAGTAACATCTTTACATGAAATTAGCTGTCATCACCATCACAGTTTACTAAATGCCATATTCACTCAATAACTAGCATAGCAGTAATAAAAAGAGTCGTGGCTAAATCCACATAAGCTTTGCATTGTAACATGTCTCAAAAAAGCTTATGCCAGTATTAAAGCTACAGAACAAATTTTACATGTATCATGAAATTGTCTGAGAAAATATTAATAAAACATAAAACATTGACTAAAATTAGACTAAAATTAAAACTGAGTTCCTGTCACGACGTTCATGTTGTCGAGGCATGGTCCGACACGAAAGCAGGATCCGAGACAGAGATGAAAGCTGTACAGTGTTTATTTAAAACACAAAGGGCAGAGGTAGAATAATGGCAGGCAATAAGAGTAATCCAAGATACAGACAAATAGGTCAGTCAATCTGCAAACAGAACAACCCAGATAATCCAAAAGAGCAGTAGTCAATAAACACCAGAGGAGCCAAACATAATAAACCAACCACGGGAATAAATGCTCAGCAGACTACACGGGGGTAAGTTCAATGCTTCGCAAATTGGAATCGCATTCTGCAGTTCTTTTAAACACTGCCAAATTGGTCCATGAATGAGATGCACCTGTTCCCGCTGATTGGTCTATTGGCTGGGAGCAGGTGCTCATGGGAATTGTAGTCCGTGCAATCTCCGTCAGAACGCGGAAGTGTGCGCTCCCGCGACGGAGATGAAGAGTGCACCGTGTGCATGGCTGAGATTTCTCGGCGCGCTGTGCGTATGGTGCGGAGCAGGTCATGACAGTTCCATTAAATCTTGACTACAAAAAAAGGCAAAAAGATGAAAATGTGACTAAAATGTAAATACAAAACTGTGTAAAGAAATATTGTCAAAATTAACACTTGGCCAGCCACTTTTTGTTAGGTCTGAAAAAGAGGCTTTGTCTGATTTGATAGATGATCTCATGGGTCAAGCCTTTTTTATGGCATGGCTAATGACTCCTGTCCTTAGGCATAGTATATTCCAAACATACCTTTAATACCTAATTTGGGCAATTCCTTCTATTCTTGGGCTACAGGTATTTCTTTCCTATACAAGAATGGCTGGAGTGTTCTGAGGTCCAAATCTGCTCCCTGACATGTACCTGCATTTCACACCCCTTGACTGATGTTGAAGAAGCTACTGTTCCTGGGGCCTCAGCTACACCCACCATCAGATCCTTATTCTCTAATGCTGGTATATCATTGGTAGTGGTACTGTCAGCTAAAACAGGGGGCCTATTAATACATACGAGATTTTAGCCCATGCATCAAAATTACCACCAATCATCACTGTTTAACTTTTTTTTTTTTGAAAGTGGATATAGTATATAATAAGTTAGAACATCCTCAGTCCAGTGGTTTTCTGTTATGTTTCATTAATTCTTTAATTTATAGGTCACAAGTATTGTATCTGGCAAAAGTCCAACATAAATTGTCAGTACAGATGTCTTGAATAACATGGTAAGCTTATGTACACTGTATTTTTGTACATTAAATTTTAGCTTCTCACACAAAACTCAGGGGATTTACATAAATATTGATTTTTTTTCTTGCTATACATGTGACATGTACACTATGTGTTAAGATAAATAAATTGCCTTGGAGCACAGACACATTGCCTGATGTGCTATGACTCTGCAAAGGTATGGAGAGAATGCATTATGGCATAATGTCTTTTGGCATTTTAAATCATTTGCATTTTATATGGAGTCTAAAGTAAAATACAAATCAAAGAGAAATGTAATATAACTATATGTAAACTTATTTAATTTTTTGACTATTTTAATTTTATTCATATAAAGTTATATATATATCATATATACAGTGTACATCATGCATTATGACACATATGTGTGCATTAAAATATGAAATTTTCTCTTTAAGGTCATCAGGTCATGTCAGGCGGAAACATTACCTTTTTGAAGGACTTTTTCATTGTTGGTTTTCCTGGACTTCATCCTAACTACTATGCCCTTGTATCTGCAGTTATGTTTTTAGTTTATATATGTACCTTGATAGGGAATGGAATTTTTCTTATTTTGTTTACAACAAACAAAAGTCTCCATAAACCCATGTATTTTATTTATATTAGTCTTGTGTTGTCTGATGTGTTGTTCAGTACATGCACCTTACCAAAGATCATAGCTAGATATTGGTTCCAAGATGGAACCATTTCTTTTGCAGCTTGCTTTTTTCAAATGTACTTAGTGCATTATTTTGGTACAGTCAATTCATACACACTAGCTTTAATGGCCATAGATCGATATATAGCAGTTTGCTACCCATTTCGTTACCATACTATTATGTCAAATAGAAATATATTAATTCTGTCCATGGTAGTATGGATTTTTGCTCATTTTAGCATTATAATGATGGTTGTTCGAGCTTCCCCTCTCCCTTACTGTGGAGCCAACACTATTGTACACTGTTATTGTGATCACATATCTATTACCCGACTTGCATGCACTGACAGAGCTCCATATAGTTTTCCAGCTTTTGTTTATGCCATGGTAGTATTGCTGGGATCTCTTGCCATTATTGTGTTCTCCTATTCCTGCATTATTTTAGCTGTCCTACAAATATCGAATGCTAAGGGGCGGCTAAAGGTTTTTTCCACATGTAGTTCTCAACTTATTATAATTGCACTCTTCTTCTTACCCAGGTGTTTTAATTACTTGGCTGCCAATATAGGTATCATGTTTAATGCTGATTTGCAAATAGCCATCATTATGCTGTATAGCCTGCTACCGCCAATGATCAATCCTTTACTCTACAGTATAAAAACAGAAGAAGTTAAAAAAATCTTAATAAGTAAGTTAAAAAAAGGCCAAGTTAGCTTGACCTAATATGTCAGATCTTACATATACCATGATACATATAATGATACATATGGACTGGGTTATTGCTTTCCTCCATACTGTAATTGGATGCAAATACATGGTGCCTGACTTCAGCTAATAATGTTCTGATTATTGTGGAGAAAATTCAAACTCTGTTAATAAATATTGATGGCTTCTTTGAAATGAGCAAGTAAAGAAGCACAGTAACTGAACCTCAGATGTTGAAATTATTTTGCACAGAGTAGAGAGGGCCTAGTATATTCCATGCTTTAATATACCTAATTCAATTTATTCATAGCTTGAAAATATTTTGGGACTTTGCCTTTGCCTCATGTCCTTGAATTTTGTCTTCCTGTCTGAGTTAATAAACAGCTCCTCCTTGGACATACATCCTTTGATCATCTCCTTACCTTACACCTTGCATGACTAAATTGTACATGTTTTACTTTCAGATTCCTTACATAATAAAATATGACCTTGTAGTACTCATTATGTCTGCCATAGCCATCATAGCTGAGCCTTATTGAATAACACTATGCACTGAATAGCTATAGCTACATCTATCTATCTATCTATCTATCTATCTATCTACCTATCTATCTATCTATCTATCTATCTATTATTATTATTATTATTATTATTGTTATTATTATTATTATTATTATTATTATTATTATTATTATTATTATTATTATTATACTCTTGGGTCAGCTGCTACTGAATCATCTCCTGTACACAGAAGTATAGTTTCTGGGTGAAAAGGAAAGATGTAAACCTATTACAATTTATCTACAACAAAACATATCAATTTCCGCCATAACCCTCTCAGTGTCCAATATTTTTTCAAATATCTGTGAAATCAAAGCCTTTAGATGTTTTGTTGTTTAAAATAAATGTCTTTGTCTGCATTTTCTCTAGGGGTGTGCAAACTTTTGCACTGCAATCATTCTCTTTTTTTTCCAATTAATTTATTGATAGATTGAATGATCAGTTGACTGATTATTAGAAAGAGAAAGGAAAAGAGCGTGAGAGGGATTTAATTGATTCTGATGTTATTGAGTTTGTATTAAACTCAGCTATGATAAGATCCAAGCGGGCTGCTAGGACACAGAGCGAGACAGAGACAGAGACAGAGAGAGTGCGATTTGGAAACATTAGCCTTTAAGCTCCAAGAGAGTCCCATCTCAGCTTGTCACTGTCCCCAGGAATGTAGGCCAGTGTGTGTGTGTGTGTGTGTGTGTGTGTGTGAGAGAGAGAGAGAACTACACTCCAGGAGGAAATATTAGCAAACATATTAATGCGTGTAACTGCAGCTGTCTCATCAGTTCAGCTTCATCTGCACCTTGCAGCTTTACTTATACATCATATACATTTCTCTCTGACACTACCGCATAGAGCGATATGATGCCAAGGTGAAGTGTGTGTTCCTCTAATCTGGTTTTAGAAAGGCCGTCCAAACAGCTCTCACCAGGGTAGAGGGATCTGCGCGGGAAGCAGCACATCTGAACTGCTTATCAGAACATCATGAGGTTGCTTTGGTCATAAAAAGACTGTAGCCTGGCCAGTGTGTAAAGGTCACATAAACATAAGCAGCTAAGATAAGATCAAATAAACGGCTGATATAACAGCAGCAGGATACGGTGCTGTGCATAAGTATTCACCCCTTGAACTCTTTCTCATTGAAACTATAGGTCATGAATTTACATAAAAACAGCCCATAATATTAAAATGAGCAATGCAGTTAAATTATCTACAAATAAAAACCATAAAGGTCGCAATTGTGCAAGTTTTCCCCCACCCAGTTGCTGTGTTAAGAAGTTCATTATTTCAGAGGTCACATGATTAGCTGTATGGAGTTGACCGCTGTGCAATGAAAGTGTCACATGATCTCAGTATTAACACACGTTCCTGGAAGAACCCAGAGTTTATTAAAGACCATACCTGAACAAACAGGATCATGAAAACCAAGCAGTTATCAAAAACAAATCCAGAACAAAGCTGAAAGTTTCAATCAGGATTTGGTTATAGAAAGGTACCAAACATTGCAGCATTAAATCCATTATTTAAAATAATGACACAGCCCATGACTCTCCCTAAAGCAACCAATAAGCCATAGCGAACGCTCTCCATCGTACAACCACCACCATGCTTCCCCGCAGGAATGGTGTTTCCCAGGTGTTACAGTGCTTTGTGTCAAGGCTCAAAAGTGATCTAAAAGTGTTATCAGAGAACTCGCAGCTTGGGGTCAGCCTCCTTTAGACCGAGTCATGCCCGGTTTTTAATAACGGATTTATACGACTCTCAAAGATTCTTTTATTTTTTTTAAATAATCAAACTCTGTATTTACATCGAGATCATGTGACAATTGCACACAGGTCGACTTTGTCCAACTAACTACGTAGTTAATACTAACTATATTAGGGGTTTCACTTTAACGAGGATGAATCAGAACTTTAAGTCTGAAATGATTTTGCAAACCGTAAAAGTCTCGTCACCTGCTATTTTGGGCCGATTCATGATTTATAATCTCAGAAAGTCCCAGAACAACATGTGAAGAAACTTACTCGGGGGTGAATACTTATGCAAGCTCTGTGGAAGAGAACAGTAGAATTAATTAGCAATGAAAATAAATATTAATGCTAATTGCTCAACCTGTTGGAGTAGTACAGGAGATGCACGCTCTCAGGTAATGCTGCTATTTTTTAGCGACAGTTATTCTTATTTAATAGTTTAATGAGGATAATAATCAGTGGTGATGCGACAGCGACAGGATTAAAACGTCCTGCGTGATTTATTTAAATTGTCTTCCTGCAAACATCTGGTGTCACTCAGCAGGCACTTGTTTGTTCTCGACAGTTAAATATAGCACATTTTCCTCGGCTCAGTAACAGACGTCTCCACACAGCGTAACGCGCTTATTCCTTTCCTTTCACTCAGATCAGAATAAAACGTTCTTCTTATTACAATATGCAAATGAGGTGACAGATCATTAAATATGCACTAATTTGTATTTTTTAGCATTTTTTCAGCAAGTTTATTTTTCTGTTTTACGCCCGAGCATCTGATAGTTTTACGGATAAAAAATGACGTCAAAAGCGACCGGCTTTGAGATACGAACCAGTGTGAGAAGATGTTGTTGAAAATGTTGTGTAAAAATTGTGAATCACCATAAATTAGATTTTTTGAAAAACATGTATCATAAACGTACGAACTTCGTCTTAGGTGTTTATTTTATGTCTTTTTGTGCCTTAACGTATGAGTAAAAAAAAAAAAAACATTTTGCATTTCCGAACATTACTTTCCAACAAAAACTGAAATGTTCCAGAAGAAATGTTGGCATGTCAGTAAAGAATGTACTACATTACGCAATAGGCCACTTTTCAGACCAAAAAAATAGAAATAAATAAAAATCTAAGCTGCCGTTCAGGGATAATAATTCAAAGCAAGTGTGACAGAGTATCCAGAAGAACTTCAGCAGATTCTACAAGAAACCCTGAAAAGAAATAGCCGATATTCTTAGAAAATAGTGTAAAATGTACCAGAGACTACTGACGTGTTTTTACAGGATGTTGTCAGACTTAAGATTGGTTATTACTGCTCTTTATTGGTGTTCATTAATGTCATTTTTGCTGTGCTTTATGGCATTTCTTCACCTCAGACTTTAGGACAGTGCTGTGTAGTTGAGGTGAATGAGGTTGTGAGACTCACTGCTCGTGCTGCTGCCGGTGTTCAGCGCAGGCTCGTCCGAGTCCGAGTCGTCGTCCTGAGAGCAGCCGGCCTGGATGGCACGCAGGTAGCTGTGGCTGCGCGAGCGGAAGCAGGTCGGCGCCGGCAGGTCCAGAGCGTCCACCGCCTGCGAGTCCATGTGGCTGTAAGCTGCTGAGAACAGGCAGCTCTGATCCATCTGGAGGGATAAAAGCAGGATGAGCTGAAAAATCCGAGGGGAATCCGAGGTGGACACCAGGTGGAGGAATTGCTCCATGGGGGGAAAACAAAGTTTTAGTCAGTCATTTATAAAAATACATTTACATGCAGTGAAGTAATCTGATAATGGGAAAACCTAGGTCTACGTAATCAGTAATCTGATTCTTTTTTTAATTACTTACTGAGGAAAAAGGACATTAAATCCTCCATGATATACAACTTCCTGCTTTTTTGTAATATTTATTTTGCATTTTTTTTTGGTCTTATTTTTGTCTAATTGTCTTAAGAGAAGAAAATGAGGGAATAACTGTTTATAGCTCCAATAGCGTAAGCGACGGCAGGAATGACCTCGTTTCACAGATGTTCCGCGACATTAGTTATAACGATAATTCCTGTTACCGTATAATTACTATGACCGCATGTAACTAAAAATGGATAAAAAGTTCAACGTGCCGGTCTTAAAAATATGATGACCCATTTCTGTGTGTGTGTGTGAGAAGAGTACAACACTTCGTATCTGGCTTGGTGCAACTGACAGAGAGCGATCACACAGCTGTGTCTTTGACAGACACAACAATGACTAAGATCTTTCCACCGAAGCCTAAACAGAGGTCGAAAAAACATTTCAGTTCAGTGTGTCAAAGTCGTCGTTGCAAAAATCACGCGCCGAACCTACAAATCCAGCAAAGATGGTGAAGACGAAAATCGAATCTAATTAAGGCCAATTCAGAGTGCTCCTCGTGAGTGAATCGAGCTCATCTTCACCCATTCCTGTCTCTACCTGAGCATAAAAGGCAACCGCGCTATTCACTCAGCCCTGCAGCCTGCCGGGAGAACGGGTACAGCAGCTGCTCTGCAGAAACCATTCAGCCTTTTTGATGTGGGAAAAGCGAGAGACGTTTCTGTTTGTCCAACCAGCAGGCGACATTTCCCACAGCACTGAGAGAAGATGGGAACGCTGCTCTGTGTGTGAAAGGATGATATTAAAGGTAAACACACAGACGAATACAAAGGTAGAAAGAAACCTTTCCATCTATTGTACGCAAACCAGAATAGTCCACTGAAACAGAGTGTACTACAGACCACATAAACAAACCACATAAAAGATTCTAGTTCTAAAAAGGACTCATTCTTATAGCTGTGTTTAATTAGAGACAACCTTTAGAGACAACACTGTCCTTGTTAGCTCATGTTCTTGATCAGAGTTTGCATTAATCACCTCAAAAGACAAAACAATTCCTCGTATGCAATCATTCACTAAGGTGGAACAGGGTTCTAAACACTAAGTGCCTTCTGATTTTTGACTACATCAATGTAGAACCGTGTATAGTATGTTATGCTGCAGAGGAAAAATGCATTCGAATTTCACATTGTTAAGTGTGTCCTTCTATTCCTAAGGATAAGGAATTATACAGATCATATTATATTGTATACAGTATAAATCTTAGATAAAAAAAAAACAAGGCCTTCCAAAACTTCATCACCAATTGCTTCTTTGCTCTAGAAAATTCTCTAAAGTCTGGGATAATATGAGCAAAGAGTTTGAGCACTTCTTCCAGTTCATTCCCACTTATCTTGATGAAATCTATATGTATATACTACATTCATGAGGATCTGCCACAGTGATATTCGTCCATCTGTACTGTATGTTAAGGTTAGCAGGTTAGGGAAGCGCTTGAAAAAAATATTTCAGGCAATCTGACATTCAGTTAAATTTTGATCATTAAACCCAAATGTGATAAGAGCATCATATCCAAGGAAAGACTGTGAAATCAAGTAGGCAAGGCAGAGTGTGACAAAAAACCACTAGGGAGGAAGAAAGAGCAAGAGAGCTGACCTGGCAAATGCCAGAACCCCGTCCGAGAGTGGACGAGCCGTGACCGCAGTTCCCTTCTCTGTCCCAGTGCCGAGAATCACTCTGCCCCACCAGACAGTCCAAGTTATCCAGGCTGCGGTTGGTGGTGAGTTCTCGCAGAGATGGTAAGCAGCTGAGAGACAAGAAAATGGGAGATAAGGAAATAAGGAAAAGAGCCAAACAGAGATGAAGAACGGGAAGAATGACAAAGAGAGCATAAAGAGGGACATGAAAAGATAAGGGAGATGGGTGGGGTGGAAGGGGGAAGGAGGGCAGGGGGAGAGGAGGAAGAGGGATGACAACAGATAGGCCTCTAGAAAGAGAAGGAGGAATGTGAGAATTGTTCAAAGAGATGATATTCAGTTTTACCAAGCAGGAACAGAGAAAGAAATCAGATCATAATGTTTAGCTGGTTTAACTAAAGCCTTGACCAGGAATTGGCAAAATATACCCGACTACCAAAGTGGTGGACCATGGGCAGCAATTCCTGATTGGGCTTTTACTCTGATACACATGCACAAATGAGTAAGAACCACAGCACAGAGGAGATCTTCGCTATCTGTCTGACCAAGTAATCTCTACAGGGTTCTAGGTTCTAGCAGTAGTTCATTCTTGGTCATTTGCGATGTTTCCTCTGCCCTGTGCACTGGGTGAGTGGTTAATAGCTGTGTTTCAGAAGGGAAGTCAGGAAGTAAGTGGACCAAACTGTGTCTGCTCTGGGTTGGAAAGGAAGGTGTCAGAAAACCAGTTGTTTAGCTAGGTGTACACATTTAATGTAAGAGGAAAAAGTCACCAAAGAGTGATCATGGTCAGTGGTTCCCAACACTGGTCCAACAGTGCCTCTGCCTTGTACATTGGGTTGTTTCCAAAGCTAGTTTATTTTAATAGATCAGAATGGCATTTTTGTGTGAGCCAATTTGTGCATATGGCTTCACATTGCAATGTTTTTTAAGTGCTCCAAACTGTTTGCATGTGATTGGTCAGGAATTTGGTGGGATGCCTTGATAGGACAGACAATAAGAATTAGTTCTTTCAAAACTTGGCTTTACTTCTGCAAGTCCCAGAAGTGCAATTTAATAAAAAAAAGTGAAGTTTTTAACTACCAGTCTAAAAGCCAAATAAACTCAGAAAGGACATGTTAATTTGTAGATTAGCTGGATTAGGTGGGCTAGTGTAGATAGAATATGGGCTTTCCTGGACCAGGGTTGCTAAACACTGACCTAAGTCTTTCAGAATATCTCTTTTTTTTCTCAATAATGAACTTTGGCCAATATACAGTAGCTAAGGAAGATATTAACAGTGACAAGCATTTCAGTGTACTTGGGAATTTTAACTAAATGGTAACTTCTTGTAAAAAATCCAAACACTGATTGGTGACCACATATGAGCGCAGCCATTTTCTTCTATTTCATTCCATGTAGAGTGGCTGAAGGAAAAGAAGAGTTTCATGATGAAGCAAGTGAGTATTGTGGGGATTTGGGGTAAAGCCATGGCCTTATAGAGTGGTTAGGTGGAGTCAGGGAGGATCTATGGCCTTGCTCAGGTGGTGCTTGGTTGGTTCTTGGGTGGTGCTTGGGTGGTTTCCGGGTAGTTCTGTGCCACTGACCTTTCCAGGTGCTGCATGGAGTAGGCATTCTGTAGAGGAGCCCACGCCACCCCGTACTGCTCCCACATGAATGGGCATGAGCGGTGTCTGTCAACGAGTAGGGTGGGGATGGCATTGGAAGGGGGGGGTGGAGCGTTATAGAAAACAAAAACACTTCCACGTTCATTGAGATGTATACTGCTTTGAGCTTTGATTCTGGTACTGTGTAGTGGACCTGGTCCTAATTTTTAAAGACCGCTGCTATGGTGACGGCAACTAGCAAGTTGAGGACTGTTGGAATTTTCAATCTTAAGGTTGACGCATTTGTGGTTGAAAATATATCACCAAAAATGTTCTCTATGAAACCTTTCATAAATAGACTGAGAGCAAACCTGGTTTTAGAGGAGACTGGGAATTTTGTGACCCAGAGATTGGTCATGGAAGAGTAGCAAAAATACTAAATAAAATGTGTACATGTTAGAGGCATTATAATATCCAAATCATGTTATTTCAAAAAGAGACCGATGACTGAAGGATTGCAGAACTCTAACTAAATCCTCTCTGAGGTTCTGGATTGAAGATAGACTCCACCATGCTGGTTTCCTCAATTTTCTTGTTTTTTTTTTCATGCTGCCTTTCTCAATTCAGTCACTTCCCCTTTTCCATTTTCCAGTCAACTCAACTCTGTTAAAGCATACTCATGTACTCATGCAGTGGGAAAAAATGTCATAGACCAACACTTACAGCATGAGAGTATGAGAGGATATTGAGGATGACTTGACTCATTTTTATACCATTGTACTGATAGATGATGTTCAGTGAAGTGGGAAAATCAAATGTATAAGTCTAAGCCCTTGTATTTTTTTGTATCTTTAAAGTTTAGAAGTATGCAATCCTGAATTTATACTATGATCAAATAACCTAAAGGGAGATTTTCTGCAGCTTTCTAGTAGTTGGCCCCAAGTAAAAATAAAGTACCAGCTGCTCTAAAATCTCACTCGAGCAATGCCAAAAGAAGGAAGAAAGTGTCCTGATGCTTTTACACTAAGATAGTGCCATCTGCTGGTACCATGTGGTTCTTGCCAATAGTGTTAGCATACAGGGAGACTGACTAGCAGCTAACTTTGCTTATGATGCTGAATTAGAAGAGAAACATCTTTGCGAATCTCAACCAAACCTCTGACGAAAGTTAAAAATAAAGGTAGAATGTCATTTTGCATTTTCAAATTTTTCTAATATGAAAGTCAGTAGCTCCCTTTTTTACAGCTAATTAAGCACTGGAAGTTCAGTGTTCATACATAAACTATGAGAAGATATGAATATGAATATGATATGAAGAAGGACGTAGCATTCTGCTCAGAGTTCAGAAACAGAAAAGTTATTCTGGTTGTTTAGGGCAAAAAAAACTTCTTTCCATGACTTTCTTTACTGTTATAAAGAAACCCCATATACTCCACAAAATTCATGTAGGTTTTTCAAAACTAATGTGTGTATGTGCATCTCACTCACTTGCGAGGTGGCAGAGGCGGTTGTTGCTCACTGAGTGACTGTTGTGTGGCCTTTAGGTAGCTCTGGCGCCGAGCGGCTGTTTTTGGCGAGGGTTTTGGTGAGGGAGGGCTGTCAGACTGGTCACTCTCCTCGGGATCGCCCATGGCTTTGACATAGCTGCCACTCCGCATTCTCCTGCATGGGATCTCCCCTCCTGCTCCCGTTCCCTTACCTAGCGTCCCACTCCAATCTCCAACAGGAACCTGGGATAATTCCAGAATAGAGTAACATCCGATCCACTCACCTTAGTATTGCTCCAATAAGCAAAGGGCTTCAGATTAAAATAGCTGATGTTCAAAGCTCAATGAATTCCTGCAGATTTGAGTGCAGCTAAATGCCGTTTAATTCTGTGGGTGAACGTTTAACTCGGTATGAAATTTGATTACCGACTGGGATTCAGACAGGAACTGTTCAAATGATTTCCTTTGAACCTTCATCTGGTTTGACATTTTGCCACACAACATATGTTTGAAGTATTAAAATGTTTTGCAAAGTTGTGAATTTCTGAAAAGTTAGCAAACATTTAGGTACAGAACTTGTTTACATCACGGTAATGCATCTCTTCTGTATCAATACATCAACTTTCCCATTTTAAGCTTTTTTTTTTTCATTGCTGCCATGCTCATTCAGGTTTTTTCCTGCCACAAATTCAAAACAAGTGGAAGGATTTCCCACTCCAAGTCCTGCTTTACCTGTAGGAAGTTGGAGGTCAGCTCCTGGTGGTAGGACTTAGACTTGAGCAGCGTCCGGTTCACTGTGGCCGTGCCTTTCTGCAGCACCTGCCGAGCTTGGCTAAGAGTCAGCGTTGACCACGAGCCTCTTTTTGCCAGTGTACCATCCCCTGCTGTTCCACCACTCGAGGACACTGTCTGGGTTTTCAGCTCTCCACTGCTCTTGGAGGGCTTGAGAGAACAGTGAGCAGCGATGGTATTGTAGCCCTGTACGTGGGTTCTGGGAGGTGCCTGGCTGTCTGACACTGCCCTCCCCAGCGTCATCATGCTTAGTGGGTTACGATAAGCTACGGCCACTGGACCGGTTGTCTCTTGAGACTTTGCTTCATCCTCCAGAGCATCATCTGAGCTCCAGAACCCGGAGAGGCTGGGCCGTCCCCGTCTCTTGGCACCCTCTGTCTTGGCACGGTCTTTACTCTTGGACCGGCGTGTCACCTTGGTGCCATCGGCTCCCTGCACAGTCCCCTTACCGCCCGAGCCCTCGATAGACTGAGTTTTGGAAAACAGTTTTTGGACTGAGTGCACCAGGTTGCGGATGCGACCCGGGCTCTCACTGCGCTGCTTGGTGCCACGACTACGCCTATGGAACTGAAGTGTGCTGAAGCCGTCGCGTTGCAGAGGAACATGGTGCTCTAGCTGGTCCAGCAGGCCAGTTGGGATGCGGTTCATCTTGGCTGCTGCAGCTGAAGAGATGGTTGCCGTGCCACTGCTGATCATAGGTGGAACGGTGAGTCCGAGACCTAAGCCCATTCCCATAGATGCGGAGGTGGTGAGGGTGCCTGTGCGAGAAGCCGTCTGAGACACGCACCCTTGCTGCAATGAGGCAGAAATTTTAGACCTGCTGGATTCAGCAATACAAACTATTTCAGACTACCTTAACCCAGTCTTTGGGGACCTGCAAGTTCACAGTTCTGTTCTATTTCTGCTTCCGAGGCAGGTAATAAACTGCAAATTAACCTGGTCAAATGCAGTGGGAGAAGGAAATAAACACAGAATGTGTAGTCTCACAGGACTGGGCTAGAAAAAGCTACTCTATTTTATATGCACTGTATTAGAAATAAGGGGAAAATAAAGACCCCTAATAAATAATTTTTCATTTTATTTCCTTTGTAAGTCCTACCTGTGAATACTTCATTCATGGTGATCATCAGCCATATTTTCACTGCATACATGCTCTATTTTTAAACTTTATATTCTAGTGATGGAACCAATATAAATACATTATGTGGAATGAACAAATAAAGGTGTTCATAATAGATACAAATAGTGCATTAGTCATTTTTTTAAGCTTGTCCAGAAAGGTTCATAGGGCATCTGGTTGAAACTGGAGCTGTGTGTTGGGAATAGGCCTTGGCAAAATATGTTTACGTGACATGCTTACTGCTCCCATTACAACCCTTCCTGTACATACTCATTCATTTTATCTACTTATATTTAACTATCAGCTTCCCTTGCATACCTGCTGTATATATATATATATGTTTATTAAGTTACAGGAAGTATAACCAGGTAAGAACAGTTTACATAAAAATTCCAGTCTCTTTAATTTCCTACCTGAGTGTACTCAGTCTGATCGAACTGGGAGGGGAACTGGAAGCGAGGGAAGGTATTGCTGGTCAGCTGGTTGTTGAGTGGCAGCAGGCAGTCAGACTGCAGAGTGATGGGGCTTGCTGGAGGAAAGTGGTGCATGTGGGGATCCAGAGTGCCATAATGGCTGATGGTGGGGCTTAGGAGGTATGTCCCATGGGGGTCTGGGGTCAAGGGGCATATCGGCTCCTGGGGACCTGCCACAGGCATGCAGGAGTCCGACAAATGACGAGCGTGGCTGGCCCCTAAGCTTTTCATGATGGGTCCGCTTTAGAACATGATCCCTGCTCGAGTGAGTCTACAGGCCCGGAGGGCGCCACCTGGTGGAGAAACAAGCAAATCGTTCTTAGAGAGGTATATCGAGAACCTTTGGCAACCACAGAAGGAATTAAATGTGAATTCATGCTACCATATTATGATGATCAAAATATGCAAGTGAAGATGTGAAAGCCACAGGAAAAGATTCTGCGACTAAGCAAGCCTTTGACACACTAAAAGTGAGTGTGTTTGCTGCATGCGGTGTCTTCAACCAGTCGGAGACTTTTAATACTTACATTACACTTTCATACTGGCATCGCACAGTTCCCTCAGTGTGCCGTCTCAGCCTACAATATTTCTGAATGTCATTCACAGCTTGCCTCGCTTCCTCCCCTCCTCCATCTTTTGCTACCCATTCAAACCAGCTGTAATTCATGCACAAGGGACGTTTATCTTGAAGCCTGAATTGCCGGTGACGCTGACAGAATCATCAGCACCCGTTCCCAGCTGCAGCCTCGCAAAGCCCCATTCACAAAATCAGTGGCATTCTCTCTCACACCATCAGCGCTAGTCACAAAGCACCCTATTAGCATGCCAAGCACAGCTAGTGCTCAGCCGTGGCTGCACTGCGCTGCCTCAATGGGACTGGAGCGGTGCAGCCTCACAATCCAGATGACTCACAAGGCCGTCAGAGAGGCTCAGAGACTCGTTAACATTCAGCTAGCATCTGCCTAACCTCCAGATCAATCCCCGCAAACACCACAGCTTAGCACGTGACATCAAGCGGGCTATCTGAGTGCTGACCGATACCGACGTTCATCTAGAATGTGTCTTACGGCATGAAGGAAACAGTGAGATTTAAGTGAGGTCAGTGTGACCTTGGATACTGGAGGAGAAAATGCACCAGATCACTGACTAGTCATAAATTTGTTAATCGATATAGTGTATTTGTACCTTAAACGTAAATCATCTGAGAAGGATGGGGGAGTTTTAGGTTCATAAACATTATCATATTTAACAGTTATGTATTCTCAGTAATCAGGAACTAATTCCTCACCTCTTACTACAAAACCAAATGAAACCAATTTTCAGTCGATAAGCTAAGGCATATTCAAATGTTTGCTTGGTTAGTTTCGAACTATGATTACAAAGCAAACGTATCTAACAGTTAACGGAATGAAAATGTATCTCACCAACAATCTGCATACGCATGTGAAATCACAAATGTCCTTTCATTCCATGCTGCACACCAAAGCTGAGTGAAAATAATGGCAAATAAAGCTGCGGGAGCAGAATAGAGTGTTTAGTTTAATTGAAATTAATGGAAGCCGTGACAAATTATTCACACTCAGAAGAATCTCACAACCGCTAGCTGTCCAATTTGCTTTTCAGAAGAGCCTCTTTACGTTGATGACTTGGCAGGCTGATTATACTGTAAAAAGGATTACACTGTGTACCAATTGTACTACTTGTAATTCATAGCCATGATATTTTCATGATGCTTTGTGTGGGATATGAGTAAAACCTCCAAACCTCCTTCTGTTTATCAGTAATATACAAAAACACACCAACTTGTTCCTAACAGTAAAGATGTATGACTGCAGACTGCTGACAATTATTATTATTTATGTTGCCTTCGAATACACAGTGTTTATTGTGTTTGAATGGAACCCTGGTGCGTCTTCCATCCTCACTGCAGTTCTTGAGAACACATCATACCCAGACGACCGACTGACAGTGACGGTCTCGGTCCAATTCCAAGTGATCTCTAGTGCGAATGTGATTCCAATGACTTCGACTGCAGAAAATGAATCAAACATGCCATGTGTTTTGGGTTGCAGCATTTGTTCTGCTGATACTAGCTGCTAAACTGAGCTGAGAGATGCAAAACTTGACGCTAGTGAAATGCCAAGTGTTTGGGAGATTTGAACTGACGGAAAGATAAAAAGAGGAAATAAACACCGTATGTGACATGTAAAATGTTTTAATCTGGTCATTTATATAATTATCTGACCAATGATGTAGGGGGGCGGCATGGCGGTGCGGTGGTTAGCACTGTCGCCTCACAGCATGAAGGTCCTGGGTTCGATCCCCGGGTCACCCAGAGTGCCTTTCTGTGTGGAGTTTGCATGTTCCCCCGTGCATGCGTGGGTTTCCTCCGGGTGCTCCGGTTTCCTCCCACAGTCCAAAGACATGCAGATTAGGTCAACCG
>JAQMYM010000015.1:19746203-19764054 GCA_030014255.1 Parauchenoglanis ngamensis
CCCGCCTCTCGCCCCAAGATGCTGGGATTGGCTCCAGCTTCCCCGCGACCCAGACGGATAAAGCGCTATAGATGATGAATGGATGGATGGATGATATAGTTTTTTAGCTTCATGATTTTTATCATTTATAATGATGTAAACCAAATAGCAAACAAACCTTAAATATCAATCTGATCAGATTCAGACTCGACAAACAGACTAATAGGTGTGAACGTGCCCTTAAAAGCAGATATTAAACCAAGCGTTAGTGGTTTAATAGAAGAAGAATGGTGGATACTTATATAAAACCCCTCTGTATTATTTTCTAAGTTAAACTAGACACAACTCAGAATGAAACTCTGAGTCACACTGCAATAAACGTGCATTGCCCCAATCCTGTTTATTATTACTCATATCCTGGAGATGTTTCACTTTTTTTATTTTCATATTTGGTTGTATAAATAATTATAAGACTGCGACACAATGCTTTCTCAAACAAGTTCATAATCATAATCATAACATAAAATAGCAGAAAATGAAATTTCTTTTCAATCAACCGACGCTACAGCAAGCTCACTCTCAAACTGCATCCAGTGAATGGAGTAGGTTTTCTTCCTAACGTTTATCAAAGCTATTTTTTATTTTTTTTTGGAAAACTCCCGTCCATTCCAGAACAATGCTTTGATTAGTTTGAAATTCAAAATCACTTTGACCTTTATTTGATACCCATAAATTACCAAACGGTGACACTTGAACAGGCATGTTCTATCTAATCATCTTGTAATTATGCAAATGACTCTGAAAGGAGATAATTACTTGCTACGAAAAAAAAATCCTGCTTAGGGATTTTGTGCAAAAGAAAAAAGAAAAGAAGCTATTGTTCAAACTGAGGAGGTGAACAGTCATTGTTCTCCACTGAATGAAATCTTAAATCGAGACCAAAATTCAAAAAATTTGCCATACTTCTACTGGCTAAACATGCATAGGTAGTCGATTTACGAAATGGGTTGCCAAATCTCCACAATTGATCCTCACCCTACATTCGCACTACTAATTGACAAGTTGCTCATGTAGTTTGCCTCTGCTACTTTGGTGGGCGTGGCCAATGAGAAACAGTAGTAGCTTTAAATAAATCATTTCTAACCCTAACTAGATAAACACAAATGACATAATGTGCAAATCAGTGTGAAAACTAGTTTGATTTATATATTATGTGCTCAGCTTCGTTCTGGAGAACTAAACTACCACCAGTGACCTCTGCTGCTTCCCTCCAAGCTACAATTTTCTTTGTAAATCTAAATTTTCATGTAAATGTAAATCTAAATTTTCTCTGTGCACATTTAGTGAAGATTGCACAGTCAGTTCAGGATAACCCGAAACCACGGCTCTGAGTCCGTCTTCCATTTTTTCGCATCAGATCAAAACACGCCATAGGATTGATCCGGGGGAATCGTCTGCGCGATCGTGTACAGCGGTCGGATTTGTCGCTGTATTTGTTGCTAATTTGCAGAGAATGCTGAAAATCAGGGTTTAAATGTCAAGCTTGTTAAGCTGTCGCCGAAATCGCTGATCTGTCAGTGTAAACGCGGTGTCAGGTATGCCACATCTGCCAGCCACTTCAGATCATGCGCCATGGTAGCGCTCTGTCAACTTCCTTGAAGATTCAATCGCAAACCATTTACCAAAGTCAGCACTAATGGGGATGGATTACTCCCTCAAACACCACAGCATGATGGTCTTAACTGTACCACGGCTTATTAAAACACCACGGCGATGACAGCAAATGAAAGCAGCAAGAAGCAAAGCGCACCATCTGCAGTGCCGCTTTATACAGATCCTATCCCTCCCTGGAGGAGCCTAAAAATCTCCACGTGAACATAACTGACTTAAAAAGTCATTAAGATGAGTCTGAGGCCTGTGTTTAACTAAGCAAATGTAGGGGGGAGAGCAAATTAGCATTTGGTGGTGCTGGAAATTGCACAGCCTCACAGAGAGTACACTTACAGCTCATAACCTTCTGTTAATAACAAACTGCCATGACATAACTAGTAGGTACTTGCAGTATTTTCCATTTTAACTATAAAGCTATCACGCCATGATGCAGCGTAGCACAAATATGCACCAAAATAGGCCGCTGAGTCAAATCAGTTCATTAATAGCTAGTTTTGGATGAGTGGGGATCTTTAGCTTATCGTAATGAGGATTAAGATTCATGATCGGCACTTCTCATGAAGCAGAGGAAGGAGATAATACGGGCCGGAGCATCGACTGCAAGAATACATAATTACGCGAAGACAGAATAGCTCTAGTACTGAGCTCTTTTATAAGTCATTCATACGGAGTAGACATGAGTCATTTGGAAATGATTCTGTCTTTCTGAAAGAGTCAGTCAGGTGAATGAATCGGTGTCCTTCACTGCTGAGTCACTCCTTCCATTCAGGTTCTCCTGATGACTGCAAACGGCAGAAAAGCACTATGCATAAAAGACTCAGTTAAACTAGATTTACGTTATTTGACGGTCATGACAGTGACTCGCTCCTCTCTGTCGGTGTAAGAATCAATGAGTCCATATCGAGATTCGCTCCTCTCTCATTCTGCGACTCAGCGATTAAATCAGTGAATCCTTTTTGTCAAGACAAAAGATTCGTTCCGATCTCTTTCTGCGAGTCAGTTACTGAGTCAGTGAATCTTTCGGTCATGGCTGAGATTTGAATCCGGAGTATGTATCGAGATCGAGATTCGCTCCTCTCTCATTCTGAGTGATTGAATTAGTGAATCCTTTTGTCCTAGACGGAAACTCACTCCATTCTCATGCAGCGAGTCAGTTACTGAGTCAGTAAATCTTTCGGCCATAGCTAAGATTCATGCCTCTCTCTTTCACCAGCTTAGTGTTTGAGTCGCTGAATCTTTCAACCGTGACTGCGATTCATTCTTCTCTCATTCAGTGGCTCGGTGATTGAGTCAGTAAATCATTTTTATCAAGATTGAGATTCACTCATCTGTCAGTTATAGAAAATCGTTCAGTCAAGACCGACATTCCCACCTTTCGTGCTCAGTGAGTCAGAGTACTGTATGAATCGATGAATCTTTCAGTCAGGACTGAGATTCGAAGGACACATGGGTGTGCAAATCAGCAAATCTTTCGGCTGTTACTTTTGAAGTTATTTGTTTTATGTGTCTGTGTTATACAATTCATGAATATTTCGTATACGAAGTCGTATTTGCAGCTGCATGTTTGCCACTCAGTGGGTTAAACGAATCCCATTCTGTCTGAGCTGGAGATTTCAGCATTTACGCTAGCAGTGTGTGTTGAGAGCTGGGTGTGAAAATAAACACAGTCATACAAGCATATTATAAAAATAACACAAAATTGCATTGATTATTAGCTATTTTTCACCACCCAAGCTGTTTGTTGTCTGCCTTAGACTGCTGCGTGATCAGATCAGGCTGCACATTTGAACAAACCATTCAGCTTGATGAATCAATGAACAGAATCAAACGACTCGAGTCACTGAAAAGACTCCAAATATTCCTCTCTGATACTGAGATCTGTTTCCATACTGCTATTCTTACACACACACACACACAGCATTTGCCTAGGCGAAGGTGCTAAGCTAAGAGTTGTCAATCGCTATTTAGGGGAGGGGTTTATTTAAAGACCAAACGCAGCTGGATAAAGCGACAGCCGTAGATGAAAGATGCATCACTTTTTTTCTAGTTCAATACAATTTGTGTATTGGATAGCATTTTTTTTTTCCTGGATTATGCCTTCTGCATTAATTTTCTAGCAACCACTTGGTTTGTACTTTGAATTTGGATTTTGCTTTGTAGTAAGAACAGCCTGAAGAAAACTCAGTGTGAGCATCACATGCCACGTACAACAAATGTGCTATGTCAGTATATCAGAAACAAACCTGTAACCGTCTCAGTTCTCTGTGTCGGATCTGTATCAGACTTACCTGGCAAATAAAAGCGCCGTGATTAGTACATGGTTGCAAATCCTTTGCAAATGACGGATTAACTAAGTCAGTAAGCCATAAACTTAATTTCAGGCCAGGCTCTTGACATGCCAGAGGCGACTGGGTGTAATTGCAAAGCCTTTTTAAAATGCCGAACACGCTCTCCGCTGCTACAGCTGTGAGCTAGGCCACATCATGACACCACACAGGGACAAAATGGAGAAAAACGTTGCCTATAATTTTGGATTATTTTGTAAAAGTACAAAGAGACACTTTGATGTTTTCCCTCAAACCATGCAGTGGCATCAATATCTGGGCGACAACAAGCCAGCGAAGGACAGAGAAACCGAGCTGCTGCTGCATGGAGTGATGTAAGGCAACTACGTTGTAATTGAGCCAATCACAGTTAGGTGGGAGGAGTCAAAAGAAAAGATGTCGGGCCTCATTCAGAAAACGTTCACAAGGCGTTCACATGCAAGATGTTTATATTTCAAACGTCAAACGTAAGTTAAAAAAATTTTGTGCCATTTTTTTTATTCTTGGCACGCCCCCTTTTCCTGAAGAGGGACTTTGAGTCAGGTCAGTCTTAGTAGCCCAAACTTTCCAGCCCAAAAACTTTCATTTGCAAAAGATTATTCCTTCTCTGGAGTTACACTTCACTTGCCCTGTCAGCAAATTACCACAACTGATTACATAACCTGACATTTGTGGATGTGTCCCACATATAAGGATATTTTATTTTGGCCTTTCTCCTGGTGAAGTGGATTCATATTTAGTGTAAGTTCATATTTACATGTGTAAGGCAGGACGCAAATTCATCTACTGGTACTTATTTTGGAAAATCCACATAATACATATGCTGGCAATGTCATAATAGGGCCATCCTTATTCAAAAGTCAAAACAAAAAAATGCTAAACTCTCAGAACTGCACTAGTAAGTGGCAAGACTTCGCGAACAACAGGGGAGAAATAACCAAACTAGTCTGAAGAGGTGAAACACACCACAGGTGAACACAATAGGGTAATCAACCAGTGACAGGACAGGGGTGGAGACAGGACCAAAACCAAAACAAAGGCACAAAAGAAAGAAAGAAAGAAAGAAACAAAGAAACAAACAAACAAACACAAAACATGCAGAGAACTCTGAACAGCAAGTAGCGCTTGTTACGTTGGGAACTGTGACTTGGCAAGTGGGAAATCCTTACAGCTGACTTTAAGACAATTTCTGGTAACAGATCGTCTTTTACAGATATCTTTATAAATGAGGGCTAAGGAAATTAGGAACCTTGTATGTAGTTTTTTCGTTTTGTGTCAAAACATCATGGCCAATCATGGCCCAAAGACTAAAGGGTTAAAAATATGCAATAAAAAGGAGTGTTCAGGCTTTAACTGGACATACATGAAGGTTCTGGGACATAATCTGGTACTGACCAGACAATCTTTCCTTTCTACCCCATCATATCCAATCCTCCCTACTGTTCTCTCTTTATCCTTCCCATCACTTTTGTGAGAATCTTCACAGGGGGACCTACCTTCCTCTGTGACTAGAGATCTTGCAATAGTTAACTGATCTTTATAATCACTTGTTTCACAAAACAAGAGCTCCAAGCCAACAGGATTCTGGGTATTTGGATGCCGCTGCCACCCTACAGCAAAGCCTCAGGCAAAGATGTCTGGAGAGCTGATCACCATATGCTACAGAAGAACTTAAACTTTGTATATCGAGGCATTTGCTCACACTTCTTTCCCAACTGAGGCTTCTTGTCCAAGCTGAGGATTGGTCTTCAGGTCTGGAGATTGATCTCGAGGTGTGAGCAAAGGAGTGATAAGCCACACATCCTGTATGTGTCTTGTCCACACATGGTCCATCAAATAACAACGCTGAATCCACCTCCACAACTCACCCATGACGAGCCTCGATGAGCTCTTTCTCAATTACTTCCACAAATAAATTTATTAGCTTCTCAGAAAAGAAATATCAAATGTCAGACTGCAGGTTTTCATTAATTACCTGTAGACTACTAAATTAGGTGTTTGACGACCTGCTGATTAGTGGATTAACCAGTGGCTCAAATCCTGAAATGAAACTCAGGGTCAGTCGTCCTCTGTCCTGCGGTTTAGACCTTTCAGAATGTACCGTGCTGAGCCACTTAACTGGAGTTATGAGTGTCATGAACTGTTGGTGGCCTCAAGGACGAGATGGCATAAGCAGGAGCCGTGCTCATTTATCACACGATGTAATAACACCTCTCTGTCTCAGCGACACCGAACTGAAATAAAGGTTATGAAGGCAGCTGGCTGTCGATGGAGACAAAGTATGCTGCAGTGACACATCTTATTGTGATACCTCAATTTAGTGATGTTTAAATAAAATAGCTTATAAATCTCTCTGGATGTTCCAGGTTCAGTATTAGTGAAAAGGAATTTTATAGCTTTCATGATGGCTTGTTCTGTCTCAGTGATGGAGGCCTGTCCACTGTATCTGTCGGTCACGGTAAGGGAGGCGTGGCCTCTGTACCTCTCAGTCCTAGTCAAGGAGGCGTGGCCTCTGTACCTCTCAGTCCTAGTCAAGGAGGCGTGGCCTCTGTTCCCCTCAGTCCTAGTCAAGGAGGCGTGGCCTCTGTTCCCCTCAGTCCTAGTCAAGGAGGCGTGGCCTCTGTACCCCTCAGTCCTAGTCAAGGAGGCGTGGCCTCTGTTCCCCTCAGTCCTAGTCAAGTAGGCATGGCCTCTGTACCTCTCAGTCCTAGTCAAGGAGGCGTGGCCTCTGTACCGCTCAGTCCTAGTCAAGGAGGCGTGGCCTCTGTACCTCTCAGTCCTAGCGAAAGAGGCGTGGCCTTTATAACTGTCAGTCCTACTAAAGGAGGCGTGTCCTCTTGTACCTGTGAGTCCCAGTGAAGGAGGTGTGGTCATTATGACAGTTTAATGTAGTGGAGGCGTGGTTTCTGCATCTGTCAGTCTGAGTGAAGGAGGCGTGGCCTCTGTGTCTGCTAATCACAATGAATACATGGCCTTTGTGCCTGTCAATCCAAATAAAGGAGGTGTGGCCACTGTACCTATTTAAATAAAGGAAGGTGACTGGATTCTAGGCTCTTATTTGTCATTTCCAATACAGGAGGAGTGACTACTGCACCCCAAAAAGTAGTCATGGTTTCTATACCTGTTAATCTCTGTTAAGAAGGTGTAAACTTAATACCTGTCTGGAGGTGTGGCCTCTGTGTTTGTCATTTCCACTGAAGGAGGTGCGGTCTCTTTACCTGTCAAAATAAAAGAAGGAGGTGTGGCTTTTTTGACGGTTTGTCGTAGTGGTTACGGTGTGGCCCTTGTGCCTGTGAGCCCCAGTGAAGGAGGTAATGCTTAGCATTAAAGGCGTGGCCTTTAAAGTGTCATCACAATCTTAACAGCTCTAAATCGCATCAGGTTAAACTGTTGGCGGCTCAAAACGTATTTTCCCTACAGTCGATGATCACGAATTAAGAGGCTCAGGATTTCATCTTGGAAAAACCGACACTCGCTTCCATTTCAAACTACAGATCTGGTGAATATGAAACCTCCCTGTAGTTATAATTACTTTTACTGTGGCGTGAAATCTCCAGCGAGCACACGGAGACGTGGTGCCATGTTGGATGTGTTGTTGCTGTGGCTCGGTCCTGCTCCTCGGCCTCAGAGGAGCGATAGAGGCTCTGCCTCCACACACACACACACATGCCTGCTCACAGCAGGGGAACCAAGGATTGGGACGACAAAGAGTGTGAAAACGTTATGTCACACGTCCCCACAGAGTGATGACTCGAGGTGTTGTGTTGTCTCTGTGTGTGTGTGTGTGTGTGCGTGTGTTTTATGCACAGGATGTGTGAGAAGTGGTTGTTTATGGGTAAGAAAGTGTTGCACTGGGAGGGAAATGCTGAAACTTTGTGCTTGTCATTGCAGGTTTTCTGCACGATTGTTCTCTACAGCATGATTCTAAGCTCCAGGTCAGAATACAGCAGAAGCAGAATTGTTTTTAACCAAGGTGAGATTTTTTTATTTCAGAAGAAGCGTCACACTGTGCTTATTCATCGCACCAGTCATTTACCCGCAATTCATATAACCCAGCTGGCGTAGCCGTAGTCACTATCAAGTACGAACTTTACAGTCGCATTAATGTATGTCTATATTTCGAGGTGCAGGACAGCTTTTTATGTGGTGAGGATGGGCTCAAGACTTGCACAATGAAGCAAAAATGTAGCTCATTCGCTTCATTAGCGGATCATTTGCTTAATTAGCAGTACAGACGCAGAGGTGGTTTGTTCCCCAGGTACTTATTTCTATGAACACTGTCACTGTAATAACCTGTCATTAATGTAATAAATGAAACTACCAATTAGACTGGAGAGAACTCATTGGCTCACTGCAAAAACACCAGAGTGCTGCTGAATTCTGAATAGCATCCGTGGAATGAGTCTCCAGTGTCAGAGTTTATAGCTGCTAACTTACTTGTTTTGCAGACAGTCCACAACATTAAATGTAACTTTAAATGGATAAAAAGTACAACACGTCATTCGTTAATAAATGGAAAATAGTAGGGGTTGGGAAATTGCTGTGGTGTAAAAGGAATAAAACACTTCCTGCCATGCTGTTATAGGAAAATAATCAACAATGTGGAGGGAGAGTAACTCTTCTCCACCACACCTCGCCGTCATTTATTATTTTTCAACACCAGCATGTCCACGAGTGTTTAATTTCTTATACAATAAAAAGTTACCCAAAGGTTTTTTTTTTTTTCTTTCAAAAATCTGTCTAGGAATAGTAATAATCACACTTATTATAAATGTACCAGCGCTAAGCAGGAGGTCTATGTAGCTGGTGAAAATGCGCAGTAGTGTCCTTTGTCATGGTCTCTGTTATCACATGCCTTCAAAAGCTCACTAAAAAAGCACAAGGCTAACATTAGTCATGGAAATGCGCACCTTTGAAGTCCTCTGTTGATTAAAGCAGCATCTTGCTGCCTAATGACTATAACACGTAGGGTTGAGAAATGGAAATTTAAGCACTCCACAGCCTTTGATGATATTCCTGGGCCTTAGTGCTCACGCAGACAAGTGCTGCGTCCATCATTAGTCACCGAGCCAAGCAGGCTTTTTATCATCTCGCCGAGAAAAAAAAATTACCTTTGACAAAAAATTACCTTTGGCAAGTGGCACTCTTTAGCCGTAAATTAGCTTTCTCTAAAAGCATCAACTGCATTTCAAAGCAGCAATCCAGCACCGCTTGGGTTCTTATACAGCTTCGATTCAGGTTTTTGTTCATCTGTTTAACTCAGGAACATCGACGCCGGGTTTGAAAACACACACATTAGTACGCGTTTCGTTCGGCCTGGATCACGGTGTTTACGCTCAACTTTATAATGAAATGCTAGGAATGCTGAATGAGGTGGTTTGATTTATGTGAGGAATAATACACTCCATGTTGGGCTGTTTTAAGCAAATAATCAGCAATGAGGTGCGGCGATGAAGCAGAGTTACTGTTTCCATCCCAAAGCGGATTATTTTCCAATAACAGCATGTCTTGAAGTGTTTTATCACCAATGATTTCAATTTTATTAACTAAAGAATATTGACCATTGATACCCAACCATGTAACGAATGGTTCCTTTTTATTTTTACTACAGGCTTATGTGTTTTTAAACCATCGATTAATACTATGAAACTGATATTTCTACATAGGTTATCATAGCGTGTAAATTTACACCAGTACACCAAACATTTACCACAGCACACCAAAATATACACCAGTACACTGACATTTACCCCAGTACACCAAAATATACACCAGTACACCAAACATTTACCCCAGTACACCAAAATGTACACCAGTACACCAAACATTTACCCCAGTACACCAAAATATACACCAGTACACTGACATTTACAAAAGTACACCAAACATTTACCACAGTACGCCAAAATATACACCAGTACAATAAAGATTTACACCAGTACACCAAACATTTATACCAGTACACCAAAAATGTACACCAGTACACCAAAGATTTATACCATTGCACCAAACTTTACACCAGTACACACAAAAATACACCAGTACACCAATAGAGTGAGCCATCACTCTAGAACAACCAGTACTACAGTATAGTCTGACAACTTTACATTAAAAAACATAAATATATCATTTTTGTCATTATGACATTATTATAAATCGCATTGAACATTATTCAGGCTATTTTTAGATTCTTTTACACATTTCTCACTTTTCACTTTCAAGGAATTTAGAAATTTGCCACTGACTTTTCAGAAGTGCATGAAGCAGAACTGTTGACTCATGTGAAGGGTTTCACTGGCCACGTTTAGCGTGTAGTGTGTGGTTTGGGACGTGGCCTTGCTATATCCATATATACACAGGACTAAATGTTCTCTGCTAGCTTTAAGGCTAACGCAGTGTGTTTCGCAGATATCTTTACCCCAGAATAAACCCGTACAGCATTTCGCGCTCGTACTGTCACGGTGCCGTTTGTGTACAGAGACCTTCATTTCTGCTGAAAGGGTGATGAAGCTGAATTTGGATGTTATCAAAGCCGAGCCTCATGCTGTCTGTCGAACTGCGTGGCCTTTATGAGAGTTAATGAGCTAGCTATCTGCGGACCTCACCGCAGAGCCCAGACAAACGGAGATGAGGTTATTAGAGGTGAATTAACAGGTTGGTCAACGAATCTTTGATCCAGTTTTTGATCTAAAGCTGAAAATAGGTCCGATGATTTTTTTATCCTTTTAAAAGGGCATCGCTAATGGTAGATGACCGACGTTATATCAGAGACGAGAGACACTAATTAGCCATTTAGCAGATAATTACCTTTTTACCAGAGTTCTTTTGGGCAATTCATAGTCTGCCTGCCTGCCTCCCTGCCTGCCTGCCTGTCTGTCTGTCTGTCTGTCTGTCTGTCTGGCTATCTATCTGTCTGTCTAGACTGCTAGCTAGCTTGCTTAAAATACCATGCTAGCAGATACCTACCTTTTTCCAGAGTCCTGTTTAGCAATTCATAGCCTCTATCTGTCTGTCTGTCTATCTGTCTGTCTGTCTGTCTGCCTGTCTGTCTGTCTGGCTATCTATCTATCTGTTTGCTAGGGTTGAAGGCCATGCTAGCATAATTAGTTTTTCCGCAGTTCATCCATTTATTCTCTTCCACTCTTGCTACCTCTTTTCACACACACACACACACACACACACACACACACACACACACACACACTTATGCAAAATCTCTCAGCTGCTCTTTTAGTAAATATCTCCTGCCCCCATTAGCAAACAAGCCCCTGCTGTAACCAGAGAGTAGTGAAGCACATTAATAGTGAGTATGCTGCTTTTGTTTTTCATTCTCTCTCTCTCTCTCTCTCTCTCTCTCTCTCTCTGTCTGTATGCTCTAGTAATCCCAAAGGACTACCAGTGTAAAGCCCTGAATGTTTACAATTCATTTACTTCAGTCTGAGACCACAACCCTGGCCCTGACCAGCATGATGGCCATTTTACAAAAAATGGGCTCACTCCATTTAGGCCTTTTCTTCAGCTAATAGCCTGCAGGACCAAATAAAAAAACGCCATATCCTGAGTGTCTTGACTCAGTGTTGGGGACAGGGGTCCGCTGCGTTCAAAATGTTCTACAGCCGTCACAACAGCACACATGCTAGCATGTGTAAAGTTAGAAAAGAACGAGAATGCAAATCAGGCAATCACAATTTGCGCTAGTGCTTTTCTCTTCACTCTTACTGTCTATGCCGTTAGCATTGCTAAGCAAGTGCTGAATCTGGAACTTTTCTTGTTAATGTGCTGATCAGAAAAACAGTCTCAGTATTAGTAACAGTGGTACCGGTAACACGTGTAAAGGCACGTATAAAACGAACAATTAAATTATACTGGTTAGACTAGAGAAGGTGAAGAGTAGTGCATTTGCTCTGGATTTAGGTCTTATTCATGCTCTCGCCGTTAACGTTGTAGTATAGGTGCAACACAATGACACTATTTGAACCCAAAGTAGGTGTGGCCTTTTTCCTGTTATTCCCTCCGTCAACAAACAAAACACCGCACGTTAATGTGAATGAACATGGCCTTTTCTTTTTTGTTCCACAAGCTTCACATCTTCAAAAATCTGCATCTTGTGCGCCTTTTAGGACCCCAGTCCAGATGCGCACGTCTGGTGTCAATGAAATTTCCGACAAGCGTTCAGAAAAAAAGAAAGAAAGAAAGAAAGAAACAAATCACCCGTTCTGTTTGCATCTGTATTTGTATCCGATATATTCATTTGCCAAAGAATACAATTTTTAATTTATTAATGCCTCACGTGACGTAGAGCATCCAGAGAACGTTCCTGTTCTCTGTTACCTTATAGCAGCGATAGACAGCAGTTCCCTCACCGGCCTCTCTTTTCTCGCTCTCACGTCTCAAAACAACCCTAGCTTGTCACGGTACTGAGAAGCAGCCTTTCCAATTCCAGAAAATTCTTACCAAGCACTGCCACTGGAGACTCCTTCCAATCAACAGGAAATGAACAATCTCTCCTCACAGATTATATATACAGTGTGTGCGTGCATAAGGATAATCCATTTGTACAATATTATGTTGTTATGTGATTAATTTCTTCCTTTATGAATTCCAGCCATGCCGTTGTATTTCATTAGGATTTCCAAAGAAATCCCAAGAGCGCGCTAACAAGGAAAGCATTGGCAGGCTTTAATGGTCTACGTGCTTTAATGAGTCTTCTTCCTGGAAGAATAACATTTACGCTAATGTTGGAGCTGGCTAAGCCGAACGGTCCACTCTTTTTTTTTCTTTTTTTTAAACGTACCGAATAAACGGGATGTCTTCTCGGTGTTATTCTCATTAACACTCTCTCCCTGAACAACACGGGCTGCGGGAAAACAGGATGTGCCTTTCTCCAGGGCATGGCATAAACCACACAGCCCTCCTCATCTCTACTGCTAATTTGTCGTCTTCATATGGCGTTTCAATCAATTTCAAAAGGAGCGAAGGAAATCGGCGTATTTTATATTAAAGCGCTTGTTCAAATACGTTATCGTTGCTATAGCAACAGCTTACACAGGGACACTCAACGTAAACGGATATATAAAAATCTTTGCTATGGTGAAGTTCTCGGTAAGGAGAACCAGAGATTTCAGAATGGCGCTGAAACGGCAAACCCTCACAGACAGCATTTAAACGAAAGCTACGGTGATCTACGGTTCAAAAAAAGCCACCGAGTGCACAAAATAATGCTTTATTCCTCTCTAATTGTCCACAATGATTCAGTGCTGGATTTGCATCGGCCATGAGTCAGTCAGTGCTCTCGTCCGTGTATGATTACCGCCTATTAGACACAAATATGGCACACAGCGAGGACACAACAGTGAGTCAGCTACGCCACAGACGTAATCAGATATTTTATACATCATCACAGAACCGCTGCGATCCTATAAACATATTACTGTTTGTGCTTCTAACTTCCTGCATCTTCTTCACCTTCGGTATTCCAGTACCAGTAATGTAAGCTCCATCGTAGCCCTTTTTAGAGTAAATAGCTGCAGTGTTCACGTTTATAAGCTAAAAAAAACAACAACAACGGCTGCGCCAAGTAGCAGCAAGCAGAACAAGTGCATGGAGAACCAATAGTGGAGGTGGAGTGTTTTGAGTTTATTGTAAAGGAAGGTCTAAAAACAGACGCCAAGTCCTTCTCTCGATCATGGACGTAGTACTTCCTGTTTATGCCTGATCGTGTTTCTGATTGGCCAAAATTCTTCAGTGCCATAGTTTTAACTGACTTACATTCAGCTGACGCAGAGGTTTATTTAAGTGAGATCCCTTGTTTTGAGTTTAGTGCCCATTAATTTATGGTTAGATAAATCGCAGTCGGATGCATATAATCGTCACGGTGTTTATTAGGACTATTCCATAAATCTTAGTGAGCTGGGGTCAATACACGGAAAGATGGTTAAATGAGGCTATTCATACTCGTAACTGGAATAAATAGGTCAAAACCGGAAAATAAACAGCAGAGCAGTGGGAAAATCAGCTCAGGAGACGAAACAACACCCTGAGGTTGAGCTAGACAGAACAAATAAATTGGAAAACACCAACCCTGATAACTCGGAAAGTCCGAATATTCAACTTGGAAAAAAAACGAATTCGTGATGTTGGGTTGCAATAAACGCATGGAGAAACCAACATCCTGGGTTTGACTGACAGTTAGTTAGTAACACATCCGTCATCACCATGTCAGTCTATATTCCCTCTGGTAATCAAGGTCCTACATAACCTCACAGGATGATCATGTAATGTTACCTGGAAGTCACACTAGACACAAGACCTCAGAGCGTCTGCACAGCGAGGGCCGAACGCGCCGCGGCATCCACACACGACGTCCCCGATGTTATAGTCACACTGCGTCTGTGGTTACGTATCAAGCTCATTTCCCCCGCGGTAAACATTTCACACGTCCGAATTGGACGTTCCGTCCTGCCTGAAGGTCATTCTGTGCTGCATGAAAAAGCCAAGTCTCCTTTACACACTTACTCACGCACTAAAAGTGTGGAATGTGCCTGCGCTGGCTGAGCCAACGTCTCCGTGTGTTAGAAATGGCTTGTCGTTTGACCGGTAGATACTGTCCATGGTGTGAATCATGTGTGTGAATCAGCAGCGACGATGTGGGGCTAATTCATGGCAAGGCTGCATTTATCGCGGGCCCCGTGCTAAACGCCATGTTAGCTAAACTAAACAGGAGAATCGGGAGAATCGGAATGTTTAATTTCTAGATTTCTTTCCCAGTTAGCTTGATGCTAGGCTGCGCAGTCAGAGGACGACGCTTACGCAAGAATGAAATGAAGAATAAGAAAAGCCCCACCCACAAAACACAACATTTTTCACGTAGACGCTGGAAATTCACCACCTTACCCTCATGGTCAGAAATCAGCCATGGCTTCAGCCTCCCTTGCTTCCGGAACAAACCGAAATAATCAAATTACACCAGATTTCTATCTGATCTCAGCGACCGGAATCGATTTCTCTCCAGCAGAGGCGTCCAAATATCTCAAAGCCTCTTAAATTGATATCGAGGTAGGTTTAAGAAAAAGGCGCCGCCTCGGCACGCGCTAACCCGAGCCTTGACACCGTAAAGAGGTTTTCGTCGGTCTGTCGGATGTGCGAACTCTCAAGGATGTAGAGAGAGCCTTGCTGCCCGGTTGTTTTTGTCTCAAGATGTCAATCTTTCAATATTCCTCCACACAAAAGGATGAGAATGAAAGCCGGCTTTCGTCTGCGCAGCTCGTTCTTTTCTCTTTTAAAAAAAAGAAAATGTTTTAAATTGGCAGAAATCTTCCCAAGCTGTCCCTCTGCTCATCCCCTCATTTGGAGGTCAACAAAATATTAAACATTCACATCATGGAGAGGCTGGACGAGCTTCCGCCATCTGCCCGCTGGTGTCCGGGAGAGAACGTCCAGAACGTCCAGGACGCACGGCTCTTTTATGCAGATGAGCGCGCACGGGTCATGCTTTAGAAATATAATCATACTGAATATTTATAGAGTTCACCTTGGAAGTTACAGTGCAAATTCGAGTTTGAAACTCCGTCGTTAGGGCAAGATATGAATATGGCCTCGCCGACTTTACTGTCAAACCCACTCGGTCCTCGGGATGACGACGTTTATGACACGTTAACAGTTTACAATTCATCACTGATTCAAGATGGATGTAAAATCAGATTGCCGTGTTTGTTTGTGGTGATTTTAAATCATTTCTCTGTCTCACACACACACACACACACACACACACACACACACACACACTAGATTGCCAGCAGGCATGAAGAGAAGATGGATTTTCAGTGACAGAGTTTTTTCCCCTTCTGGGCAAAAGCACAGAAGACGAGGCCGCGCGTCCCCGAGCGCGTGTTTGAGGTCTACAGGAGCTCCAGGGTGAGGGGTTAAAATTAGCCCCGAGTGCCAGAAGTGGTTCTTGTGACAAACAGGCAATAGAAGTGCCCAGAAACCATGAATTCTATGATCTGCATCAAATAATAATAATAAAAAGAAAACAAAAAAAGGAAGACGTCAAAACCATTCTAAAGTAACCATATAAAGGAACATAAAGAGACAAGGAAACATCACCCACTAATAATCTGCTTCATAATTAATGAACCTTTCTTTTCTGATTAACGTTTCTGCTGCTCGGTACTTCATATATTAAAGGAGCTCTTCGAAACGCTGTATATCCGAAATCGAAAAGATTTTTTGAAGCAATGCTCAATTAGTCTCAAAGTATGCAATGAATTAGAAATAGTGTAACCTTGAATTAAGCTTAAATGTTTTCCTGGGTTCGATCGAAGACGTCTTCTAACGCCTCCCTCTTACTGTGACTGATTTGAATGGCGTTCGATGAACTAAATACGGACTGGAAAGATGTGAAAGTTAGTTCCGCAGATGTTTCCATCTGATCTCGGGACAGGACGGGAATCACGCATAATGGTGTAATAATGGTTTCCTTCTGGAAAGCATCGCTTATGTGCGTTCACACGGAGAAGATTTAATGCCACATCGCGGACGGTTTTTGCATTAACACTCCGGCACTCGTTTTTGCTTCCGAGCCTGAGAGAATAAAGGGAGGATGAGCTAAACGCCGGCTCTCGCGTGATCGGTTCCGCACTTTTGCTCGGCGGATCCTCGGAGGACGGGAAGTCGTTTGTATACTGCGTACAAGCTGTGGCGTTGTGTTTGAGCTGAAAGACGTGAAGCGAACAAAGAGGCAATCTGTTCCACTGTGATCTGGTGGCATTAAAAAGCTTCACCGATCAATTCACGTCAGACAGGAAGTCCACCTCTGACTCAGAGAGGGAAAAACTCAGACCAACACTGGCTACTGTTAATAAAGCTCCGTCACATACTCATGCCGGTGTACGTCTGAGCTTATTTAGCTTGTTTTATTTCGCTGCTAGCTCGCTAACGCTGCTATTATTTAACCCAAAAGAAAATCGACTTATCAGACATTTCTCCGACTGTTCCAAACTCGCAGCAATGACCAGAAGAGCCAACGTCTGAAAGCCAAACCCTGTGAATCCTGTTGCTGGATTTTCTCTGATTCAGCAACAGCTGTGCATCTGTTGGGTAATGCGAGGCTCAGATACGGCATAACATCCCTCCCGAGCGCAAAAAAAAGCAATCTCGCGCCGGCGCGCGATGAAACTTTAAAACCAATCAGGCCGGCTGTCGCTCAGCTTCGGGGGACGGCCGGTCTCGTTAACCTCGACGGAAGAGCCGACGGGAGCTCGGCGGCCTTGTTTCCAAAGCGGACCGCGGTAATGGTGTGTCCCTCCGGCGCATTAAACACATCTCAGCTTGTGGCCCATCCATTTCTTGCTCGTTCCTCTCTCACAGAAAGATAAATACAGGACAGGAGAGTCAGTACAGGCCTGAATCACAGAGCAGGCGAGGGAGAGGAAATATCAAGGGGATAATTTAGAAAGGAAAAGCAGACAGCAGTGTGGGGGAGTCGTACAGGAGGCTAACATACACTGCAAACTTGGATCTTTATTTAGACATTGTGGAGCAAACATCTGCGTATGCCGAGGCTGAACACGAGGAACTTTCACTGCCACAACTTAACCAGCCTTAACTAGTCGCTCCTCGGAATTTCCATAACATCGGAGTTATTCGTGAAAGGGACGCATCGTTACCATTTCAGCTGAAAACTGAAAAATGAGAAGTAACAGGAGCGCTTACCCTCGTGATCGTCGCTATAACATTCGATAGAGTTCGGTTCACGTGGCTCCATGAGCTTGTGAAGAAGAACATGGATCGCTGGGACATCAGTGGTTAGCACTGTCGCCTCACAGCAAGAAGGTCCTGGGTTCGATCCCCGGGTCACCCAGGGTGCCTTTCTGTGT
>JAQMYM010000015.1:19772557-19796456 GCA_030014255.1 Parauchenoglanis ngamensis
TGAGTAAGAGAGAGTGAGAGAGAGAGAGTGAGAGAGAGAGAGTGAGAGAGAGAGTGAGAGAGAGTGAGTGAGTGAGAGAGTGAGAGAGAGAGTGAGAGAGAGAGTGAGAGAGAGAGAGTGAGTAAGAGAGAGTGAGTGAGAGAGAGAGAGTGAGAGAGAGAGAGTGAGTAAGAGAGAGTGCAGTAATTTCCTCTCTGACAGATAAGGATGATCGTTACACTCTGAGGCTGACAGGAAATGCAGCGCCGCCCCGCTGACTGCTAACGTTTGGCAAATTCTTTTCTGAAAAAAAGAAATGGTTTCAGTGTTTTTGGTTAAAGCTGCGGTGAAGATTGCAGAAATCTTTTCTAAGGGTCACGCTGGCCTCCTGCTCACCTCCTGGGTCCTTTCCTGAATTGCCAAACGTTCGATTTTCCTTCCACTTTTTGTCTTTGTGTCTTGGGAAAAGTTTTTATTTTTGTCATCTTTAACCTCTCGCATAAAGCAGCAGAATAACAGCAGAGAGTGAAAATTGTGAACAGAATAAAAATCCGCTGTCGGAAGAGTCCGAGGAGGGAGAGTAATGGCGTCTTATAGGAACTTGCGCAGGTCTGAAGCTTGCATGTGCTCAGGTTTGGTTCGAGGAGCACTCGTTAGTTCTTGCTTTACTTCCTGCTTTATTCCCAAGCTTCCTGCTTCCACTGGTCCTCAGTTTCTCATTGGTCTCTGTTTCTTTGGTAAGTCTCATTCATCTTCCAAAACCAACAAAGGAACAAACTCATATGACTATGGAATGTTTTCTTCCTGCTTTATTTCCAAACTTCCTGCTTCCTATTTTCCTGGGTTCTTCGCTGTTCTCGATTTGTCACTTGTTTCTTGGGATTAGTCCATTTTTTCCTGCTAATCTCGGCCAAAACCGAGAGAATAATGATTCAAACGTGTAAGAATTGCTACAGGTATAAGATGGTTAAGGTTGGGTCGAGGATTGCTACTAATCTTTCAGTGTCAGACACGTTTAATTGCATACGGAGCGGCTCGTCGTCACGTCACAGTGACGCCCCGTCCTCGTCACAGTCCTGCTGAATCGTTCATTGTGCTCCGCGAGCCGGCCGCAGGCTACATCCTCGCTATCCGCTACATAACAGCGTCCGGTCGCTGAAGTAAACGCTCCAGCTTCAACAGGCTCTTCGGTGCGCCTCGTTCCAGGACGATAATGACGATCTAATCAGCGTTTCAAACTGAAAATCATTTACGATGTTCTGCTCAGATGTAATCCGCAAAGCACATTACAATTAATTAGGGGATCTAACCGCCGGATAATTGTGGACCCCAGATCTCGGAAGAAAGGCGCTAAATTAATGCTAACATACTGGAGTGCTAGCGCAGGTGCTCTTCATTCAGCATTCACGTTCGGTTCGATTTCTCGGTGGAAAGTTCTGGAAGATTTTTATTCATTAATGACATACAAACAAGCAGCTGCGCTATAAATAAAAGTGTGTTATATTCATGAACTTTAGCCAGTTTGTACAGAAATATGGTACTAATATGGTGTTATTTTGCTCATCAATAATTGGTTAGGTTGGGCTACTGGAACAAACCATGAGTTATTATTGTCATTTAATAATTTCCATATTTTAAAACCTGCCAAAAAAGAGCAGCACAACCTTCGTTAACGAAGCTAAAGCTGTGCAACGTTCGCGAAAACGTTCGCCCTTTCTAATCCAGTTTTATAATCGGTTCATAACTCATCCGTGTGTGATTTTCAAACATCCGTGGACTAATGCGTGCATGTTTTGGATTTGTATTCTCTACCAAGGTCAAAACAATTACCGTGCAGTAAATGGCACTCAAATCTACCTCTAAATAATAAAATACATTAAAAATAGGAACAATAATAATAATAATAATAATAATAAAAAACCCCACTTAATGATGCTGGAAATGCGCACGTCGCTCATATTGCTTTATTGAGTACATTTCTCTCTAAATGGCCCGAACAGACAGATAAAAGTGACACGCTGCTTTCGCACTTTAAGCAATAAACGCGTCAGTGCCGTGAAGCTGCTTTCAAAAATGATTAACGCGGTAATAATTTGGTCACGGTGTTCCACCTTGGCGTCAAGACGTCATGTGAGTCAGACGCGCCACGTCGAGCCGAATCGGGTTAGCCCTGAAATCACAGAAATGCGCGCACACAACAGTGATTCCAGCACCATTTTTCGGACGTTCTTGGCGTGAGAGCGAATGTTTAACTAGCCGTGTTACGTTGTTTCATCATATGGATAAACACTTGATCATTATTCCTGTACTTCTATAATGCTGAATTTTTGAAGCAATTGAAACACACATTCAAGGAAGGCTTCTTTCAGCTGTGAATGTGTATCATGATGTCGTATCGATTTGCATTTTGTGCATCGCTGCGCCCTTATGACCATCACCTCCTCAGACTGAACTGCACCCTCGGGTGAATAGCTACAAATTTGCCATCGTGAGAGCATGTCGTCTCCAAATAAAACCGACCACGCATCCAGAATCATATTACACGAGGCTGTCAAAACACCACCCACTGTGCTGCCGAAGCCTGAGCTTTCCTTTCATATCAGCTGTCCCAAAAATATCTCCCCCGCTAAGACAACAGGCGATCGCGGCGACGCTGAAAAACGCTCGGAAAACTGGGAATCCTGCTACCACGCGAGCAGGGCCGTGAGCCGGGTGAATACTCGAGTCAGACTGCTGACAGACGCACTCGTCCTCCTCCAGAGCCCAGAGGAGGAGAAGCACAGATGACTCATCATAATTAGCTCCTATAGAGCTCGGCCTCCTCCTTCCTCCTCTCTCACTCTCTTTCTCGCTCCTTTTTTCCTCCTCTACGCTCATATTCTCTTTGTCTCTCTTCCTCCTCCTCACTCATTCTCTCCCTTTCACTCTAGTCCCCTGAGATCCCGAGCCATTCATTTTTCTTTTTTGCTTTAGTGTTCCATGTGGGGGACAATTTCAGCTTTCAAATTCCCGAGTGTGGAGGTGGGACCCCGAGAAGTTACAAAATGGTTAAGCCTTTTTAAGGGAAGAAGAATGGTTTTTGATATTGCGTGCTGTAGGATAAGAGCTAAAAAGCAGGCATTTTTTGCAACACGTCTTCAAGGCATCCTATTCGGACTTGTCAGGAAGCCATGATAACTTGATCCTCAGCCAGTTTCTCCAGGAGCTCCTGCCACTGCGAGGTGCCTACAGAGTAATTGAGTAATGGTTGTAGTTGATGACCAACAAAGACTGACAGCAAAGAACTCATCCACGCAACTACAACTTCACTTAAACTTAGATTTCAGAAATGATAAGGACTGGATCTTTCTACTGGGGCGTTGAATCGGGGTTATATTTGGTACAAATACTTAACGCCATGCAAAATCACGATTAGCCTGACAGACATCATTGTACCATGTATCATAACAGAGCTTCTGGTTGGTAAACTCAACATGGCTATATGTTCGGTCGCACCTGACCATCTGTGGTTCTTCCACAAACTGTTGCCACAAACAAACATACCATTGTCTAGGATTTCCTTGTACGCTGTGGCGTTACAGTTTCCCTTCACTGGAACTAAGAGACCCGAACACTGTTTCAGCACGTGCACAAAGCAGCTCCACGAGGACATGGTGCTCAGTTTAAGGTTGGAGTGGAAGAACTGGAGTGTCCTGCACAGAGCCCTGACCTCAACCCCACTGAACACCTTTGGGAGGAACTGGAGCCTCCTCAACATCAGCGCCTGACCTCACCAATGAACACAAATCCACACGGCCACGCTCCGACACCTAGTGGAAGCCGAACAGAACTTTATAACAGCAGTAAATCTGGAACGGGAAGCACATATGGGTGTGAGGGTGAGGTTTCCACAAACCTTTGGCCATTGAGTATACAAATGGTTATAGGAAAAACTACAACCAGATACTTACGCACAGTGATAAGTGGAGGAACAGATCAGGCTTCACTGCCCCATTTTCGTGACTAAAACCAGGACTTTCTGGACATTGCAAGATGAAAAATTCTCACTCTGACCATGACTTCCTGGAGTCTCTACGAGGAACACCAGGTCTTAAAAAGACCTTCAAATCACCCAATCTTTGTCGATTCTACACGACAGGAACATTTCCCAGCCACAAGCTGGTCTCAGATCCAGATGGGATGGACACGCTATTAAAGAACTGTTCACTCGAATTCTTGTTATCCAGACGCCATTTGGAGAGGAGATATGGCGCAATATGGCGCGCTTCTCCCTCTTGACTCATTGTGTCGTCTCTTGTTCATCCGAGCACCATTTGGAGGAGGTGCGCTCCCCAAGATGGTGCGTGACAAGAACGCGTACAGTGCGAGCAAACGGCAAAATATATACAGGGTGTTTCTGTTTCGGGAATTATTATTCAAGGTGTATGCAAAATGAAACGCAGGTGAAGTCAATGAAGAAGAGCACAATGAAGCAAATGGAGATGGAATGATTCTTTCGCAACTCCCGCTGCGAAATCGTCATGTCTTCACATGAGAATGTACAAAATGAAACATAAAGAGCAAATATTTCAACAAAAACAGCTCTTTTTAATCGCGAGCATACGCCTCTACTACCATTCTCTCCATCGCTCTTCCTCCTCCTCTCATTCTCTATTCTCCTCCTTCACTTTCTTTCCCTTCTTCTCTTATTTGCTCTAATGGTTGCTTTATCTCGTCTCATATTCATGCAGTGTTCCCTCGATTTCCTCTTCTACTCTCGCTCTCTTTGTTCTCTCGATTTACGACACCTCTTTCACTCTATCCTTCCTTCCATCTTGTAATTCCCTCATCTTTTTCTCCGGAACTTTGAGCTTTCGTCGCAGCCTCCATTTCCATTCCGTAAGAAGCGTAACGTGTTCCCGTTAGGCACAACATCGTTTCACTAAATAATGACACGTGCACTGCGGTCCAAAGCCATATAACAGCACTAAGAGCACCGTGACACCATTTGCGGAGTCAGAATCAGGGCAAAAATCGATTCTTTTGGTTCGTTTGCTATTTGGTTCGGTTTAGTTTCACACTGAATAGACCTAAGCAAAAAGCAGAAAGCAAAAAAAGGCTGTCTGAGGGGCACGCGAGACCGAAAACGTCTGTGGAAAAGATTTGCGGCGACGGAAAAGGGCGAACGAATGAGAAGACGGAGCCGATGCTTAACAAATTACTAAAAAAAAGAAATAATGATTAGTGTTCCGTCTTGCATACGGAGTTGATCTGAGCTTTTTTGTTCCTCGTGTTCCTGCAGCGTCACGTTTACACCGAAGTCTGCAAACCGACTGATTCACTTCCTGCGCTTGAGTCGATTCCGAGCCGAATCACTTGAAAGCTCAGGTGCTCTCGGGTCCATTTGAGATCTCGTCTGTGCATTAAGACGGAAAGCGCGGCAAACGGAAAGCTGTGTGGAAAACCTGTGACGTCGCCTGTCTCGTGGAACAAAGATGACAAACTGAACATTGCTCTGCCTCCAAAAAGGTCATCGGGCAGCGTAATGATGCCATAAAACTCTCAAATAATACTGAGAAGGACTTGATGTATGAATGTCACACGGCTCATTAATCTGCATTAATGCCCACCTAATTCACGCAATAGATTTACTAACTCGCTCTACGGAGGCCTCGCAGGCCCACAAAGGTGTCAGTCGCACATGAATGAACTTTATATGCAAACCACAACTTCTTGCACTTCATGACCGGAGCGTTAATTGATAGTGAATTGAAGAACTAACAGGTCTAGGATCAACAGAGACGAGTCTATTTATGTTAAAAGTGCCTCACTGTGGTATATTAAACCCAGGGCCCTATAAAATCTATTGTGTTTATGTTCAAATTCCCCATTTGGAGTCCCCCCCCCTCTCTCTTTTACATTTCTACAGCCATGGTGAGCTGAATGAGCTGCAAAGCAGAACTAACAAAGACGACATACTAAGCAAACTGAGCTAAAGAAGGCTGTAAAAATAATGAGGATTTTGGCGTTCCCTGAATTTCGCAATCTGTCATTCGGGATCGAAATCTACTGTACCGGATTTCTGTGAAGCTGCTTTGGGATGATGTCTATTCATTTAAATTGAATTGACTTCAATAAACTTACTTATCTCACACACACACACACACACACACTGTCAGCAGCCTCGTCACGCACGAATGACCTTTACATGCTGATTTGATCAAGATCCTTATTATTTGCATCCAGTTTAGTTCTACCCCATCGGTACTCCGCTAGCAGAGTCTTAACAGCTACCAATTTGGGGAAAGTGAGCGCTAACATGTGCTTCCTCTAAGACGTATAAAATCCAGCACGTCTTTTTTCATACTCCTGCTCATGCGACAACGCACGGAACGCGCGGGAGGGAGGAGGAAGACATGAAGTCACCTGTAGCTATTACAGTGTGTCGTGTAAAATCCATCGGAAAACCGATTGCCTGATTTTCCAACACTGTTTACTGTCATGCGGAAAAAAAATATCCATCAACTATTTTCATACCTGCAAAACGCAAACAACCAGGAAATGATTTTTGTTAGGTAAAGTATATAGATATTAGCGAATTGTAACTATAATGTTGGAGCGAGATCGTTGACACAAATACACAGCCCCCCTTCGCTCATTCAGACGCTCCGCCCCCAAATTCATTGCCAAGGCAACGACACCCGGAACGTTATCAAGATGACGTGGTCGCTCGATTTCCCCCACAACACGTGCTTTTCGTACAAATAAAAGCGTGCAAATTGTAATCGCCTTGTTGGCACTGAGGAGCTAGCCAGCTTAGCTAGCTTCCTGCTAGCTGATCGGTTTACTAGAACGTGTTTAAAAGAAATGGAGACAGGACGTGGACGTGATTTTGTTTTTCTCTGATCGCAGAGTAAGGCCAGGTCCCAGTTACGGCGTGTTGGATTCCGGTGGAGCCGTTAAACCTGGCTGTGAGCAGGCGGAAGAGAGCAGAAGATCAGCGCGCAACCCTGGAGCATTAGCGAGTTCATCCTGAGTGCTTTGGGAGCAATCAAACTAATTATCCTTATTCAAACAGACAACTCCGTTAAAGAAAACAAATTTAAGTGCACTTAAGATTTGACTGGAAAGACTCCTACTCTTTCCACAAGACGGTCTAAACGTATTTGTTTTTCTCCGATTCCTGAATGTGTTTCTTGTCCCTGATGGCGGTTAATCACCAGGCTTTTTATTTCTGCCGTAACTCGGTCATGCGTGCGTCTTAAATTCCTCCGTCGCTAAAACAAGCCTGGATATTTCATTTCTGCATGTGGAATGATTAAGCAGCGCCACTTATTGTGCCATAATTCAGTCGTTCTCTCGTTCCTGAACGCAACAAATGAATTCAGGGGCAGAGTCAATAAAGTGTGTCGGAATACAAATAACATTCCGAAATCACATTCCAGCTGAGAAATACGCGAGCTCGTTATGAAAGTCCGGGACTCGATCCTGAAGGAAGACGACCAGAAGAGGTCCACCGCAAACAACCGCACCTTGAGACACAACAAATACGACAAAAACCTCTATTCATTTATGCGTTTATCTGAAGTGATTTAGAAATGTCCCGTAACTCCCGCACGCGGCGCAGCCGATCAGGTTTAAGGAGCCGACAGCGAATTGAAGTCGAGTTCGTTCTTGAAGTAAATAATTCAAAAGTACAGTCTCTAATCCCCAAAGCAAGCCACTGCGCGGTTTATTATTAACTTTAGGAGAAAGCCTGATGACTCGCTTTGAGTTAAAATGCTCGCGCAACAGTCAGACCGCAGACGTGGGCGTCTACACCACTAGGGGGCCTGAACTGCAATCTCCAGGCTACAACTTTGTGTCCTGGTTTCCTCACATCGGACTGTTGATTATTTTCCCACAACAGCACAACACGGAGTGATTTATTCTCCAGAAACTCTTCAGCCAGTCCTGAGGCCTTATCTAATTATCTCGTCATTAAGATTCATCCGTACGTTCTGCGATTCCTGAATACTCGCTGCAGAGATTCGAGCTAAATCTACAACGCCGGCCAGAAGCAAGACCCGAGGTCTGATCACGCGCACGACAAATCCCGTTAGCGATGCGGACGCGCAGTCCGCAAGCTTGTCTGTCTCGAGATTTATTTCTCGTTCATTCTGGAGAAGAGTGAGGCTTCGAAGTTACCCGTATCAGCAAGATTCTCCTTTTGGAAACTTTTTTTGGCCCCCCCTGAATAAATTACTTTTGGGTCAATAAAGTCGTGAACGCGCTTTGAAATTGAAAATGAAATTCGCCAGTAAAAAAAAAAAAAAAGAAGAAGAAGAAGAAGAAGAAGAATTAGCAACAAAATGACTCACTGTAGCTTTTCAGAGGAAATTCTAGATGTCACACACACACACACACACACACACACACACACGCTGTCTGCCATCACTCATACTCTACACGTTCACGCAGCATGAATCACGATGTCGGAATCGATCCTTTGACGTGCGCGTGAATCTGCCCTTCTGGTTCCGTTTCTGCTCCGGCGGCTCGGGAGTTGTTTTTTTTCCCCTCTTCGCTCGTGCTCGCTCTTTTGTTCCAGACCCATGCACAGGTGCAGGACCATTTGAGATGAACAGCTTGCTTTTATTTTTCGGAGCACGGTTTGGTAATAAAGGGGCAAAGCTAGATTTTGAGCTTTCATGTATAAAGAAGTGAAATAAAACCTAAAGAAAGTGCTCTTCTGGTGTAGATCCACGGGACAAGCAGGAGAGCTGAAGAACCTTCGAGAGGAAGGACTCGCTTATATTTTTATAGTTCACAGACAGTTAAGGAATAAAACACTCGGCGCGTGCTGCTATAGGAAAATAATCAACAGTCGGGTCAGATTGATCGTTGCTTTTGGCTGAAAAGGAAGAACAGCATGTAGCTGTAGCACGAGGTCAAAAGACCAGACAAATGCAGTGGCTAAACTGTAAATATTGGCACCTCTGCTTATGGGTTGGAGCGCTTCATGACCGTGCCAAGAGCCCTGAGTGACGGTGTATCTACAAGCGCAGGCAATGCTGGGTAAACATAATAAGACAAAAAAACAACATGTAAGGCACATCCTCCGTGGAATCATGAACTTATGATCACGCACGTCCGTCTTTACAGCAGATGATCGCTTATTCAATAATTCTGTCAGTAAGTACCTACACAGCACATCCGTCTATATCTGAAAACAAACAAGACACGAGAGACAGATGAAAAGGGAGAACAGACAAGCGGCACACATTGTGTATCCGTGTGCCGGGAAAAAAACAAAGAAAAAAACAAAAAGAAAAACATCCAAGCTATGGAGGAAGAGGGACAGGACCAAACCCCCAAAGCAGAACACTGAGACGGCATCTAGATAAAACGAGAGAGCGAGAGAGTCCGAAGGTCAGGACGGAGAGATGAAAAGAGTAGAGTAACAAAGGAGATCAAGGCTGAAAGACCGGAGAGAGAGAGAGAGAGAGAGAGAGAGAGAGAGAGAGAGCAAAACACAGAGATCGGAATCATATGATATTTTCATGAGTGGGAATTTCAAACACTCGCATCGCTGTTTCGGTGTCTGTTGTAAAAATAGCACGCGTTCGCAGTAATGACACCAATGAGTCGTAGCTGGGGCTGGAAATGTTCGAAAGCTCCGCCTGAAATATTTCATAAATGGACATTTCCGAACTGGACAGTGAACATTTCACGTGCAATTAACATATTTTTCGGTTGAGCTCAGAAGTTGTGTTTGACGAATCCTTCATTGCGATATTTACCTGCTCCTGACGAGACGCGTACGCCTTCCACAGTGTTTATTACATTTTACTGCTACGCTGATGTGCCAGGATTCCTGTTCCAAAGCCACAGCCAGCTAGCTACACTCTGATCATGGAGATATCAAGGTGCCAGGCGATGGCATGCAGGAAGAGAAAAACAATCTGGTGTTATAATGATGTCATTTCCTCCGATTACCAGCATATAGTTTTTCAGTGGAATTGTCATAGCGGTGTTTTATTTCCTGCATTATTCATATTGCGGCATCGGCTGACGTCAGATTGTGACTCAATTTGCTGAGAAGACCAGGAGTACTGATCCTGCAGGAACCGGTGTTCCGTGGTCTACTCTGCATCAGACGTGGAAGCTCTCGGAGCGCTGCGACACTGAAAAACGCGAGATCTCGGGTTCGAAACCCACAATTGCTTGAGTGGGAAGGATGACGATGCTCTGCCTCTCCTGTCAATCACAGCGACACTAGCCAATCTGTCAGCTCAGGTATGTGGAAGAGGGTGGATAGTGCTGTCACGTGTCACAGGGGTGGAGCTTGCTGGAAAATGGGAGAGGGAAAAAAAAACAGGTGGCTACAAATTTACAGAACTGTGTGGTGTATGGAATTGCCCAGATTAATAGCCCCACCTCCAAACGAGCCCAGTCAAAGTGAGAGAACACCCTGAACGATGGCGTACAGATCCCGCCTCCCGACTCGTTTGTACGCGGTGATTTTATTGAGCGTATTTCCTCATCCACTCCTGAAGAGAAGTTCATTTCTGGCGACGGCACTCTTTCCGCCTATGGCTGCAGGATCACCGCCGCTGGTTTGGACGGATAATTTGCAGCGTCCGACAGAGAGACAGCTCTGCACTTGTTAGCGCTGGCTTCAGCATCTTGCTATTCAGCAGCATGCCTGTGTCACATTCCAGTGGCCTTTAATTTATGACCTTGTCACGAGGGAACACCTTCTAACTACAAGGTCTTTTTTTGACATTCTCATCATGTCAGTCACACACCCACACACCCACACACACACGTGTCACCCCCACGCACAGCACCTTCAGGGAGAAACTCAGGGAAAATGAACGAGTGTGAGTGTCGAGTAAAATCTTTACGGGGAAATGGACAGATGGCTTCACAGAGCAGTGGCGTGTGAGCCAGTGAGCTAATGGCTAATGGATTCTCAGCTACATTTCACTGTACCATGCAAATATTTCATTGATATCTGCTTGACCTTGCTCACATTCCTGGTCACGTCTGTCGAACGGTGTTTGCGGAATTCATACATATTTGTTCTAGCACTTCCTGTCAAGCGTGTAGAGGAAAGACTATTTAAAGAAAAGAAAGAAAAAAGATCTCGACGCTAAGCAGCTTGACACCGATGACGCTAAACCCTGTGGTAAAAATGAATGTTCATGATGCCAGGTATTATTCAGACGATGCTACGCATCATGCTAGCAAAAGCAAACATTCATAATGATTGACACGGATAGTTAAGCCTCATGATTCTGATCTAATTGGCATAGCGATCGATATTAATGATGCGGAGTATGATTCAAACAACACAACCATGAAGCTAGCATGGCACTGACTGATGCGGAGTCTCATGATAGCACGATCTTGCTAATAGGCATCATGCTAGCGTGATAAAATGCAGAAAGATTGACAGTGATGATGCTAAGCGTGATTCTGCGTGAAGCTAATTGCTAATCTTGATGATGCTAGACCTCATTTTATTAATCATACTGAAAGTAGGATTCAGACCGGGCTAAGCATCATGCTAGCATTATGATTCACATCGATGATGCTAAGCGGCACGAGAGCATAATCTAATAAGCAAAATGATTGACAGATGATTGCCTGAGACGATGCTAAGAATGCGCAAATTTGCGTAATGATGAAGCTAAACATCATTTAATATGCACAAACCTTTTCAACGATGGTACTTACCATCTCATAGTGGATAGATGACGCTAAGTATGACTCGAACACTACGACGCTTCATTCTAGCTTAATGAAATGAATAATCCTCAAGTGTGAAGGGAGGCATCACATTGGCATGATCTGATACGCATAATGATTAATATTAATGACGATAAGCCTCCTGCTTTTCCGAGTGATACTGGTCATGCTAAGTATGACTCAGACACTGCTAAGCATCATGCTAGCATAAGCGTAATTATTATATGTATGCTTGAGTCTGTTGCTAAGCATGAGCACATTCGCATAATGATTGACACTGTTGATATTGATGATGCTAAACATCATGCTAGCACGATCTAATATACATAAAGACTGACAGTGATGATGCGACGTGTTTTCTGTCAGTATTAGCGACTGCTGAGGAATCTGTATCCTGCATGCCTGATCATTAAAGTCTTTAAAGCCCAAGCGCTAACGCTAACCCTAAAAATACCACTTGTAATGTACACGATCAAGGTGACAGGCTATTTACCGCCGCTAGTGCAAATGTTCTGATGGAACCGTTTCAACAAGGATTCGCTTCACTACTATTTGGAATAGAATAATGATTCAACTATTAATATTTCATTCCAATTCAGTTCTACTGAGACACGCCTCTTTTTTCTTCGCTCAAACTCCACCCACATTCCGGTACCGATGTTCGCGATTTCAGTATTAAATCCTATAAATGAGCGACTCGACTCAAAACATCGACCCGATACGTTGACGTTAACCCTTTCCAGTGATTTTCTCGGCTCAGAAACGCCTCGCGTTCCCTGCTTATGTACGTTTTCCAAAGCGCTCTCCCTCCCTCGTTCTTTTGCCTTCTCCGTGCTGCTTGGTGATGGCTCTGTGGCCCCTGTGGTAATTCCATCAACCATGTGAAATGGCGTGGTTTGGAGGGCCATGAGAGGGCAATGCAGTGGGCTGCTCTAATCCCAGATCACACCGAGAGACAGAATTGGAAAGCAGAAAAAACGGAGAGAGAGAGAGAGAGAGAGACTCACGTTGCACAAATGCTTAGACTGCTAATGATACACACATCAAATCACATCCACAACAAATCATTTTACTTACTCGCTCCGTCTCGCATCGTCCTCACTTGCAAGCATGGACGTACCACATCCTTCCTCTCCATCTCTCTCTCCCTCTCTCTCTCATTCTCCATGCGTGCGAGTGCGTAGCTCCAGTACGCCGTGCGCTGAATGGTGAACATCTGAAGTGACCCCTGAGCAACGACTGCCTTTGTCAAAGATTTTTCAAGACTGCGACAACATCAACACGACTGAGCACGCTACTCGGGTACGTTAATCACGATGTTTATTATTACAGCTTGTAACATCACACAGCACATCGTACACCTGTATAACGGCGACTTTATTTCATGCCAGAGTGCCGCTGAATTCTCAATTCTGATTGGTCCGGCGGTGTTGATGGATTTCCTTTAACAGCAAGGCTGACAGGAGGTTTCTATTAATCCACTCGTTCTGAGTGATACCTTCTCTGTAAAATGTTCTCCTGAAATATCCAGCCAAGCTGAACTAAAAAAAAAAATTTAAAAAAACAGTGCAACGGAGCTTGCGATGTTTCCCTCGAGGGTAAACAGCTCTATAAGTAAATGTGTTTATGTTAAAACGGTAATGAAATGCACGCGCCGCATGTCGAGCTGGAGCGAGCGTTAAACTGAACGGCTGAAGACGCTGACACGCGGCATGACGCACATCTGTCCAATTTGTGCACTGCTTCCCGGTTCCCGTGTGAATGTAATGAGCTGGAGCTGATGGCTGACTCGCACACCTCGGCGAGAGAACTCTTTGAAATGTGTTTGCTAAGAATAGCGACGACGCACGGTCTGCTCGCTAAAAAAACAACAACAACAACAACAGCAACTCTGGAGCGAGCTCTTTCCTGGCTGATTGCTAACGACGCTAAGAGCAGACTCGGCATAATGCACTTCAGCACCTCAGCACTTTCAGCAGAGCCAGTCACGGGCGATTACACCGGCTGGAGCAAACAAAATGGCCTTCAGGAGGAACAGAATGGTGTAAAGATGGCAATGATTTAGTTAAACGAGTGTTTGGTTTGCTGTGTGTCGCGTGTAACACGGAGAAGTTAACTGGGAGCTAGCTAGCTAACCGATGAGAGAGATTAGCAGCGTGTTTACTCCTGATCAGAGCCCTTTTACTGGACTAAAGTAGAGAATTTGGAAAATTGGAAGGCAGGAAACCTCTTTTAGAAAAGAAATCTGACATCTGAAAAAGAAAAGAAAGAACAAAAAAAGTAGCCTGAAAGTGCATCGACTGTCATTTGTTTTGGCGAAGTGCGAAATGTAGTGAAACTTAGGCTACGCTGATCTGATTATGAGTTTACGATGAATGACTTGATTAATGAAGGAAATGATTACTGAAATGCACACCTTACAAACGTATGAAACGTTATCATTTAGCACACAGTTTAAAAGACGAGACAGTTAGTGACTACAGTTTCTTTTTGTTTAGCTCCTCCCCCAGCTCTGTCCACTCAGCCACCAATCACGACATTGCACATAGGCTTTATTCAAAGCCCTCCAGTTGTGTTTTTTTCGGTTAAACTGGTGATCCGTAAACTTAGCATAAAGATTGTGAATCATACTCGCAACATGACACAAAATCGCTGTGACGTTTAACGTGACTTTGGTTAACATTAACATTAAACTAGTGGCCTTGAGCTTTTATTTCTTGTGAGAAATATTAGCATCGAACGTCTAACGGACATCTAATCCGACACTCATGTCCGTTTTTTGACTGGCGTAAACTAAATACCCACAAACACGTGCGCAATGTAACCGAAAGATTTTACAGTGAATGCTGTAAACGCAGCGGCTCAGTAAATGTCACTTGGGCGTCACATTTAAAAAGGGCGAGCTGCATTAAAATAAAGCACGGAGCAAATGGGACTAAATTGAGCAACGGGGTTTTTTGGCCTTTTCCTGGTGCTATTAAGTCTAAAAATATTCTGATTCTTCACCGTGTGTCCATGTAAAAATAGCACCAGGTCCATATTCCTAAAGCAGTCATGCTACTTCAGAAACACAAATAAAGCTCATCTGTTTGCTAAAATGTACATATATTTTTGTTCTTGGGAAAGAAGGTATTTTTAGACGCTCTGACCTACAGAAGGATTTTTCTGACTCTGAATGTCATTCTCTCCATCGGAGCGCGCAGACAAAGCGAATTATGGATGATGATGTAGGCGAGGCAAAGTGGACTTGTTTGCTTATGTAAGTATTTATTTACACTCCGGCCTGACTGGGTTTAAATGACTGTAATCTCCACACATCAGTCATTGGAAATTGTGGTCTGGAATGCATGCTGAATCTTAATCATGACGGTTTATTATTTTTTATTGTTAAATGAACAACGGAACTGTTTAGTGCTCCGAAGAACCTGAATTGGGCGGGGCTTAAATCAGAAGGTTTTCTTTCTTTCTCCTAGTATTTCCCGAAACGTATTGCTGTTGTTCCTGCAGCGTTCAGCTCGTCCTGCGACTCTTTTCTCGGGACTGCTGGCTCCTCTCTTCCCTTCGCAGAGGACACGCCTCCTAGATTGGATCTCCGTCAGACATTGGGCTGATATGGACCACATGCATCCGTAGCACTTCAGGATCAATGAATAAATTTTACGTCCAACATAAAAGCCTCTCGGCTACAGTACTGAATGAAATCCTGCTCGATTCTGGGGACGCGCTATAAGGAAGGGTTTGCATTTATATTACGTTGGAACAGAATGGTAAACTGGGTTGTCTGGGAGTTTCTGACGCTAGAAAGTGTTGTTGTTCTGTTTCGGCCTCAGCGTCCCTAGAAGCATGACACCACTGCTGACACGTTGGTGTCTAAGGGCATTTGCTCTCCAAGACCACCCAAGAGGTTAATTCAGACCTGACAGAGAACCCGAGAGTCAGAGAAGCGAAGACTTCCAAGTTCGGTTTACTAGACGGACTGTTGTGACTTTTTAATAACACTTTATTTCCTGCCAAATGTCATCTATCTTAGCCTTTTAGCTATTGAGCTGATGCTGATTGTCCATTTCATTCATTAAGTCAGTGCCCTTTGGGCCGATGTATAATGAGGATACTTCCTACTGCATTGTAGCTCCACTCGAAGAGAGAGAGAGAGAGAGACAGAGAGCGTTTTAATGGATTTACGTCATTTCCAGTCCATCTACGATTAGATACCTGATTGATACTGGAGGTAAAAGAAGTCTAGCCGATTTCCTCCTTCCACTCAGGAGAGGTTTAGACAGACCTCAGTGCCTGATGTAGGGACGTAACCGAATACGAACCCATCATTCGGAGCAGTGAAAGGAGATACATATTTGCATACCTTTGTTTTGTTTTTTAACTATACATACATGCACATATAATGTGGAAATGTATGGGGAAAAAAGGGGGGGGGAAAAAGCTACAGAGCAAAGACCTTAAACATCCATATCAGTACAACTGACTCGATAATGGGCAGATAGAACTACACCTGGTCATCCCAGGATGGGCTACAGGGATAAGGAAGGTTACAGGGGATCCAGAAAGAGTTATGGGACGAGATGATAGAAGAAAGAAAGAAAGAAAGCCTTCTGATTTAAGCCATGCCCTGATATAGTTCCTAATAACCCCCAGATATAGATACTAATAAAGATACTGTCTCTTTGTTTCTATCCAGTCTCTTTTTTCTTAATTCGAACACAAGCGCAGGTGAAGGATGACAGATCGCATCGACAATATCCACAAACACTCCTCTCCGCCCTCGTTTGCTTTCTTAAGTCCCCTCTTGTCTCACATCTCTCAAGGGAAACGACGATGAGGAAACGGAAAGGCCAAGTCACACTCCAGAAGATTTATGCTGCTTTACAGGGAAGCAGTGACAAGTGCTCAGCGCCGTTTCTCCATTATGTCGCCGTGTCGGCGCGTTTAGCGTGAGCAGGCTCACTGGCTTCCTGTGAAAGACGGCGAGCGTGTTCTTTGATAGCTTCCTGTGAGCGACACCAAGACTGATGCGGCCCTATCAGGAGGAGCATAAAGCCTCGCAGTGCACGCGCGATGGATGTGGTTTCTTCACCCCCGAAGCAATTAATAACTCTAACTCCCGGCAAAATTAATTAGCTTTTCTCTATCAGGAATTAGACGCGGCTGGAAAAAAAGCGGCTTGCAGGCTTGTGAATGCAGATAAGAAAGCGTCACCTCGTCGACGTCCGGGGTTGAAGCGCGGTCTGATGCGGATGTTGATGCGTAAAGAGGGAACATAATTAAAACATTTGGCCAAATGTGCCCAGTGTAACTAACCGGAATTGTGAGGATCAGTGGACATACGCTTTAAAATCATAATCGGAAAATGGTGGAAAAAAAGTTCAAACATAGTCGGGCCAAACAATGAAGGCTACATATGAGGAACAGCGAATCCGGGACACACGGGAAAGGCGAACAGGCAGATTTTGGCTCAATTTGAATCAAAGCATCTTCCAAATGAATAGATGGATTTGGAATCGAGCCACAGTTAAGGACAGATCGTTTCTTTCCTCGGCTCGGGTTGTCGTTCCCCCACATTTCCCCGCTTCACCAATCGGCGTCAGAAGCGCAGACGCATCAAATCCATTATGCAGTCAGACGTGCTGTATATTTAAATACCGTGTGCTCAAATTGGCACATTTTTCCACTTGAGACGGATACGCTCTATAAAATCGGAGCATCATGCAAATGAAGCTAAAGCCCCGAGCTAAGGCTCCTGGATTTGGTCGACCGACCTCGCCGGAAGCAGGACGCGTGCGGAGGAGGAGGGAGGAAAATCTCACACTGTAGTGTGCTTTATAATACGTTTTAGTGTTTGAATTAGCTGTTAAGTAGCTAGTACATAGCAGCTACGTTTGTAGTAATTACATGCAATCATCACTTATTATTATTGCACAATATACTGCATGACAAGTGTGATATTAGTGAAACCTACTTCTGTAATTATTAAACGGACCATATTGCACGCTTGTTCTGCCACAGCGCTGTCGAGGTCAGGATTCTGATTGGTCAAAAAGTGTTCATTATTGTCGTTATAATAAAATCATCTTCAAGCTTCACGTCACACGGTTTTCCTGTTAACGTCACGTCCCCGAGTGTTCTGTTCCTTACCGTCACTTTCTCCCTCAGCGCACACCTGCAGGCTTTAATAGCAGGAGGCGTGGCTAAAACACACCGCTACTATATTATGACCTTGCTAATGCCGAAGGCAAACGCTGCCTTTTGACGTGACGACGTGATTATTCAGACGTGCGCTCGGTGCGCCGCTACGTGAACTGGAGGCTTTACGCTCGCAGCTAATTGATTACATTTTGGGAGAAACTGTGCGTTTTATTTTCGGTCTCGGAGTTCGCGCTCGAAGCTTTTCTCACATTCGTGTCGATATAAAAACGGACTCATTTGCTTCGGCTTGTTAGAATCCGTGTACATTTGGACAGAGATGATGAAAAATTAATTGGATTTTCCCAACTCGGAATTATTTTTTTTCCAAACACAAGTGTTTAAAAATATTATGCTTTAATTAGTATTAATGCGTGCTTCTATCCTAATGAAAAAACCCTGTACACTTAATAAACAGCAGCACTAACAGCATCTGCGCTGATTTTCTCGCCAATAGCCGGCGATCTGGGGCCACTTTTGCGTTTAGGGAGCTCAGCGCTGAGAAGCCGGGAACCAGGACCGAAGCAGCTGGTAGCGACGGGCGTGATTTCCTTCTGCTGTGCGTCTAATCCTGGTGCAAAAAGGTCAGAAGGGCTTTGGACTCAATTCCAGTGTAATTAAAATGCAGGGAGCTTAATTAATTCACACGTAGCTCACTCGGCTCCTGGCCTGTCATGCATCATCAGGAGGTTGCACCTTCGCTTCCGACACACTTTCCTTCGTTCTTTTTAATTTAGTCACTCCAGATGCTCATGGTGGTGAAATTGATTATGTGCGGAATTAAACACGTCAGGACGTGCTGCTGTCGGAAAATAATCAACGTGCCGAGTCGATTCTCGTCGCCGGCACATCAAGGAGCGTTTTCTTTCTCAATTCCGCTGCGAATAATCGACGTTAACGTTATTAAAAATGACACTATTTGTTTATAGTACAGTCATATAAAATACAAAAGTCGTTCCTTTTGAAGTTAATCGTAAAAAAAAAAAAATAAAAAAAAAAACGCAGCTTTTCACGTTACCAAGAAATGGCAAAGCGTAAGAACTTCCACAAATATTACATAAACGCTACAAATCTGTTTACACTGAGAATCCGCCATACAAGTGAATGCGCTGTTGCTATAGAAACGCTAGCGTATTAGAGCATGAACACCTCCTGACCAATCAGATTCTAGCACACGGGTCAAGTGTATGAACACCGAACGAGCCTTGGCTAAAAACACCTTTTTAAATGTTCATTTTGGCGTAAACATCAGCACAGCTGATTTTATTTTATTATTATTTATTTTTTATATGTAACATCCTGCTCGTTCGTGCTTGACGCGGCAGTCTTCAGCTAAAGACGTGGAGTTCCCAGCGCTTACTCTTATCGATTGCTGAACCGGCTGCTAATAGAATTAGATTGGCAGCTTGTAAGACATGCACCAGATTCTCCAGAGGCCAGCGATCTGCCCGAGCGGGCGTCATTTACGCCGCCCGAGTGCTCCCGAGACCGTCTGCCTGCGTGCACGCGCGTCATACCGATCATCAGCGATGCGCAGATTTAATAAGCGGCGTATCGATTCTTCTCAGGCGTCTCTTTTTTCCTGTATTGAACAGACGGATCTTATGACCAGCGTCCCTCAACAGAGCGCTCATGACGCTTATATGAAATAAAGCCTTTTTGTTTCACTACGCTCGGGTTTTTATTCGCTTGCTTTATTTTCCCTCCCTTTTTTGTAATAACTGATTAAATGATCAAATAACAATATCATAATTATGCTTAAATGTCATCATAAATAGGAATAAAACACTTGTTATAAGAAAACAACGGCCGACCGGGTGGGGTGGTGAAGCAGAGGGACACGTCTCACACCGTGGCTGATCATTTTCCCGTAAAAGCGCAGCTGGAAGTGTTTTATCAGCAGTGCGTTAATGAGTACAGATGTATTAAACAACACGTTGCGCTTTTTATCCATTTCTAGTTACGTTTAATGGGGAGCATCGGTCATTTCCTGCAGCTTGTCATTTCACTGAGAAACCACTAAGAAGCGTGAACCCCTCCGTACTGAAGGTGTCGGAAGACTTAAAGGTTTGAGACTGGACTTTGATATTTACGCAGATAATTCGGTATATCAGCAGTTTGATATGAAAAGCGAGTGATGAACACTGAGCATTATGCTAGCTAAGCGCTAGACTAGTGATGTAGCTAGCTGCAGCTGCAAAGATAAAAGTAATAAAAAAGGCTTCGGAAACTAGACAGAAATCTCGGGAGCGTTGAATTGTCCACGGATGTTTTCGAGCGGCTGAGTTTTAACCGGACTAAAACGGCCGCTACGTTGTGAGAACCGCTAACGAATCTCGAAACGCGAGCAATTTCCCAACAGTGGCTGTAGAACCGACAACAACAAAGAAAGCAATCGACTGACTTTGTTATATTAGTTCCGTTTGGATCAGGAGTGCCGGGAAGTGCGCGCCTGAGTCTCAGTAGACGACGCTAACCTTTTAACATTGGATTTTTTCATATTTAATATGATCGGTGTCGGGCTGAAAATGTGAAACTGCCATTCTCGCACCGTGTCCTGGATGAACTCCTCCAGCACGAGGCAGTCGAGCATGCGCACTCCTACCCTGCCCTGATCTGTTGTAATAGCGCCTCTGTTTTTGCGCTATACATCGCGAGTGAGGTCGCCTGATGAGGATATCCGTGCGCGGTTTCTTCACGTCTTGACGAGCGGCGCTCGAAGCTTTTTCCTTCAGCGGTCCACGCTTTACAGGTCAGAGGTATTCTTCCTCTGCGGAGTTGTTCTTTGTTTAATTGATTCGCCGCTGAAAACACACCATTAGCCTCCCTGAAGGACATTTTCCCCATAATTAACTCCTGTATCTAAATGATACCTGCATTAAACGTACGCTTCCTCTTATCGCAGCCCAACACACAGGAATGTTTGCATAAGAACGTGCTTAGTTTTTTGCCCGGATCACGATAGTAGTGTAATTACTGTATAATAAGGTTCTGTATTGTAGTTGGATTTGCATGGAGATCCAGCATTATAGCTAAGTAGGTCATGCTTATTGGATGATTTTCGATCCACACAGCGCACGCTCTCCACGTGCCTGGAGTCAGAGGTCAGAAACCGCAGTGTTTCACGAGAGTAGGCTTAATCTGGTTTGTTTTTGAGATTACACTGTACCTGCCTAGATTTAATCAGAAAATATTGATTTCTTCCAATACATGGTAACTAGGGTTCGGAATCATTTCAATCGTATCGATTCCGATTCAGGTTGCACGTGTCCATTTAAAGAACAAAACATGACTTTTGCCCTTTTAACAGCTTTAATTAAAGCAGTACTGCGGAGAAAATGTAAACGAGAGGAAAGGAATCATGCGCGTGTGGTATGCAGCCATGACGCGACTCTCCGTGCGTCCTTCGTCCTTCCTCTGACCGCTGCCTCGGCTTCTGCCGAGCGAGGAACTTAAGCGCAAGCTGCTGCGAGGACGCTGAAATATGCCGTTCCATATGATATCTTTCCTCCACTGAAACAGCCCTGGAGGAGAGCCAGGAGTGCTCAGTGCGCCAGCTGTTGATGGAGACGGGGTTTAAAAAGATTCTGGTGAAACCGGGCTGGAAGCTAATTACGCGGCCGACGCAGTTTGAGCACGTCTTCAGTAGCCGACGTTGTGGATTCTGGTCTGAACACGCCGGTTAATTAGGGTTACATCCAAACCAATTAAAGAACGAGAGCCAAAATGGCCGCCAAGAGAGCTGTAACTGATATTATTGGCTGTAGGTTCAGTCGTTCCATCAGCTCGCTCGGTTTCAATTTGAGTTCACCTACAGGTGACGCCAAATGGCTACGCTAGAGAAAAACCTGTATCAGTGAAGCGAAGTTAGAGGGAAATCGGGCTTTCCGATACATGATGATGGGATATAACAGATGGCCTGTGTTTTATATACTTTTGATTAAGCCAAAAAAAAAATGTAATCAAGATCCACGCTGGACGTCGAAAACCTGAGGCAGATCTTCTGTTAACGTCCAAACACGCAAATCCAGCTGTTACGCAACTCCACACGGTTACGCCGGCTCTACGCTGCGCAGTTCCATTTTGCTGTCGTAGACAGACCTCACACGTCGGTCCCGAAGTGAGCGGAGATCGTTTTAGTGCCTCTGAAACTCCTCGCTACCTCGAGCTCACGAGTGCTCGCATTCATGCGAGTTTACCGGCTCACGCTGACTGATGACCCAAGCAGAATGAAAGAAAGTCATTTTCTTTAATAGCTGCTCTACTCATAGAGGATGTTCTGACATGGCGAACGCACGTTATCTCGCGCGGCGTGACGAGAAGCAATCTTCAAAGACGCGTATTAGAAAGCGGCTCGGAAGTGAGGAAAACCAGGATTCGTTTAATACCATGAGTTATGACTAGCAGTGTAGGATTATTCAAGATGCTGCAAAGCACTGAGCCAAATATGCTTACACACACACACACACACACACACACGGGTCAATCAGACAGCAATGAGACTAATTAAGAGCAGCAGGTGGACACACAGGAAGCAGGATCTAACACTAATCAGGGGAGATCCTGAGGTCTGAGGTGATGCTCCTGCTTTGGTTGTGCTCCTGGAGGACGTTCCTGGCTGCTTGGAGACTTCATACACAGAGCGGATACGGATCCAGCAACATGTTACTTGGGAAAAATTGCTGGATGCTGATCAACTTATGAATTATTATCTGAACATTCGACCAGAGACGAGCTACAGGGCTAGAGACATTATCTCGGGAAGGGGAGAGGTTTCACTGGCGATTGTAGAGTGGAGATTGTTCTAATTTCTGCTTATGTTTATGCACCAAATTCCAAAGTCTTTCCTTCCGGATTCACGAAATGCAGAAGGCGCCCTCTAGAGGTGTGTCCGTTCTGGGCTCCGTAGAGGCGGACCCGCTCCCTGTGTAGATATAAAAGCCCCGTTCTAAACTTACGAAAGAGTTACAGCTAATTATACACTAATGACGACATACTTCTGAGCATTTCTGCCAACAGATCCCCCTGAATCCTACACAGCGCACCTTTAATGCTGCTATAAACAGCAGAGCCACAGCTTCCAAACAACACCTTTCGGAACAATCGGACATTTTGTTCTTTTTTTTTTTTTTTTTTTTTAAACACCACATCGAATTGAAATTTTTTATCGACTTAACCCAGATACATAAAAAACGAGGAGTACAGATCTGCAGGATGAACCTTACAGAACCCCTGAGGAAAGCTGCGACCATGAGACCTAGAGCAACTGCTTTTTAATAAGAGTCTATATTCACAAAAGCTAAATCAGCCCGACATGGAGCAGGGACGTGTGTGTGTGTGTGTGTGTGTGTGTGTGTGTGTGTGTGATGTGTACTACTCATGCAGTAATTGTGATTGTGTTTGCTCTGTACTGTATAATATGTCCAGAGCTGAATCATGCTATTGTGTGTGAAGTGCGAAGCCCACAGAGTCCTCACGCTTCCCGTCAGCGCTGTGCAGAGAGCGCGTTATCTCTGCTTCAGATATCAGGATGAGTGAAGATCCTTGTCTGATACAATAGATGATGCCAGGATGAGCACCCCCACACACACACACACACACACACTCTGAGTTTGTATACACAGCTCAGTCAGGATTATATTGTGGTACTATGTAAAGAAAGATGATATAATTGGATCTATACAGTTCACTCAGCAGCCACTTTATTTGGACGGGAATCCTGCCGCAGTTGTAGCTCATCTGCTTTAGAGGTATCCAACCTGACATCCGGAAAAAATTCCGTCGATTTGAAAATCCGCGCACCTTCTGGCTTAGGCCACGCCCACTTCGGTTTAAATACGGATCGGGATCGGGAAACTTACAGGTTCGTATAATACGCTGCATGCGGTTATGCATAGTGCGCTGCAGGTTCACGTACTGAGCTGAGCTGATTTTATATATATATATATATACAGGTCCTTCTCAATAAATTAGCATATTGTGATAAAGTTCATTATTTTCTGTAATGTAC
>JAQMYM010000015.1:19801439-19821049 GCA_030014255.1 Parauchenoglanis ngamensis
AGTACATTACAGAAAATAATGAACTTTATCACAATATGCTAATTTATTGAGAAGGACCTGTATATATATATATAAAATAGTTAATTAACGAGCATGTGACAGGAACATTTACAATCCATACATGTTCTGGATGAATGACAGATGACAGAACGTGGTGGAAAGCGATGGCGTGAGGTTTTCCGAGCCACACAGATTAACGTGTTACGGCAAAGCAAGCGTACTGTGATAATAGCTGAGGAACGGTAAGCGGCGGCGGTGCTAGATCTTTTGACATTTAAAAGCTGGAGCAACATGTGTACTGTCATGTCAGAGTGCTAAAAATAGACCACAATCCAATTAATACCTGCTCAGTGGTGCGCCTGGGTGGTAGAGGGGGGCCAAAACATTGTACAGATGGGTTACACAAAGCAAAGTCACAGGCATATTGGCCCAGTTTTGGTTTACAGACCACAAAAAATCAAAAATCATCATTCCCAGGGCAATAAAACCCAAAACGTTTCCTCCAGAATTTTTTCTGATGTCACTTTGACATGGCTGTCACACACACACACACACACACACACACACACACACACCATTATCCCCCGTCACTTCTCCACCACACAAGCATTCAATCACGGCTTCTTCATTAGCGTTTCATATTAAAACTCAATGGACTGTTACACTGCAAACACTAACGTGTGTAACCAATTATTCTCCGACCACTAATGCTGAATTCTGCGTTCTGATTGGTCAGAAGGTGTTGAGTTATTTACTATAACAGCAGCTCTTTCCTGGAATGCAGCTGCGAATCAACAGTTTATATTAAAGCACTTGTTCGGATGCTTTATCGTTTCTACGGTAACAATAATCGGATGTAAGACGTGTGAGGAATGGTGATTTTTTTTTTATTATTATTTATTTTTTTATTTATTTTTTTAATAGAAGCAGTGCTTAGGAATAGCCAGACCTTTTTTTCCATGAGGGGTTTCTGCATTATTTTTCCGCCGTATTGACTTCAAGAGACAGGACGAAGAGAGGGGACGAATATTTATAGCGGCGATAACGTACGTGAGAACGGGAAGTAACGTTAAATGGATTAAATACATAAATAAATAAATAAATGGCTAAAATGAACATCCTTGACAGATGCCTTTGCTGTAAGAGAAGTGAAACATTTTGGCGCATGCTGTTGGTGGAAAATAATGCACGTTGATGTTGCTGCTTTTCCCATGCAGTGTTTTATTCCTTGCTTACTGGTTAGGAAATAAAAGCGAAGCAGGAGTACAGTCATGACTGGTGGACTGGCGAGCTGCCTATTTTTCGAAACCCACCGAGTGATCCTTGAGATGTTTTTGCAAAGCTGCCAACAGATTTTGCCAAATATTAGTGCAAATTAGTCTTTTTCTTACGAGCCCTTGTTATTACAAGGAAGGTGACTGTAGCTGGAATTGGATGCCGCCCATATCTTTCCTCCAGGAGAGCAGACTGCGTCGGGTTTGTAAGCCGTACACTTCGTATGTATTTCCACTTGCCTCCGACATTGCGGATTTCCATTTGGACGTCGGCGCCACCTCCTTTACGCAGGCCATTTCCTCACCGTAAATAAGCTTCACCGCCCTCGGCTAATTACAGCAAGCTTCCCCTCGCTCATCCCTCATGCTCGGCTCAGCGCTAAGACGTGGATCTCCTTCTGATCCAGGAGGCTTTTTTCATTTTATTTAGATTCTTAAAGCAACCAGTATTACCAGTTGGTAGTTTATCAGGTACACCCAGTTTGAAGTTACATTCTGTGGATGCACAAATTAAATCATGCAAATTTTAGCCACTATTCCTCCTGATTTACTCTGACCAATGAACCATAGACACAATGGACCACATGACCTCAGGCAAACATCGAAGGCGTGGTGGAAAAAAAAAGGCGGGAGAAAGGACGTGTGAGTGAATTTTATATATGACTGTTTAAACAAATGTTTAATGCTATGGATAGTGGATATATTAAATCCTTCATTACTAAACAAACAATGAATCAGCGAGGCGAAGCATGGAGTAAAAAGGAGTAAGGAAGGAATAAAACTCTTGGTGTCGTGCCGTTACAGGAAAATAACGAGCGTGAGGGAGTGGAGTTACTCTCACACCTCCCACGTTATTTTCCTATAAAAAAAATAAAAAAAAAAAGATTTTGTAGCTTTTACCCTTTTACTGCCGTGGAGGGATCACTCACGTTAAAGCAGCTGGGGAAAAGCCTCGGCTTTTTCTTTTTCTGGAATTAAAAAGGAACAAAAAATAAGCAGCCAATTGCAAAACAACAAAGCATGAATTCGTCTGTCATGAAGTCTTTGGAAAACGTAGAGCAGAGGCTTTACGTCTGACTGTAGCGAAGCCCTGACGCTGTGGAACTCCTTCCATAAACGTCGCCGGACCAATGACTGGACGGGGTTGTTTTTTTTTTAAATCAGTTTATGTGGCACGTCCACTTGTGTACGTTATTATAGAAATGATGAGCGGAGATTACTTCAGTTTTGGACCGTTCTCCCCACTGACATGCTGGTTATCAGAGATATAACGTCGACAAAACAATTTCTCATCTAAGTAAACGTTTATTAAAAAGTGAAAAAGGCTGTTTGCACCCTGACAGAACCAGAAGGTGCCTGTTATCGGAGCTGTGATTCATATTTCGCGGCGTTCTTTTCGGGGGCAATTTATCTCCTGTTTGTTCCGTCTGAAGACAAATCAGCATCAATTTCATCCCGGACGTCCGAGCCTGACGCGGCGAGGAAGATTAACCGTAATTATAATCGATGTGGACAGACTAAGGTTCCTCTGCGATGGCTTTCTGCTGTGTTTTTCGAAAACGTGTTTTACCAGACTACAGCTTGCTCAGCAGCCATTAAAGATGTCTACAGCGAGGACGAGCGAGATGATGATGTGCCAGGGGCCTGTTATCAGCTGAATGGCTGGAAAAGAACAACAGCAATAAGGACGAGAGAAGGCGTTACATCACTCTGTGGTGTCGTAGTTTAAAGGCTGATCTGAGACCAGAGATGAAGATTTTCATACGTCAATTAGCGAGTAAACTGGATTTGAAAACAGCTTGCTTGGAAACAGACTTGTTGTCAAGGCGACAAGTTTGCAAGCTCTAACCTGGTCAGGAGCAGCTTACGTCACGTAAGCAAGGAGAAACTGGGAGGAAACCAGAGAACACAGACATGTGAAGAACACATGGAGAACATGAGGAAGCCCAGACAGACAGTAACGCAGGTTCAGGACTGAAATCAGGACTGAGGCTGTACCACCTGACCTCATTTTAATTTGGGTGTGACTTTGCGCTCAAGTACAAAGAAAACATGGCCACACTTTCAGAACTCTCCTCGAAACATCGCTGCGTCTCTAGAGAGGTGATGCTGAACGTTAGAGCGAGGGCAACAATACAAACCTGCACTACAGGCAGAGCTGCTGTTATAGAAAATGAAGCACCAATCAGAACGCAGAACTCAACTGCGGTACCAAAAAAAAAACATTTCAAGATCTTTACTCTATCAAAAGCTTCACGGTGATGTTCAGACTCTATCCTGTAGAAATTCCCACCACGCGCATCCTGATAGGCAGAAACGAGTGTCCTGTTTAATTCTGCCTCATTCCTCTGGCAGAAGAGCTTCACATCTGCATGCAGAGCCGTAAATTAGGCCCGGCTTCGGGCCGCCCCTGCACGTCTCCGTCTCGCTGAGCCGTCTTTAGATTTGTTACTCGGCTGTCAATCATTTGCCCACTGCCAAAACAAACTTTTAATTGCAGCAGCTGGAATCCAGAAGCAGCAGCTGAGGCTCCCGTCACACGGAAGAACAACAGCAACATAAAGACCCTCGCTGAGTCTCAGCCTCACCTGCGTACCTGTTGAGTAACTCAGTTATCCCAGCGGGCCAAGTGCAGGAGACACGCCCCCTGAACACCTCAGCAACATCTGGCAGCTGCTGGAGGGGTGAGGCGGAAACAATGAGCTCAGAGGATACCATGGACATGGGGTACAGAGAGCCAGAGCAAGAGACATGCAGTGAGAGAGAGACAGAGCGAGAGAGCGAGAGAGAGAGAGAGAGAGAGAGAGAGAGAGAGAGAGACTGAACAAGAGCGTGATGCTTTTGAATTCAGCTATAATTTATACATACTGCAAAGCTGCTAAAAGAAAATTCTTGCAGAAGGATTTTTAGTGAGATGAAAAACAAGAGAGACACAGAGAGAGTGTGAGACAGAAAAGAGAGAGACAGACAGTGAGACAGAAAACAGAAAGAGACAAAGTGAGACAGAACAATGGAGACAGAGAGTGAGACAAAAGAGAGAGCTAGTGTGAGACAGAGAAGAAAGAGACAGAAAGTGAGACAGAAAAAGAGAGATAGAGAAAGAAAAGAGAGCGAGAAAGAGAGTGAGACAGAAAAAGTGTGAGAGACAGAGAGTAAGACAGAAAATAGAGAGACAGAGTGAGAAAGAGCGAAACAAAAATAGAGACAGAGAGTGAGACAGAAAAAGTGTGAGAGACAGAGAGTGAGACAAAAAATGAGAGAGTGAGACAGAAAAAAAGAGTGAGACGAAAAAGATAGACAGATAGTGAGACAGAAAAGGTGTGAGAGACAGAGAGTGAGACAAAAGAGAGAGAAAGAGAGTGAGACAAAAAAGAGAGAGAGTGAGACAGAAAAAAGAGAAAGACAGGGAGTGAGACAAAAAAAGACAGAGTGAGATAGAAAAGAGAGAGACACAGAGTGTCTCACAGAGTGAGACAGAAGGACACAGAGAGAGGGTGAGGGAAAAAGACAGACAGGCAGAGGGGGACAGAGTGAACCTGTAAAAGAGAGAAGCAAGGAGAATGTTAGAGAAAAAGAGAAAGAGGGAGGGTGAAAGCTGAGACAGGACATGAGACAGAAAAGTAAGCTACAGAGAATGAGACAGAAAAAGAGATAGACAGACAGGGGGTGAGAGAGTGAGACAGAATAAAAGAGAGAAACAGAGGGAGGGTGAGAGATTGAGAAAGGGTGAGAGATTAACTGAAAGAGATAGAGAGAGTGAGACAGAATAAGAGAGAGGCATGGAGTGTAAGAGAGTGAGACAGAGAGTGAGACAGAACGACAGACAGTGAGAGAGACAAAGAGGGTGAGAGATTAAAGGAGCCGGCTCACTCCTCCCCGAGTCCAGGCGCCATTTTAGAAGCCATCGGTTTTGCAAAAATAATCCACAACAACTAACATGCTACCTGTAACGTGAGAGAAAGAGATTTAGTTAAAGTATGTATATTTTAAATTCTTTCGACAGATCGGCTCATTTTTGAGTGCTTATTCTGTATGTAATGGACATGAACCCGGCTCGGCTGTCTCGTCTGCGGCCACGAAGGGAAGAAAAGATGAGGCATATTTTGTTCAAAGCTTTCACGTACGACACGTGAATGAGAAAAAGTTGGGGATGGATTTCGAAGGGATCACTAAGAGTGAACCTGCAAAGGTTTAACTGCACAGCGAGCTAGCTGGCAGCGGTCACGTGCTTTCAAAACAAAAACAACACACTGGATTCTGGGAAGAGTGAGAGAGTGAGACAAGGAGAGACAGCAGAAGAGAGACAGAGTGTGAGAGAGAGACAGAGAGAGAGCCTGAGGTAGAGAGTGAGACAGGGAGAGAGAGAGAGCAGTATATCATTCTCAGTCAGTGAATTATGGCTCTGCTGTAGTGGAGGACGTGACCTGCTTGATATTATGCCAACACACACACACACACACACACACACACACACACACACACACTCTCTCAAAAGACAACGACATGAAAGATAACACACGTCTGTCTCACACAAATGAGACGTCTCAGTGTGTGAGGGAGTGACACAAACACTGCACTGCACGGTGAGACAGGTCAGAGTCAGAAGACAGCACAAGACAGACAGACAGATGGAGACAGAAAGACAGAATCACTGAGATGGACAGATCGAAAGACCTAAGACTATTATAATTAATAATGTTTTTCTCTTTATTCATCTATTTATAGAGAGAGAGACAGAGAGAAAGTGAGACAGAGAGAAAGTGAGACAGAGAGAAAGAGCGTGTGTGTGTGTGTGCTCGCGCACAGTCGTGTTGTACAGGTCATGACCTCTCCAAATAAGGTGCCATTCACATCCTGCATCTCGTTCATTTCTACATGTTTTCTTTTTGTTTCCTCTCATGTTGGAACCAAAACGACAGAATTAATGAAGAAGAGGAAGAAAATAAACTTGCCAGTTTTGTCCTTAGCAACAACATGACAACAACTCCCACACACACTAGAAACTTTCCTCTATTGAGCGTTATAGCATCACTGATGACATACAAAATAAGTGCTCTGAATGATAACCCCGCCCCTAACCCCGCCCCTTCACTCATACTAACCCTGTTGGCTCTGCATGATTGTTGAGGTGGAGAGCAAACTACAGTACAGGCACTATAATGCGCAGTTAGTTGACATTCATAATGTGTGTGTGTGTGTGTGTGTGTGTCTGTGTGTGAGAGAGAGTGAGAGAGAGAGAGAGAGAGAGAGAGAAACAGCAAGATAGATAAATAGATAGGCTACACAGACAGACAGAGAGACTGATACATATATACATAGTGTGTGTGTACATATGGAGAAATAATCAGAGAGAGATTATGATAGATAGATAGATAGATAGATAGATAGATAGATAGTGTGTGCGTGCCTGTGTGTGTACATAGTCTACATATGGAGAAATAATCAGATAGATAGATAGATAGATAGATGTGTAACTTCTTCCTCGCATCCTCAGCAGCAGTAACAGATGTATAAATCATGACAAACCTGCGCGTGTCCGCTGGTGAACCTGCTGCTCGAGACCAGTCGCGTGTCCTTCCCTCATCCGGTCATGTCGGACAAATAAAGCGCACGAACGCGCCTTAATTCACGCACCCGCGCGCTGTTGATCATCGAAATTGCGGGTTTGCTGTTGTTTTCTATGCTTATTATGATTAATATTAATCCCTGTAAGAGAGTTGCGCTTCAGCTCCGCGCCGACGCACCGCGCATTTTCACCACAGCTTTATGGGGGGTTTTTTTTCCGCCAGACGCGCACGCGCCACTCACCGACGCGCGCGGGATCCTGTGTCCTGTGGTTGCAGCGGCACGACTCGGTGCTGATGTTCACATCCTGCCGTTACATTCCCCTCATGTCCGCCGCCGGTGACTGAGCGCGAGCGAGCGAGCGAGCCAACACCGGCGCTGCTTCAGAGTGACTCACTGACTGCGACTGGAGGCGCGCGCCGTTTACCGGAGAAGCGTCACTGCTTCCGCCCGCGCGCGCCGGTGAGAAAGAACCGCGCTACGACGCCTCGATACTGATGCTGAGATGAGGGAGGGAGGGATGGAGGGAGGAGTGCTGAAGCGTCGGGAAAATAAATCAACAACCGCCGCAGCATATCGCCAAATCCGTTAAATCGTCACCGAGACTCTAATGACTAGTCCGCATAAATTAGCATAAATTAAACTTCACTACGTGGCAATCAGCTCAGCTTGATTGGTTACTCAATTAATTCAGGTGTTATTAAGCATTATGCCACGCCCCTGGTGAATTCTCGAATCTGATTGGTCAGAATTTTATTTGAGTTTTCTATAACAGCAGCTCTAACTCACAGGTCCATATTATGCTGCCTTCAAATGGAACTCCTGAGCCCATGATTAGGACATGGGAAGTCGTGTACACGAAATGCTTGGCGTTCAAATGGTAAGTAGTGAAAACTCTGCCGCTTGGCATCGGCAACATGGACGCCAAAAGACTCCTCGTTCGGTTCTTGATTATAGTTCCGTGGTTGTAATTCATAGTTTTTACAGTTTGCGGTCATTACTTATGGCACATTAGCTAATATTAACATGACTGTTGGCATCTAGAAGCCACCGAGGCTAACGTTAACAATTTAGCAAGCTAACAAGCAGGTAACGTAATATAGGAAATGCAAAGGTATAATGCAAAGTGGAGGCCATCAACATGTTCCTCAGACATATTACAAAATTATGAACAAAACTCTATACAACTAAAATTAAAATATATTAATTTACCATCCTCTGAAAAATTGCACGTCCATGGCCTGCACCATTTCTGAAAATGTCCGCAAACACATCATGATAGATTCTAACTGTTATAAGAGAATTTTTTTCATAGACGTTAAATAACATCAAATGTAACTATAAATGGATAAAAAGTATCACATCATTCTTTAATAAACAAAAATTTGGACCTAAGAGGAGGAAAACACTTTGGAGCATGCTGTTACATACACAGTACATTAAATATTTAATTAAGAAAGAAAGAAACAGCAATTCGTGCAGTAGTATACAGGTGTTAATTACAGGTGTTAGCATTACATGTAATTTATTGATGGTAACCTTCATGGTTGAATAAGTTTAACTTAATATGATGTCGGAACAACTGTACGATTTTGTACAAGTTAAATTTTATTTAAAAGGCATAATTGCTTGACACAAGTGCATGAAGTCAAAGGAAAATAATCAAGCCTAATGAATATAGAGATTAAATAAACATAAAAATCAGACAATACAATGCAAAGTAAAATAGATTTATATACAAATTAGTGTAAGCACAAAAAAATAAGAATAAAATATATTAATAGAATTAGTCTAAAGAGGAGGAAGTGCTTGTATTAAGTACATAATAATAATTTAATTGGTGCTGCAGTGTAGTAATTTCATAATAATAAATCAGAGATGTTATAACTGGTAGCCTCTATTATTAAAAAATAATAATAAATCAAATTAAAGTGTGACAATGTTGCTTGTCTCACACTAATGTAGTAAATATTGTTAGGTAAAAACATTTTTATATATATATTATTAAAAATAATAGCAAATTTATTTTTAACATTTGAGATGTATCCTGCAGAACCTCATGATAAATGAAAATAATGAATAAACTATTTTCACTAACCTGTCATGGGCTCACCTGACAATTCCACCCCGTACCACCAGAGGTCCTCATCACCAGGATGCAAGGAGTCATTTGACCTTCCATCTGACCCTCAGTGCTTCCTCACATACTCACTGTTTATGTACATTATGTACATGAAGTCTTGTCTTGTTTCCTATTGAAATCCTGAGCCTGTTATAGCCCATGTTTGGTTTTCAGATTCTGATACTGAATTGTTTATCAATTAATTACGTTTGCAAAATGTGAAATTATGTGTAGCAATTAAATTGTGAAATGTGCAGCAATACAATTGTTGAAATTGGACATTCTGTCCATAACTCGCAGCCCTAAGACTCCAAGCTTTCTTCTATGGACAATTTGTTTTTTCTGGAGGTTTTTTTTTCAGACTAGATCTCATTTTTTCAGAATTCCATCAGGAAATCTTTATGAATGGTGCAACATGTCCAGGATTGTAACATGGCGCACCATTCGTCCCAGGGTCTTTCAGCTGTCATGTTTATGATTAAACCTGTAGGACAAATCACCTTGGCCCAGCCACAAGCAGCAGTTAAAGACGTCATGCTCGGGATGGATTATTGATCAGAAAGCACTGGGATCGTTCCCATAGTTCAATACGCTGAGAGTTGGAAATCATTTCACATCAGAATACAGACCTCTGCTCGTCCCACTGGAGCTGAGCTAACGCCGTATGAAGTGTGTCATAATCTCTTCACACACACATGCAATAAGGTCTATAACTCTGAGAGAGCTCTCAAGACCTCTTTTTATTTCAATACAAATTTTGACAAAGTTAATCCTAATTATTGAGAAATACTATGTGGACACACCACATGGACACACCACATGCCGTGATTACCGATATTTTTGCTAGAACATCGAACCTGTTAAAATAAAACAAAACAAAATAAAACAGATCCCATTGGGACTGATTGAAAACCTAACAAGTGGAACTGTTTTAGAAATTCAGAACCATTAACCATCCAATGAATCCTTGAGGAACCTTTAAAAAAAATTAACACTACCCCATTCTTTTGGCTCAACAGCTTGCTTGTCATAAATAATTAGATCCATTACACAATGTAATAGTTTAGCAAAATTAACTAGACACAGCAGTGCACTAACATTAAGGCAGCTGATGAGTTTTATGTTTTTTTCAGCGAACTAACATTAGCTAACTAACATTGCTGTATTGTGTAATCAAAAACTAGCCAGCTTTGCTAGAAAGCTAGCTAGCATTAGATAAGCTACTGTACTGTCCAAGAAAACTAGCCAGGTTTGCTAGAAAGCTAGCTAGCATTAGATAAACTACTGTACTGTGTAAGAAAACTAGCTAGCATTAGATAAACTACTGTACTGTGTAATTAAACTAGCCAGCGTTGCTAGAAAGCTAGCTAGCATTAGATAAACTACTGTACTGTGTAATTAAACTAGCCAGCATTGCTAGAAAGCTAGCTAGCATTAGATAAACTACTGTACTGGGTAAGAAAACTAGCCAAGCTTGCTTACATTACAGCTTGCAACTTGCTTACATTAGGTAAGCTATTTTATTGTGTTATTAAAAGCAGGAATTTGCTAGAGCTGTAGCTGATATTAGAACATTAGAATCATTATAATTGCCAGTACTTCACTTAGTACTAAGCATGCTAGCTAAATTTAGGATTAAGTTTGCTGACAGACTACCTAAACTTATGTAAACTTTTGCTGTGATTTGTGATTGCCTAATTAAGTTAAATTGAAATCCCTGCGTTGTTGACCCAAGGACATCTCTCACACGAAAAGGATTTGTTTTAGATTGCAGCAGGTGTCTGGTAACTTGCACTGATTCACATTTAGTCAAAACCAAAACTCCAAACACAGTAGACTATCATCATTCAAACTGAATCACCCAAATCTCTCCAAAGAAAGATACTTTTAGAGCTTGAACTTCTAAAGTAGTTCAAATATTCTAGCGGAGTTCTGGGATATATTTAGGTCAACATCAAAAGCTTCGATTGCAGCTCTGACACAGATGGGAGCTGAAAGCAGCAGGGAGAGTGAGAGAAAGATGAACAGCCGGCTTCTCCACATGCCTCAAACGCTCTCCTCGGCAGCTCCCACATCCTCGAACAAAGCCCGACGCTCCCGGGTCACAGCACCAACATGCCGGAGGTCCATTCTACCTGAGCCAAGGAGCTTGAAGCAAACAATAAGGTGGACAGTCTGGATCAGTAGGGATTTGATGAAGACTCGGGGTTTATGGCGTTATGGCATTCAAAAATGGACATTTACTGTATTTATGCAAATGAGACTTTATATATCTAAAATATGAGGACATTTGCATACATAATGTAACGAAAAATGTAGTCCGTTTATGGTGTTAGAATTTTAAAAAAATTTATTTTACAGAACAGTTTGTTGGACAATATTTTAATTCCTTAATCAATATAAAATATGGTGATGTTTACTGTACAGAGATTTTTATTGAACATTTATGGAAGTGTCAGTGCTTTGTAACGTAACAGGAGTTTATACTTTGTGGTATCTCGGTAACAAGCTGCATTTTTTTGTTTGTTTTATTATCTTCAAGAGAGAAAAAAAGAGTTGATGAGAGTGGCTGACGACAGCACCTTAACGGACAACAGGAACTAACTTCTTTCGTGGATGTTGTTAGTGTTGACAAATTTCTGTGCTATAAGAGGAATAAAAGACTTCGGGTGGTAACTTTGAGGTGGTAAGAGTAACTGTGGTTCACCATATCACCCCATCATTGATTATTTTCCTAAAATTTCAAGTACTCCATGAAATTCTGAAATGGTTTGGTAATATTAAGTAGGGCAAATGGATTGGTGTTTCTTCACGCATCTGAGAGGTATCATCAGTCCTTTTCCAGACAACAATGGCCACCGTCTGGTTTGAAAGAGGAATAAACTGGATCGACTGGATCAGACCATTTCTGAACAGAGGGGGGAGGATCCACAACCTTCTTCATGGTTCCTCAAACATCCTGAGAAATGAACTTTGGAAAGACTGGAACATTCCTGGTTTTTCAGAATATTAAGATGTTCTTTTCCCATCAAGGTCGTATCCCCACTTCTGGACCATGACCAGGATAAACAGTCACTGAGAGTTAATGAAGTGTTTCGGCTTTTTGCTGCTTGTTGTCAACCAAAAAAGGCGGACAGGTAGTAAACAGGAAGTAGTAACTGGTAAGTGTGCCTGTTTTGCCAGACCATCTATGAGGAAAAGGGTACAGAATAATGGTGGATGACCTATATAGGTTCTTGCCCATCTTTTTTAAATGTATTCATCACGTCAGTTCCCACTCCATCATACATCACACTTCGTAAGGGAACATAAACCAGGCTTAGCATTTTTACCCTGGCGGTTTCACAACAATTCACACCTTCATACTTAGATGTCGTTTGATTTTCTTGATGTCACTGGTGTGAATCACACGTAAAGGTTTAAACGCCAGTAAGATTTCACACCACTTAGTGAAGCTGATAAAGATCCTGGGTTGGGTTGAGACATGTTCTTTGGGAATAAACCTCAGGTCAAATTTCATTCACTAAATACTACTCAAAATTAGGTTTTGGATGCAATTTTAATTGAAAGACAATGTCCTATTTTTTTTTATTGTTGGCTCTTAAAGATCTGATTCTAGCAGATATAAGAACACACTTCTTTTTTTCAATGTTTATTAGTCAAAATACTCCTTTAGAAAGACAGTTTAGCTTAAGAAACAAACTCAGTGCTTGGTGTAGACTCAGGCGAGTTTCCGGCCCCTTGTGTGTTAGCAGTAGGCAAAAAAATGGGGTCATTTTTATAATAACCTGCTTAATAATGCATTTCCACATCCAGGTTCTCTCCTCAACATTTCCTATCATCATTTGCAATTCCACAAACCAAATTATTCCGGGCCGAAGCCAAGGCTCAGGCCTGATTGAAAAGCTGTACTGATAACTGCGCCGCTCTCATCCAGGTTTCTGAGATTGCAGTGGCATGAACCCATTACCTCTGACTTCACACTGGCTCGTAAATAACGCATGCTTGCAAAATTGAACCACGGAGAGGCGGAAAAATGAGTGGGGGTTGGATCTTTTAGCCATAAGGTAAAAGAAAAGGTCAGTGGGATGGTGTATGGAGTGATGTTAGAGGCTGGTCAGAAGGGGATGGAGGAAGTGAATTTACCTCCCAAAGTAAAAGTGGAGGCCAATAGATGGACAAATGTTACTTACACCCAGGTATAAGGGCAGAAGGTTGAGAGGTTTCAACATCCAGAGGCTCAATCTGTCATATGGATGGGCTCGGAAAGAGTCCCAAACAGCATCGAAAGAACCTTATGTACAGAAGACAGGAAATTACCATCAAAAAGAGTCGGCGCTCAGGCAGAAAGCCAGAATGAACGTTCCTCAGAGACACAGAGGAGCGGAACAAGACGGAGAGGCAGATCCTGCGGTAATAACGTCAGATGGCTAGGATAAATGAGATGGAGATGCACTGAAACTGAGAAACACAGAGAGAGAAGCTAGACCCATTTCCAACTTCCATTCTTTAAACAAACAGTGGCTAATAGCATAAAGGCGCTCGCTGCTTTCACAGTTAAAAGACATGTACCTTTGCTAACTAAAGAGATTTAGGCTAATTACCAAACTGATATTCTTGAAATATCATATATCCCATTGCTCAGGCTTACATTTATAGCAACTATCTGCCATTGTGGTGCAATTTTGTTGAGAAAATAATTGCAGTAGCGCTAACATGTTCACAAAAAAAAGTTAGCTCCTGTTCTTACTTCTTTTTTCTATGCTCCTATTTGAAGATTTTTCCATGTTGGAAAACTTAAAGTTACAGCTTTACCGTTGTCTGTTACAAAGCTCTAACACCAGATTACCATTTTCCTTCCTTAAATGCAGAAAGATTTCATCATATCTTACTCCCCACCTGTAAACAAGCCGTTACTAAAGCTACTATCAGAGCTGCTGTTATAGAAAAATAGAAAATTAATCAGCATCTTCTGACCAATCAGAGCTGAGAATTGGTATAAGGCTGATTAACGAACGTCGATAAAATCCCAAAGTTGTTCTAGTCAGTCAGACGTCCTGAGCTGTGCTTCTGACAGGTTTCCTAAGGTTTTGCTAAGGTTCTCCTGTTTCCCTTTGTTCCTATTCTAGTTGGGGATTTTTTCTTTGCCAACCCTGACCACCCTACTCTAGATCCTTCAGTGTGGATAGTATCTAATAAAAAAGACTCAGCATGTCCATCTGACCCCTTCAGGCTCCCTGATCTTTACCCAGAGACTGTGAGAGATGAGGGTTTTTTTTATGTTATATTGTTATCTTTCTCACATATGACTACCCCTGACTGATCAAAGTCTCACATGCTAACAGAGGTTTTATGCCCATCGTCGCCCATCGCACGGCACAGCAGGGATGAGGATAACACGGTCAGTCGCCTCTCAGCATGCCTTCCAGCAGCAGTGTGTGGGAGAAAATACAGCTTTCACACACTTCTCACACAGGCTCTAATCATTTCCAACAGCAGAGTCAATAAATTCAGTTCAATACGCAGTTAATACGGGAGATAGAAAGCACTTCACCAGTTGTACTTTGGAACTATACTTAAATATCATTTCAGTCAATGACATTTTTAGTCACATTGCATTTTCATTTTGACCTTCCAAATATCTGTTAAATCTTAATGGTCATGACTTTTTTACTTTTGCCCTGCTAGCAATTCCATCATGTTTTGGTGCAATTTAACTTTATTTATTACCTTGATTTATACTGCAGCACCAATTAAATCCATATTTATTAATTTCACACAGATACCAAGCAAATCGACAACGAATGTTTAATTTTTTCATTTTTGCTTCTGGAGCATTTTATACATTTTCTAGAAAATAATTAGCCATAATTTGGAGTTTATTATACACACATCTCCACTTGATGTGTAGACTTTAAGCTTCTAAAAACTTCTTATACCTTGCTGACTGAAAAACACCTTCTGCATAGATCCAGTGAACCGTTTCCTTACCTCTTTTACCTCTTCCTTACCTCATAATACCTCTTTTCCACCAACAGTGAACGAATGGTTTCTGTTCTGGTTCCTGCACCAGCTTTTGAACTGTTCGAAGCATTTCAAGCAAAAATAAACTGGCTCTTTAAAATCTGATTACCAGCTGGAACCAAGAGATAGCTGGTTTTTCCAGTGCGAACCTTGATGACATCAGTGGGCGTGTCATTAGTTTGGAGAGGCAGCAATGGAGAACGTAATGGAAATGGATAAATCAAGACAAATATCCGCAATAACAGAACAAAAGCTCACAGGTAATCAATGCGATCTGCCATCTTAGTATGCATTGGATGACAAATCCTTGATTACACTCAGTCTGGGGCTGGGTCACTAGCTGGCACCAAGGTTCCAAGAATGCTGAATGGAACTGCTTCAAGACCCCATTGCCTGTTCAGATCATCAGAGAGGGTATCAGAGGAACGACCAAAGAACCTTTTCGGGTTTGTAAATTTTCGAAGCGTGTAGCTGTATGTAGGCCACATGGAGACTGGGTTTCTACACGGAGATTCGAGTGTTCTCAGAGAAACTTGTTTGAAGGATGTAGGAGGATCTGGGAAGGTCGTTCCACTATCACAGAAACTCAAGTGAAAAGAGTTTTACAGTGAACGCCATGCAGTGCTGGTACCATTCACTCGCAGATTGCAGCAATCAGGATAGAGCCTAGGTGCTGGTGATTGACCTCATGTAAACTTGAAATTTTATAGGCTATTCTGAAGGTACCCGCTACAGGAAACCCGAAGAGTGAGAAGAATAAGGTTGTAACACAGCTGACCGAAGACCAGATGTGCAAACTGGTTTGCACAGAAGAGCCATGGCATGGACGTTGCCTGGGAGGGGGTTTAACATTATAAAACATATACATAGCTGATTTATAAGAAGTTCCTGTTAAGTACTTTTTCAAAATTTATGCTAATTATCCCATGAAGAACCAACATCAATATGCAGTGTTGGCATTATCCTCCAATTAACACCGCGCTGCATTTTTTGTGTATTTGCAGTATTTTTCTGACTGGCTCCCATTTTCACCCACTCCGACCCCGAGGTCAGCGAGGTCCATTAGCTTCCTGAGCACACACTAGGGGAGCTGAGAGATCACATCCTGCTTGGTGGCGTTCGTGTAAAATGAGTACAAATGAGGAACAAATGAGGCACAAATTCAGAATTGTCGCTTGAAAACTTTCACAAGGCTCTTTATAGCAGGACTAAAAAAACCACACAAAAAAACACTTGTTTCTTGGTAACAAGACAAGCTGCGTCTTTCAGAGAAAATCCAACATTAATCTGATATTGTATTAAGGAGCTAACATCAAGATGCGAAGTTTTTTCTCTTACTACGCACCGCTACCGTAACTGCGTTAGCAAGAACAACGTCCCACTGTGATGTCAGCGCTAACCTTTCACGCGAACAACGAAAATGTAGCACCAACCAACAAATAACCACATAATCACATAGCACGTGGTAAATATCTCAATATACACATATTTAATGTGTTTCAGCACAGAGCTATCCTTTAACTACTAGAGGCACCATTGGATCCAGTTACGCATCAATTACCATTTCTCATATTCACGCAACTCCCACAAAATAAATACGCACTTAAGGGGGAAAACACAACATTTTTTTACCTAGACAAAACACAATTTATGGGCCTAAAAAAGTGTTCTACAGGGGTTAAATGACACAACGTCACTTTACATCTGCGCGTTACACATTCACGACAAAAAAACCTGGAAAAATTATAACTGAGCTGGGTTTTTTTTCATCATCTTAAAGGCAATTCAAGCTCTTCAGTGTTTTCACTTTTTAAAATATTGCACTCAAACTCTGAGGCTGAAAAAAAAAATGGAAGCATATAGCCAGCAGTTTAGCGTCAGACTTTAGACAGACTTATTTTTATCGAGCCAGACAATGTTTAACTTTTTCTATTTATTAGTTCCTGTGTAGTTGCGTTATATAATTCCTTTCACTACACAAACTATAAAAGAAATCCTACTCCGAGTAAACGTGACTCATTATAAATATGCAAATCAACTCAATGAAGCCCAGAACTCCATTTTGACTTTATCCCTCATCCTGAAAAGCCTCAGAGGAGAAGAAAAGAAGATAAAAAAAAAACAAGAGAACTAGACCCACGCAGCAAATGCAAGCTTTGGCGCACTGGCGGCTAAGCACAGACACTTCCTCCTGTTCGTGCCCGGAGACACTACGCCAATTACACTCTCTGTGGGAGCAGACTATTTGTGGAAGCCTTTCAGCCTTACACGAGCAGGGGATGTTAGCGTTAGCCGTGCTCACAGCGGCCATCATCGCACCTCTTTACCTCACACCGAGGCGCGCTCTGGAACCAGCCAATCAAAAGCCCAGGTACAGCGTGACGTCACGGGGGGGATTCAGAGTGGCGTCTCGCAGCGTGTTACGCCAGGTCTATTTTAGGCTTTCTACTATTTCCTCTACAACAGTGGTGCTTTTTTATATCACCCATTATGATATGTGTAGTGTTTTATGGAAGTAAAATAGACCTCATTAGTAAAACACACACGCTACAGTGACATCATATTCATATGAGGTCATGTTAGTTGTGTTATGATACTAAGCACTAAGTATACTGTACACATTTTTTTTATAAAACTCTAAAAATCAGCCTACTTTATAGAAAATATAAATGTCATGATAAAAGAAGAATTTTTATAAAAAGGACATTCCCTTTGCATAAGCGCCATCGAACATCTACATAACATTGTCATGATGAGGTACAGGATTTGCCTTCGATATTTATATAAAAAAACAAACAAACATCTTATTGTTGTCGTGATCCAACAAGCGTGATGGAATAACGCTTTCTAAATGTTTATGCTTGTTATATTTCCCTATAAACACCACCTGAGGTCAAATGTAACCGATATCTCGCATCTTCTTAGCGCCAGTGAACCTATTAAACTCGGAGCGCTGTGAGCGCTGGCAGTGTCAACGCCCCCTGCTGAAACTCATCCACTCTCATTAATCCTGAATATCTCTCACCTGGAGGACAGCCCGGCGTGGCCGTGTGCACCCCAGACCCGCAGGCAGAAGACCACACAGCAACAACAAGGCTTAGAAATATAAAAATATCAAGCAAGACCCAGGCGTGTTCATCAGAACTTTCAACTACGACGTTTTCACCAACCCCAGCGTTGTAAATTTGTTTAGACCTGCAGTGCAATGATGAATAATTAAGACTTTTTCAGTTAGGCTTTAGGATATGTGCTCTGCTCACACACTTTTCACACAAATGACCACATCACTGACTAACTATGCATTTAAATTAGCACCTTAAGAACTAGCCAGTGCCTCGGCACACACTACATCCACACCGCATCCTCAAACCTCAGGCTGAAAGCGGTGCACGTGACAAAAAAGCAGCACAGAACTACAGCGAAATACAGGACGTGTTATTAATTACAACGATCTGGACATCACACAAGTTTTCATTACACATGATAATGATGCAAAAAACAAAAACCCATCCAGTGAACAGCGGTTCTTGCTGCGGAACCACCGTAACACTGTTGTTTCAAGCTGACAGGGAAGATGTGGAATAGCAACTCGTGGTGAGCAGGAACGCATCTCAGGCTCAATCAGGAAAATAATGGAAATGATTGAAATCAAATATTTTCAATATACATGATTTATTTAAATTTACAAAATTTATTTTGAGGGATTTTTATTTTTATGGAACTTATTATGGTAATTCTACCAGGTCTTTCTCTAAAAAAAAAATCAGTTATACAGATTTATAAGACCTGCATAACAGCAGCTTGTAAGTATGATTGTGTTTTGAGTGATAGGTTAACTGTTCATTGCTTTGTACAGTAAAATGTGTGGAAATGATTCTCTTTGATAATCACACACACACACACACACACACACACACAATACAGAGTCAGTAGATGAGAGATTAAGTGGAACAATGAGAAAGTATTTCTTTAATCATGCCTAGCCTCTTGCTGATAATAATTAATAAATATTATTATTTATAAATTAATAATTTATATATAAATTAATAAATAATAAATAATTAGGCGATGAAGCTAACGGCTTGTTGGCGCCTTGAGGAGAGACGCCGTATGAACAGGAGGCACAGCTGAAGCCCAGCCCGATCCTAATGTCTGTCCAAGGACCTTTAGGTGAACAGGATGGTAATGAAATGCAGAAAAAGATGACCTTTCACCTGCTGCAGAACACGGAACCAAAGCAGAAGAGTTTCACCCAGCAGAACAGAGAGGAAAAAAGATGACAGCGTGAACAGATGATTATGTAAGAGGGAAATAAACACTGCACTGGCATAGTGAAAGACAGATAGTGAGGGAGAGAGACAGGCAGACAGAAGGGGAGAGAGAGAGAGGGAGAGAGAATTGATGAAGAAACAGAAAGAGACAGATGAAGGGAAAACGAGAGAAAAAAAACACAGAATGGGAAAGAGAGAGAAAGACAGACCAAAAGTCAAAGAGATGGATAGAAAACAGTCAGACACAAAAAGTGAGGGAGATATATACAGAGAGAGAGAGAGAGAGAGAGAGGCACAGACAGAGAGAGAGAGAGAGAGAGAGAGAGCGACAGAGAGAGAGAGAGAGAGCGAGAG
>JAQMYM010000015.1:19825454-19864322 GCA_030014255.1 Parauchenoglanis ngamensis
CTTTTATGTCAACAACCGCTCAACTAAGTAAAGAGAAACAACAGTCCATCATTATCCAGTCTCTTTTAAAGTCATAATAATAAAGAAATAATTGAATTAGAAGGTGTGTCCAAACTTTTGACTGGTAGTGTACATCCTCCCGAGTTCCAGCAGTTCGATTTTGTCCTCTCTTGAGGACATGTGTGAACATCTTCATCTCCCACACCATGTAAGCTACTGAACTAACTTCAATTGGTCTTTAAAGAGGACATTTAGGACTCAGGTCTTTTCAGCATGCTTATTGCCTTCAAAACAATGGGGAAAGTAAATAAAAAAACAATAGGGAGACATTTTTTTTCCTGGAATTCAGAAGGATATAGAAATGTAGCGCTCTGCAATAGTGAAGCCAATCAGCCGCAGGTTCATGAAAGAAATCACTCATGTTGTTGGCATTGACCCGACACCAATTAGTGAATCCTTGAAAAACACAGAATTCTTTAAAAATGAAATATATCTACTGTTTACCCCAAGGACTAAAGGATCGTCCCCATCTGCGCGATACTCTGATTCTCTAGAACTGTTTCCTGTCGCCAATCTGTATTTACTCCTTATATTTACTGATCTTATCTCCTCTTGGTAGTTTACTTCATACATGAAAGCTCTGATAAGAGGTTTAATAATCTAAACTGGAGCTGCTGGTCCCATAACTGCTGCTGAGAAGAAATGAGAGGAGGATGGAGGACTAATCACTGCGATCTTTGACTGTAATAAGTCAATAGAGGATGGCGATTTCTCACCCAGAAGAAACAGACGCAGAGGTGGACTCGGGTTACGGCTCGGGTTCTGTCCTACATCTGGTTCTCTCTCTCTTTCTCTCAGCTGTTCCCTCTTTAATTATATTATGATCTAGAAAATCTAGTTCATTGTTCTTTTATTGACTAAAGCCCTGTTTACACTTGGTTTTAAAATGCATCTTGAGCATCCAGGTCACAAATGGACTGCCGAGACACGTCGCCGTTTACACCTGTGTTTATCAGGCGTCTCCAAGGTGTCCAGCTGACCGCTTTTGTTCAGATTTCGTTACTGCCTACATCACTTCCGCTAGAAGGTCAAAGGTCCCTGCACAAAATTATATTAAAACGTAAAACCTGCAAAATACCTTCATTATTTTCTTGCACTCCTGCCATGTACGTCGCTGCTCCTCTCCATTTTTTTCTAGCGTGTCGCGCTGTTCCCAAAACAACCCTAACCCTAACCCAGCATTAATGACGTGTTTTCCTGTTACGTCCGTGTTGCGTGTAGCGTTTACACTACAGAAGGTATGTGGTTAAATGCGTCCCAGACCACCTCGGCAAGCAATTTGAGCAAATGCGTCTTGGAGGTCGTTTACACTTGTATTTAGCGCCGTCCAGTTGTGATCAGATCGCCCAAGACGCATTTTGATAGCAAGTATAAACGGGGTCTAAAGTTTGGCCATTGGATAATGGAGAAGCATTTTTCTTCCCTTTTTTAGTTTTCGCAGGGGAAACAAGTTCACCGTAGTGTGCGCGCATTTCTGATCTGCACTATGTGTGATTTTTTTCATCACCTGGTACAGCTATCATCCACTCCATAATCCCCCTTTCTCTCTCCCAATCGTTGCGATATATCATACAACAGAAATGTTTCTGTTCACCAAAAACACTCCGACTGTCTGCACGTACACTTTAATTCATCAGCGGAAATGTTTGTGGAAATTGATAAGAAGTAAGATGTGGAAATTGGTAAGATGCTCGTCTTTGTCTTAACTATGCCTTAAAAAGAGGATTATGAGTGAACAACTGTTTATCCCTGCTATAATGTAAGTGAACTTGTTTTGCACATGATCCACAACATTAGGTGTAACTATAAACAGATTTTAAAAAAACAATTTTTAATTCTAAAGGAAGCTAATCAGTTTCGAGGTGATAACACTTGCTGTGGAATATTCAGGAGAAAAGCTACTTCCTGTTATCATTTTAAACGTAGCCAGAGAAAGAAGTCAACCTTAAAGAGTTAAAATGGAGGACACACAGGAAATGGTGAATAAATTCCCCTCTCCAGGGAGACTCAGGCTAAACATCTTTCTTCCTAACTCGCTGCTATCTCTCTCATTCGCTTTCTCACGTGCTCTTTGGTCAGTTTACTTTACGCTCTGCAGATGTCAGAGCAGAGAAACATCACCGCTGGAGACGGGAAAGGAACGAGAGACGGAGAGAGAGAGTCCAGCTGTGTGCTGCTGCTGCTTGCTTTCATCAGAATGAGGGAAATGATAGAGTTTACATTTTTATGTACAGGACCAATGAAGACAGACCTGACACTTCTGACTTGATAAAACGTGCTCGGGCCAAAATGGTAACAATCTTTTGTACATTTGTTTTTGTACAATTGGTTCACAATTTCAACTGGATTCCTTATAATCATGTGTGTTCATTTACATTATATATTAACACTTTATTATGTTAGAACTTATTTGACTTTGTGAAAGTTTTTTTATTGCTTTAGAGATAATTCAGTGGTTTGAACCGGGCAGGACTGCGTGTGTTGAGGTATTTGGTCACCTGGTAAATGTCCTAAAAGACAAGGCCTCTGTGTGGACCGTGTTTACGCTGCGTAGCAATAAGCAACTCGGTAACGCTTTACATTAACACTCTGTTAATGGTCATTTACTGATTTATGTAACATGAACAAGCCAAGTAATTAACATTTGTACTGAGTAATACAGTATGTTCTTGGCTGAATGGTTTTGTCACTTTTATACAAAGTTCAACTGAACACTATTACTAAATCATGCGTACTAGCATAAAAATGAGTGTTAATTATTTGTTTAACATGGTGTATTTTTGCGGTGCAGATGTTTAACAATGGTGGGTTAACATGAATGCAGAAAATAATGCAGCAATTATAATTACTAAGTTATAAGTGAATGTAATATGTAATTATAATTAAGAAATTGGCTTTAGAATTTAATAAATAGATCAGTAACCTGTGTATCACGCCTCCTTCACTAAAACAGGCAAACATAGCTAGGCCACGCCTCCTTCACTACAACAGAGAGGCATAGCTAAGCCACGCCTCCTTCACTAAAACAGGCAAACATAGCTAGGCCACGCCTCATTCACTACAACATAAACAGTTAGGCCACACCTCCTTCACTACAACTGACAGGCACAGCTAGGCCACGCCTCCTTCACTACAACTGACAGGCATAGCTAAGCCACGCCTTCTTCACTTCAACAGACAATCATAGTTAGGCCACGCCTCCTTCACTACAACAGACAGGCACAGTTAGGCCACGCCTCCTTCACTACAACTGACAGGCACAGTTAGGCCACGCCTCCTTCACTACAACTGACAGGCACAGTTAGGCCACGCCTCCTTCACCAATAATAGCAAGCACAGATGACTACAGAACTTGTGTACAAATCCAGCTAAGGGTTATTTTCACAATTTTGGCTACCATGGAAGCAAAAATATTAATAAAACAAAAGCAAAACAGATTGTGAAATCCCACCTATGAGTAATTCGGAGCAGTTTATTAGCAGTTAGCAAGTGGGTTAGCGATACTACTGGATTAGCATTGAACAAGGTCGAGTTTTGGAAGGTTTGGTGTAAAAGTGAAGCAGTTTCAATGCCTTTTTTCTGTGTAATGACTTTTTTGCCTTTTTCCATGGAAGTGCTAAGCAATGTACCTTTCACTCCTTTATTACTCTCACCTTAAGAATGACAGACAATGTTAATCACTACAGAGCCTAATGAGAAAATCGTTCACTTTGTGTTTTCTAATCAACACGGATTTGTTGGAATAACAGGTTTTGCTGTTACCTGCTGGTCTGATTAACCTCGGTGTGTGTGTTTGGGAAAGAACCAGCCGACTGTGTTTAGTATAATTACACGCTTATTACTGTTTACAGGCAAACCTGGAGCCCAATATGCTAATGTGAAGATTAAACAGACATGAAAGAATGTGCAGTCAGTGCCAGCCAGAGAAATTAAATAAGTAATTACATGTTGGAAAAAAACAAGTGAGGAAAATTAGAAAATGGATAATCCATTTACACATCTTAGATGCAGGAAATATACTGTAGATGTTTCTTATTGACTGAAAGCAACAGGAACAGTAACGGTAATGTATAATGCATAAAAACTGTGATAAGTCAATATCCGGTTTTAAATCAGGGTGTGTTTGTGCTATAACCCATTTCTTATTGCTAGATGTAAGCTGACAACCATGAATAGCTGATCTAACATCTCCCTCTCATAATGTATGATGTGAGTAATTTTGTCACACGTAGAATTTGCCGCTCTGATTTACTGAATTGTCAAATTATGCACGCTATTTTATTTTTTATTTTTATTTCCTGAAATCGGTTATATTTGGTCATACGGTCATCATATTGAGAATTTATTCTACATTTCCGTCCATATCATGCAGAAGGTTGGCTCAGTGTTATCAGTCTGCCATGTCTGAGTTAGCTGGAAGTTTAGGAATAGTCTCAGTGATGAACGATGGAACATTTCCGCTGACAAAATCTCGATCCATTTATCAGCAAGACGAGCTTCAGTCTGGGAAGATATGTGTGACATAAACACAGGAAACAGAATCATTTCCCTGTTTGGGACTCAGATACTTAGCTAAATGAGAGCCATCATGTCTTAGCTGGAGATGTGGATTTAAAAGGAACTCTTGGAAAGCAGATATTATCTCTATAATTCCCGGTTGTGTGGCGAGAGAGAAAGACACCGAAATACATTTTCTATTCATTTGATCTCAAAACCTTTTTTTACTTATTCCACACTAGGTCATGGTCAATCATGTGTTTGGTTGATGGATGGCTCTGAGGGTCAGAGGTCACAGGGACCCTACCGTGAGCACTTGATTACGGCCTCTGTAGGTCGAGATGAGTCAGGTGTGAGACAGCTGCGGAGAAGAGTTAGAGCTAAATCAGGACACAGTGAAGGGTGATACACCAATCTAAAGATCATTTATTTACTAAACTGAATACTGGGTCTTAGAAACCAGTGTCAAATTTAATAACTGCTGACAGATGTTCCAAATATAAATTTAATTAACAGGTTAATTCATTTAATTTACTCACATCAAAATAACCCTGAACCTGTTCAAAGGTAATGCATTACAATCGTATTTAACTATTTGTTTCCGAAATGAACTTAAATATGCAATTTATGCAATGGATAATTAATAATGCACTAATCCACATATTACAAAGTTCCTTTTTAGAAATAAGTTGCTGCCAGGCAAGAAAACAACTCCGCATCAGCATGTCGTTACTGCGAGAAAATCATCTCATCATTATAAGAAAGACATGTCTTTATTATAAGACGACATTATTACGTTGTTATTATTAAGTAATAACAAGATGCTTAATAATATTAATGGGATGTTTTCTGTAGTGTCAAGATACAGTTCTCATAATAACAAGATATCTTCTAATAGTAACAATATGGTTTTTGTTGTTTTTTTATTTATTTTCGTGCCAGTAATACCACACCCAATGGTCAGACTTTCACATAACTTTCACGTATTTACTTATTTTTAACAAAAAAGCTGATATTTTTCTATCCTGACATTTTGGCAAGCTTTTTCAGATTGGATAGTGAACAGCGATTTTTCCTGCAGATTCAGCGATGATGCAACTGCGTCTCTGTTTTGAGAAATACAATGCGATATATACATTAATTATCTGTCATGCTTAGTGTTTCTATATATGTGTTGGGAGATTGTGGATCGATTGCTATATCGCTCACTAAGTGATCATGAACCGCTTGACCATTTCTTTATCCTTCATTCTTCAAAAAAGGATATGTGGCTCCACTTCTAGATTTCTAAACCTCTGGACTGTGACTGTGATTGTGACGTGGCAGAGGTGCTAAATTAAGACTACACTAAAATAGAAAGTTCTGGGTCAAAAGGCCAGGAATCAGTGGAAATCGGTGGGGACATGAAATTACAGGCAGGCTTTTCACAGCCTTAACACCAGGTCAAACAACACCAACAGAATTAATCAAATATACGGATTTCAAGCTTCAGCCATTTCATCTGCTCTGTGCTAGACCTTGTAATGCTAGTTAGATAGTCTCACAAATGACATCCACGGTGCCAGTAGTCAACATCAACATCCACAGATCTATTTTAAAGGCTTTGGTTCTTGGATGATACCCCACGGTTCACAACATGCTCCATATTTCAGCTTTGAATCAGTTTCTGACACGCTTCCTCCAACCTGGGGTATTCCTAATATACACCTGGTATTTTCCAGTGAAAAGGAAATCATCTTTAGGCCCATAAAACTGTAGAGGCTAACTGCCACAGATGTGAAAACAGTGTAAATGAGGAAGGGTTTCATTTCCTCTGGAATGAAACTGTAATCCCTCTTGCAGCAGCACTTTAAAGAGGAATTCAGTCCAACGATCGCAGCAAAGCTCGGCCCGAGTGTGCTGACGGATAGATCACTGAGGCCTTGTCCTGTGGCCTTTATTCCGTTTGTAATCACGGCCTTGCAGAATCCGTTTTCCTGAACAAGCGAAACTGAAGACCAGACATGCACTCCAGGCATCTCATTTATCGACCGTGCCTACGCATAGTTATGCACGTAAACTGTTCTACTCATAGAATGTGATTTATTAACTTATTCTTGACGGGTCTACGTTTAGACCTACTCCGGACCATGCGGATGAGGAAACGTCTAGTGTTAGCAAAGTGTAATCACTGGTAAATTGAATATGAGGAGCTCCCAGTCCATTATCAAATAAGCGATTTATGGGAAGCCAGTTAACTGCAGGTCAGCGTTCACACCCGATTAGATTTATGGGCAAAACCCAGAGGAAATCCATGAGAAACTACTTCTAAATCTACTGCCAACCTTTAATCTAGTTTGGACTTGTTAATTAGCTGATTTGTTGATTTAGGAAGGTTGGGGGCAGACAGAATGCCAGAATGTTTGGGGCAGGGGTAGTTCGGGATCAATATACTGTTGTTTTGTTTGATTGGATTTTTCAACCGTATGAAAAATGAAGAAAGATTTCTTCATGGACCAAAACACTGTGCTGTACTGAATCATTCAAATGTGACAGTTTGTTGCCTGCGAATTCTTTTGGGGTCTCAGCTTAGACTTTGAGTTTTGAACATCATCCTGATTCTTGTAATATGCTAGATGCTTCCTCTGTATGTCTTTAGCATTTATATTTATACATTTGATACACATTTATCTAAAGCTACATAGTTGAAGAGTTCAGCAAAGTCTTGTTCAAGGACCTAAAACTGGCACTGGGTTCAAGTCTTTCAGAATTCAGCCACTGCTAATAGGCAATGGCTGAACATGCTAATGGGCAATTAGCTCCCAGTATATTCATCAGGGTTTTTGTGGTTTCCTTCTTTTCAAATGTTTCAAAGTATTGTGTTGCACATGCACCAAAAACTCAAATTTATTTCCCAACCATCCAACCAAAGAGGAGAAGGTTAAAACTAGGTCTGAGTTGACACGATTTATAATACGCAAATGATGTATCCCATATAATCAACCAGTGATGAACCTGTGTTTCTATCGCCAGAACCCAGACTCCCTGGACTCATCCATCCAGAGCTCTCTGTCTACTCTCTACCCTCCATTTGAGGCCACGGCTCCCACCATCCTCAGCCAACTATTACACGTCATCGAGGGTCGTTATGGCGGCGATTCCCTTCAGTGCCTGATTGACTTCCTGATCCCAGCCAGGCGACTCCTGGAGAGGGTGCGCCAGGCTGCTTGTGTGAGTGTTGAACAGAATGAAAAGATGCAGCTCATTTAAAATAGATTTAATTGTTATTTATTTTAGTGGTGCCTGGACACAGACAAGATAATAAACCAGAACATAATTAAATGAGCAAAAATGAATAGGACCATTATGCTAAATTACATTCATGATGTAAGGAGTAAACCACATGGGTGAGTTGTGATAGGAAAACAATCATTTACAGGATGGTGTGATGTGAAGCACAGTTACTGCTTCCCCCCTGAGGTTTATCTTCCTATAACAGCAAGATAGGTTTTAATCCTCTTATGCTACTACTTATTTATTAAAAAATGACACATTTTTCCATTCATAACTAAAAGCTATAGCTTTAAATGTTTTTTGGGCATCTGCGAAACAAGTTAGTTCCTAAGTCAATGCTATTACAGAAAATTAATCAACACTTTCTGACCAATCAGAATTGAGAATTCAACAGTGCAGTAATATAATATTAAAGAAAAGCATCTGTGCAACTAAATGAACAAATGTAGCACATTTTGATATGTGTTTTTCTGCATGCTGATTCCATGCATGTACATTTTTGGGCATTCTTTCTGAACATGCCTTCCTTAAATAAGCAGAACATGATCTGTCTTTGCGCATGATCCAACTATTTGTGTAGACCTCTGTTAGACCTCAGGAGCAAAGATCAGAAGCATACCTCTGACATCAAGAGCATTCCTTCATACTATTAGTGTAAAGATCCATTTCTCAAGCTGATGTCGGTAATTATTCATAAAATGTATTTTAATGTCTATACATCATATCCAGATAATAATATCAGGCTCTGTAAAAAGGCACTGCCTTTTCAGCATGATGTCCAAAAAAAACCTGTTTTGTAACATTTTTCCATTGTTGGAATCCAGCTTACTGTCTAATTCTTCTTGTACCTGAGTAGGGATTTACAAGAGGCCAGTATATGATGACAGTGCTTTAAATATCACTAGATTGTCAGGTCATGTATTTACACTAAAAGGTTGGTCCAAACGCTTCAAAATTTGGTCAAATTGTAAAAAATGGAAATCAGGCAAAAGAGATTGTCAGGAATTTGTCAGGTTTCCTCATGGGTGAGGAAAAATTTCATTGTTTCTAAAATGCTTCCAAAGTACTAGCATTGCTACAGTCATGTAAACAGCTTCTCAAATACCTGGCAAAACTATTCTTACCTAGCCTCACTTTTTCATTTACATAGAGTTAGAAATAAATAAAGTATTCCTGGAACGTCCAGAGATCACTAACATGTTATTATGCTGTAACATGTATTAAAGCATTACCAGTGAATTCATCTCTTTCTTATGTCCAGGTGTCATATTCATTCTTGGCGTTCCCTTGTTCGGGCTGGCCGCTGTGCCTGTACGACCACATCGTAATCCATCTCGCTCCCATCAACCCACTGCTGCTCTCATTTGAAGACTTTTACCTACAGGTGGTGCCGTTTGAGAAGCAAGCAGCCCGTATTGTGGTACACTACCTGTTGGAAGAGGAGCAGCATGATTTGGAGGAAATTCCAGTACCAGAGAACTCATTTAGCCATATATTCACCCAGGACTGGCTAAAAGAGCTCAACAGAGGCAGGCATGGAAGACTGCTCAGTCACTGTGTGCTGGCTCACGAGCAGTGTATAGTGAAGGTGCCTTGGGATCAAGTGGCCTACCCAGAGCTTGAGGACCAGCCACAGCACATGGATTCTTCTAGTAGTTCCAATCAACATGAGCCTTTGACTGGACCTTCCTGGCAGGGTTATTCGGTTGAGACCAGGATCTGCCCTGCTAAGCATGGTATTGCAGTGTCTTTGTGCTTGGTAGACAGCACAAGACAAAGTGAGATGAATCAAGCCATGCCTGGTATAAGGCCACTTGGATGGGTGTCTCCTAATACTTGGGACAGTCGCAGTAAAGAGTGTTTTGTGGATGAGGATGTAAATGATGTGGAACTTATCAAAGAAAAGCATGATTCAGGAAAGTCTCAGACATGTGCTCAACCTAGAACTTGCTTGTCAAGGACAAACAGGGTCACGCCTCCTGTTGGCCATGGCCATACAGCCCATGATCGTCCCACCTGTGGACGTACTGTAAGATTTGCAGAGCAGCCTTGTACTCCTTGCCTGAGGAGGAAGCATGGACAGGGGACCAAGAACCAAGAATGCCGATATAAGGAGTATTGCAGGGAAGAACCGTGTTCTGTTAGAATTGAAAATAGGCAAAAAGAACCAATTCTCTCTGAAAGAACAGTAAGGACAGACCACCTCCAAAGACCAGTTTGGGAAGAGTTTCCACAGATTCAAACTATGAATATTGACTCCAAAGAAAATCACAGAAAAGTTCGTGATCATTCTCAGGGTATCTTTGAAGACATGACAGAACTGAGCGAAGAAACCATCACCTGTACCACCCCAACCGTGGTTGAAACAGAACCAGAGAAAAGTCACAATGTTGTCCAACGATATCCCAGCGAGGGACAAACAGACAGCAAAACAGAAATGATCCCAAGGTTACATGTAACCCGTGGGAAAAAGACCACTAATTCTGGACTTGTTTCACCAAACAGACGAAAGCCACCAATGCAAGGTAAGAACAATTCAAAGTTAGACATATTTTAAATATTTGGATATTGCTCAAACTAAGCATTTAATGTATATGATAAAAAAGAATGGAAAAACCTGGATAAAGTTTCATGTTGCCAAGCTTGCATAAGTGTGTAATCCTTTTACATATTTTCTCTAGAAGAAGTGCAGGACCATAAAAGTCATTCTGCTAAGGGACCTAGTATGAATAAAACTCTTTCTTCATTACACCATACTGATCTAAAAAAGCCTGGTAAGAGATCACCATTCCCAGCTCCATCAAAACCAGAGACCTGCCTCCTGCAAGCAGGACTTTCTTGCCTTACAGGTAAGACTGAAAAATCATGCAGATTAAATAAAAATGAATTTTTAACAAAAGGTTAGATCATGAAAACTTTATCAGAATTTCAAGAAAGTGCACTGGTTGTCATCAGATTCTTTTAGAAGATAAAGTTTGACAAGTTCTTAGTTTGTCCCTATCGCTTCTGTCCCAATCTGAGGTCCACAACTTTGCCATACATTGTTTATAACTCCATGTCTCCTCCTCAGGTGGCAGAGATCGTACAAACAGAGTCGTAGTGGAGGTTTATGGTGATCACCAGCACTGGGGGTCTCCTCTGCTGTCTAGCCTGGTGCTCTCAAAACTTCTCCTTTATTTTCACACCATCATCAGGTATGAAATGATCCTCACAGGTTTGTTGTTTTGACTCATATCAAGCCATAAGTTTGTTTGTTTTTTCTCTCAGTTTCTTTTCATTTTATTCTATTTTAATAATTGATTTTATTTTATTTAACCACCAACCTTACAATAGTTTTAATTTGGTACTTTGTGGCAACCATGCTAGGATCATCATTTTACTATAGTACTTCCTGGTAACTATGATAGTACCATGGGTTTGTATTTGATGGTAACCATGTTCTTCTAGTATGGTACCTGGGTGCTAGGATTAGCTAATGGTTTTACTAAATGTATGAAGTATGATTGAACTTCATGCCAACTATGATGCTACCATGATTTTACTAAGGGACCTCATGGTAATAATGAGAGTACAGTGGTTAAACAATGGTACATCATAGAAACCATGATACTACCATGCCTGTATAATGGTACTTCATAGTAACTATTATATTCCCATGGTTTTATTATGGTACTTCATACTATTATGACATAATGAAGGTTTTATTATGGTACTTCAAGGCAACCATTATACTACTATGCCTTTACTATGTCACTGAATGTTAACAATGGCATTACCATGGTTTTCTATGATACTCCATGGTAACAATGCAACTACTATAGCTGAGGTTTTGTACCTTATGGTAATGTTGATAGTTCGGTGTTTTTGACTAAGGTACTTCATGGTAACTATGCAGCCACCATGTTTTACTAAGGTAATTTATGGCAACCTTGATACTACCTTGGTTTTACTGTGGTACTTAATGCCACCATGGGTTCAATATGATATTTCATGGCCGTCGTAATACTTCAAAGTATAATCGAACTTTTAATAAAGCAGATCTAAACAATATGTATTTCCACACAGGAAGAAGGAGAGAGAGTTTGGAATGACCATTGTGTACGACATCCGTAAGATACCACCACACCCAGAATTCTTTGAAGCTCTGGAGATGGTGCAGGTTGGTGCTTGTACATTCCAGTTTAGAAGAGTTTACCAGTGTGTTATTAGCTGTAAACAGCTCCTTTAGCATGCTTGCACTACAGGCCTTGAGTATGGAAGCAAGCAAGTGAAATTACTTTTTTTTTTTTTTTATTTAGTCAATGTGCCAGCAATCACAACAATGCAACATGTAAATTGACTAAACATGGAGAGCTAAAACAGTTTGCCAGATAGTTTAATTGATTCATACTGCTTTACTGTAATTATCCTGTATTATGAAAAAAAAAAAAAAATCCAACACACACTTTTTTTTATAGTTTCTGTTGTTTCCTAATTTTTGGACTGTGGTGTAAATGGGGATAATTTTATCCAAAACACCATCCTTGAGGGCTTTCATAATTCAGTCCCATTTTTTATTCCAGCTCCCAATACAATCTGTATTAAATTACATAGTTTAGGTGACTGTTTCAGAGAATAATCTCCATTGCTGCTGTGTAGAAATTCTGCCTTTGGTGTTTTTCTTTGAATTATTTAGGAGCAGAATCCAAACGCGATCCACTGTGTGCTACTGCTGATCAGTAAGGAGAAAAATTACAGCCCCAAGAAATACCCTGGAGATATGGTTTGTGGCTTTTTCATGGTTGAGTCACAATAATATTAAAATATATTATCATATCCTCTTACATAAAAGCATTATCAAGCATTATACATGGAGATAATAAAGGCACGATACACTAACTTATAAATCCCTCTCATTTTTAATGTAGGAGGTTGTGACATCCCTCAAAGGTCTTCACAGATATATAGAGTACAGCCAGCTGAGCCCAGCCCTGGAAGGCACTTTTCTTTACAGTCACAGAAACTGGCTGCACCTTCATCAAGTTAGTTTTATCAAGCGCATTATAAGTCACAAGATATGAATTCCTCATAACTACTTCCTATTATGAAATTGTGCAAGCTATAAATTATGTTTGATTTTACAGGAACTGTATCCATTTGTGTCTGCCCTGATGGAAGCAACAAATTTGCTTTTAAAAGCCATAAGGAAGTTAGAAGGGGTCCATAAAATAGATACTGCTCAGGTATAGTGCAAAACATACATTAGAGTGGACTTCTGTGGACTTATGTTACTGTTACCAACCCCGAAGTTGATTATTTTCTCATAACGATCAGCTTATCCTTCTCTAAGTGTTCTATTCCACTGTGATTTGCCAGCAATACAGTATTTTCATTAATTAAGAAAATAGCACAACATACTTTTTTATCCATTTAAAGGTACATTGCATGTGGTGGAATGTAAGTAAAAGAAGTTAGCTCCTGTTAGATTACTTAATAACATGCACTGGAATCTCCATGGTAACGCGAAGAGCCTGAAAACAATTGTGGAAAATGTTTCTATCACAATTTAACTTTTAACAAAGGTTTTAGCAAAGTGTAAAGGCATTTTGTATACATCTATGGGAATGGCACAAAAATATAGTAAAACTGTGTGTTTGTACATTTGTCTCAAAGGGAACCTTCTCCTATCTTAGCATCTATCTGGCTGTAGGACATGTATTGTTTATACATACAATATTGTTTATTTCTTTCTTTTAGGATGTACAGCGATGCATTAATGACCAAAAAGCTCTAATGAAAGATGTGCTTGAAGACACCCAGTTGGTTACCTTGCAAAGGGAAGGCGAAGCCTTGTTGGCCAGATTGAGATGGGAGAGCGATGTAAGAACAGCACACTACGAGACAAGCTGGTAATGCTAAAGTGCTCTTAATCTATTAAACCTTATCTAAAAAACCCAATGTGTTAACCTAACTGGGATACCCTAGTAAAATGATTCTGACATGCTTGAACATAATAGCATGGTGACATGAACATGTTCTTGCCTTTTTAAGAAAACGATCTCTGAAAGTATTCCTAATAAATAATATAAAGATATGAAATATTGAATAATGAAAACTCTCTGATATGCTCTTCCAGCAAGGTCATGGATACTGTGGATTCCCTTTACAATGATGTAGAGGAGCATGTCCATATGATGGTGAGAAGGTCAAACATATCATTTAAACACCTTGGCTTCTTGCTACATCTCAGGAAGATGGAATCAAGATTTATGGAGGTATCTAAACACAATCATAAATCTAGCTGAAGAACATTCTAGAAATTCAATAAATCTCATTTTTATTTGTCTTGGTGCTACCGTTACATCAAAACACAGTTTTGTGTATTTTGGTGATGATATCAATACAGATTTGAACTGGACTCCTATTCTTTAAATTTCAAAATGGGAAAATCATTGAATGATTCTTCAATGACACATGGAATACAAAAGCGTAGGAAAAGCATGTGAGATTAACTTGACCTGGTATAGAGGAGTCATTCCACGTTTAGAACCTATGTTGGCTTTTTCCAGATAAAGGAGTGGTTTGACGTGGAGGGAGAAAGACGAATTCTCAAGGTTGAATCTGCAGAGGAACCAAGCAGGAGCTTTGAAGAGATTCTCCAGTGCTTAACCACTGTTCTCTCTGAAGCTAATGTAATCATTTATTTCTCTCTCTCAATCAAAATCAATCATGTAAAAAAACCACATGATCTCATAATATTTTTCTTCATACTGTGGTTCAACCCTGATGAGTTTGTGTTCTGTGTGTTTTACAGGCACATAAGCTTCAGGCAATGATGTTACTAAATGAAGCAGAAAGCATACAGGGACCAACCTATCCTGAGAAAGAAGTGTTCCAGATAATGATATCCACATTCAAATCCAACATGTCTGATTTCCTGTCTCAAGCAGAGCAGTACTGTGATGAACTGAACACTATGCAAAATGTGTGCCACTTCTGCAAGAGAGTAAGTTTTTCTTTTTTTCTAGCAAACCCATGTCTTTCTTTTGGAATTCCAGCAAATCAAGAAACTGTTTTTAGGCCAAGCGTCCCACTGAGTACAAAGATTTGGTGTCTGTTCTGCACTTTATGGTGCATCATGAGTCTAAAAGAAACACTATTTCAACCTTACTGTATACTTGTAAATGGATGGGCTGACAATAAACATCTCTTGAACCTTATATCTGAAGATTTTATGCAAGTATTGGGGGGGCATTTAGATTTTTGAAGGGTGAAACAACTGTGGTCATATGTTTCATATACAGACCAAGAAAGGTGCAAGATTAGGGGTAAAACCAAGGTGAACCAAGACAGATAGGTAATAGACAAGTATTAATGTCTTTTTAAGGGCCAATTTAATGGACGTCCGTGGACTTCTCTTGTTAGTAGGCTCTCGTCAGGGTTGTTGTCATATAATCTAATCAGTGTATTTCCTTCTTACTTTGACAGGCAACTGAGGTAGCCGTAGACTGCTCTCATCATTTGGAACAAGAGAGACTGCAATGCAAGAATCATGAAGAGAAATGGGCTGCTCTTCAGGGATGCCATGAAAAGCTTAGCCAGTTTTCCCCTGAACTCTTCCAGGAAGCCAAGAGCCAGGCCCGCAGTCTGAAGAACCCCTGGGGGAGGAAGGTGTGGAACATGACTTGGTTAAGGTGTCAGGAGGTCAGTCGGCAACTGGAGGACACCCTGCAGGAGTTGGAGCAAGACCAACATCCTTCAATACCTGTAACTTTACAGTATGAATGGCACAGTAATGCAGGACAGGAACACATTGACGGAGGTCTTCCACAGCCTGACACACATCAGAACCCAATTAAATGCCCAGAAATCAAGGTCTGGCAGAACCGAGACAGCATCCAAGGCACGGTGTCCTGTTTCAACCTCAGTTTCAGGCAATCACGTAAAGGCCGTAAAGAGTCCAAAATGGCTCCGGTTCCAGATCCTGACCAAAAATCACCCCGAAAAACATCCCATGACCACAGGCAGACACCAGTTGTTGGTTCAGACTCAGCTGATTGCCAGTGGTTCCATTGGCACCACCACTCAACCAAATACACTAAAGAGGACTCTTCTTCAGCATCCAGTTCCTCTAAGATTCAGATCCTACCATCTACCTTCACTGATACTAAGAGCTCACCATCTATCTGCTCCAATCCCCAAATCTCAGGACCTACCTGCTCTGGACCTCAGAACACAGTGCTGAAAAACCCAATCCCACTTTCTGGTAGCTCCTGTTTGGACACTTTGGGCTATGAGGCAAGGCAACATGAAAATACCTCCCACTCCAAAGAGACTGCCAGCTGGGGGAATGAGGCAACAAACACCCAGTCAAGTCCTGGCATGGAAAACAACACTATGTAAGATTAATTGTATTATATATTAATTGCGGGAGATTATGGTAGCTCTGCATTGGAGGTAATATTTGATACAAGGTGACATCAAATTTAAGATGAAGGTCCAATTTATTCATTTATGGTTAAATAAAACCAATTAAATTACAAAGCAATTCATTTATACTGTCTTATAAGTTATAACACTAGCCTGCCTTACTTGTCATCATTTCCTTTTCTTCTTACTTCGTTTGCTCATTCCCAGTTTAAAAGAGGCACATCCACAAACACAGATCCACATCCACGAGTTATACACTTCCACCTGTGATCACACTTCTGCCTTATATTATTTGTAAGAGCATATTACTAAAATAACTGTTTCTCCTGCAGGAAGCTGCAATGTATCATGGAGGAATTGTTGTTGACAGAGCTGGAGTATGTTAGATCTCTGGCTTACATCCTGACTCATTACCTCCCCCTGCTGGCCCGGCCAGATGTACCTCCAGACCTGAGAGGCCAGCGTGGAAGGATCTTTGGGAACCTTGAGAAACTATATGACTTCCACTGCAATTACTTCCTGCAGGAGCTTGAGGCTTGTCGGACAGAACCACTTCGGGTGGGCCGCTGCTTCCTCAGACATGTGAGTCCCTCAGACTCAGGGCTAATGTTCTGTCATACTGTAACATTTTCATTTTCTACACCGATCTTAGCGAGAATAGTGAGAATTAATGATGTGTCATTTTGATGAACCTGCAGAGAGAGAATTTTGGCCTGTACGCTCTCTACAGCAAGAACAAGCCTCAGTCCGATGCTCTGATCCAACAGCATAAGTTTTTCAAGGTGAGGAATGTCAATAACAAAAATACTTACATATCCCATCACGTTCTCCAAAAAAAATAAAAAACTCTTTTTAACAGCTTGTTTATTCATTTTTAAGTCAGAACACCTTGTTGTAATATTTGATAAATACCTGCGAATAAAATATCAGCTAAGAGAAGAAAGCTACCGCAGTTCTTTGTGTCAGTTAACAAATCTAAGATAATATGAAGTGCGCTACATTTAATAATCAATATAATTCCAAACAGGCTTATTTAGTTCTTCAGATTTGCCTGAGAACCTGAATAGTTTAGAGCTAATGTTATCTGTAAAGTCAGACAGATCTGGCTCCGCAAATAGCACTCAGATGTTTTATACTAGGCAGGTTTTTGGAGGTGTGGCTTTGAAGGGAACAATGAAGAAAGAACCTGAGGAACTTCTGATAATTAAAGTGAAGTTACTGTTGGTGAAGCCCAAAAATGAACAAGAGAGTGTAGATAATTAGATCTAATGTATTCAGTTGCATATAAAAGTAAAGTTTTTGTCATTGGGCTTTCTAAATACTAAATACTAAATACTAAATGCAAAGAAAACTCACATATTTGTTACAAATTTTGGCTTTTCACTCATGCAGTGTAAGCAGCAGGAGCTGGGAGACAGCATGGATTTATCCTCCTACCTGCTGAAGCCTGTGCAGAGGATCAGTAAATACAGCTTGTTGCTGCAGGAGATGCTGGAGGAATGTGGAGGAGCACATGACTCGGAGTGCCTGGAGATCCAAGGTGCTGCCGACGTAGTCCGATTCCAGCTACGCCACGGAAACGACCTGCTCACCATGGACGCCATCCAGGACTGTGATGTGAGTAAGATGAGTTTAAGAGAGGCTGGTGAGGGAATGAATGTTGTTTCCCCCAGACACTTCACAACTCTGGACGTGATGGCTAACCCTTTTTGTTTTTCTGCAGGTAAACTTGCAGGAGCAAGGCCAGTTAATTCGGCAGGATGAGCTCCACGTTACATTTCGCAAGAAGCGTGCTTTGCGAAGAGTGTTTCTATTCCAGGACCTTATTCTTTTCACCAAGACGAAGAAGACGCACCGTGGAGATGATGTGTATGTCTACAAACAGTCTTTCAAGGTACATTTCTAAATTTTAAATTGGGCATTTTTTTCATCTTATGTGTTGTTCCTTACAGTTTAATATCAACCCACTGACTATAAAACTGTAGTCCATCACCTCACCACAAAATAAATCATATTAAGCCTATTATGAATCTAGGAATCATTGATTAGTTTGTAAAATAATTGGTGTACGTTCAGAATGTGTCTACTGGATGTCCGTGTATATAATCTCGTTCCACCTGTCATTCGTCAATTTGAAATATAGACGTGTGACATTGGACTGACCCAGAACTGTGGGCAGAGCGGCTTGTGCTTTGAGATCTGGTTCAGAAGAAGAAGAGCCCAGGACACGTATACCCTTCAGGCAGAGACACAGGACATAAAAGAGGCCTGGACTGCAGATCTAGAGTGCATTCTGTGGGAACAGGCCTTGACAAACAGAGGTGAGATACAGTCTCTCTGGAAGAGCAAGAGCAAGAGAGATTTCCTGTAAAACAGACACATAACTTACACCATGCTTTCATGTTGGGTAGAACGTCATGAACTGTAATTTAAGGCAAAAAATGGATTTTGTTTTGCAGAGTTGCGGAGACAGGAGCAGGTGTTCATGGGAATGGGTAGCAAACCTTTCGTGAAAATTCAGCCTAGAGAAGCAGCCGTCCATGACAGAACCATCACCTGCTTCCTGCAAGAAGGAGGTTTTGCTCCATGTCCAGGTTTATTATCAAAAATATAGGTTCATTTTTTTGTGTGTGTTGACTTTGAGCAATGCCTTTACAATAAAAATATATTTATAGAAACTGCATTTCAAGAAAATATTTAGACCTCTAATAGTGTTTAACAACATCATCTTTGTACATAGTGTCTATATAGTGTGTAAAATAATTGCTAATCAGACACTAATCATGTCTTACGTTTCACGACCTGCTTGGGAATTCTATATTCTTGGGAATTCTAATCGCTCCTTTGCAATTCAGTTTTTCAGCCAATCCGCTCCTTTTCTTTTAACAGAGAATGAAGGATTAAAATCACCAAATCTCACGGCACCCAGACTTCAGAGTGACACAGCGCTGCCACGGCCGGAATCGATCGGCTCGACCGCAGGCAGTCAGTCATCTTCCTCTTCTGGCCGAGGCTCTTTGTCCCCAAGCGGTTTCCGTGAAAACCAGGCGCATGAAAATGGGCATGGAACTCAGATACCTCAGATCAGCCCTCAGAACAATAACCACGGTACATCATCGACTTAAAAGAAACGTAACTTTTGTCAGTATTTGGTGCCTCATATTAACTGATTGACTATGTTTGAAGTAAACAAAGTGTAAATGTACTTTTTTTCCCTAAATGACTTTCAACTAATTTATGTCAATTATTGCAATTTTGCACAGTGAAACATTCAATATATGACAGTCAGGATGTCTTGTGTTAAGCAAGAAATCAAGCAATCTTGTGTTATTGAGCCAAATCTCAATGATAACAGAATTATAATGTACATTAAGCCTCTGAGACATAACCTTGTATAAACTCTAAAAAAAAATTAAAAAAACCCCACCTAATTAGCCAATGTAGATGTGATGTTTAAAGAAAGCACATAATTGACATGCTTTAATAAAAGCAAACAGCATTATTATATGAAATAAACATTACACACAATAATCATCATATTTTATCTTAAAATATTTAGCAAAAATATTGGCACCCATAAGGAATATATAAAGTCATGCTCGAAAACGCTAAATGAAACTATTTATTATTTATAATTCGTTCTTTGGAAGTTTGTTGTTGTCTTATGGCATATCCTGTTTCTGTAGGGAATTAATATAATGTTGCACGCATGTAAACTCTAATCGTCATACGTCAACATAAAGAAAAGCAAAACTATTTCAAAAAAAGTTGTGCACACGTCAGGTAACTGATCATTCCAGAGAAGTGTGCGCAGGGTTATTAAAGGTTACACAGGAAATGAGTTTGATACACTTTCACACAACAAAAGCATTCACTAAAGTCCATAGTCTGTATTATATCATCACGTTTACTGCTGGAAAAGGTGTTCACTTTACGAATATTGTATGAATTAATGTTATTCTGGCTGGAGGAGTTTTATAAATGTCATATTTTTTGCATGAAGAGATTTTCTAAAGATAGCAGAGTAACGATTATTTTCTTTTTCTTATTTGTTGAATTAAAAAAATGTAAATTGTTCTTGTATTGAATTTTTCTGCACGTGTGTCATTTAATAGATGTGCTAAAGAAGATCACATTTATTTATGCAATACTTAAAGAAAGCCAAATGTTACTTTGTAAAAAAAAATAATAATAATTTTTTTAATAAAGTGTTATTGGGTAAATTGTTTTTTTCCTTTCTTCCTGTATATAATTACTTGATATTGAGTCTAGTCTTTATTTAAGAGCTTATTAAATAAGCACAGTTAGATCACGGTCTACGGAATGATAGATCCCAGACTGTTATAGTTCTAGGTTAGACGTTCTAAGGATGTTCCTACAACGTCGCTACAACATATATACAGTAGTTGTTGGAATGTTTAACAATAACATTTCCATTTTCTTTGTTTGTCTTTGTGTGCGAGAGAGATAGAAATCAAGAACAGGTGTAAAGTGTGTGTCTGATATATTCCCGTTAGTCTTCTGCTTGGCAAGAGCTGCCATAAATAAAGACATTTTAAAGGTGGTGTGCTATGGTAAAATTAGCTACACCATAAATAACCCTCTTGTGACCCCAGCAGTAGCTTGATCACACACACACAGACACCACACACAAACAAACACCACACACACAGCCACACAGAATGAGAGTTGCAAACTGAGAGTATGGATCAAGGTAAGGTGGAAAAGCTTGGGCATTTTGATGGGGTTGGTTTTCGTAACTGTTCTAGTGCTTTGAAAAACCATGAACTGAATTTATGCTAAAGGTGTATCTTCAGGTGAAATATCACCTCCAGCTTCATTTAAATACATCATCATGGAAATACATTTTTAGTGATCTTTTTCTTTTTTTTGTATCAGAAATATTACATAAGTTCTAGTAGATTTATCAAATTGTAACCATGTATTTAAGTATGCTAGTGGTAGTATGCTTACATGTGAAGTTTGCAAGCTTTGTCTCAGTAAGCCCATTTGTATCAAAGTTTCAATTCAGCTTGGAAGTATGATAGTATGCTAGTGTATAGAATGAAAGTGCTAGCTCATCTCAGACTTCGGTGGCCCTCACAGTGCTGGAGATAGAGCGTGTTGATTTGGAGTGTGCGGTGAACAATGGTGAACACCACACTGAGCTGAACGGCGTGGACAGACTGATAGTGAGGAGAGGTCAACCATTTACTGTCACCCTTTACTTACGAGATGGCTCAGACTTTCAACATGGAACCAACATCAACCTCATCACCACTACAGGTAGGTCAGTCACTCTCACTGGCTAGCTAGCATTATGAAAAAACAGACATTAGTTTTAGTAATATACCATTTGTACACATAATATACTAGTACACAAGTATGGAACTATGGTTATATGAAACTTATAGCAAAAACTACATTACACTTAACCAGCATGTGTTTCTTCTTCAGGTCCAGACCCCTCTGAGCTTACAGACACTGCTGTCAAATTTGGACTCAGTAAATTTATATCCAAAGTCCGCTGGAGTGCGACTGCACTGTTATCATCTGAGAGCAGATTATCACTCACTTTTGGCTCTCCCCCTGATGCCCCCATTGGGCTGTACCAACTCACCCTCGAGCAGGTCAGCAAGGAAGTCATGGAAGTCAGTTTGGGCCAGTTTGTGCTGCTCTTTAACCCCTGGTGCAAGAGTAAGATATCATAGTTGGTACAATTGGTTGGTAAAATGGTTTATTAGCCTGCCCCAGACATAAAATGGATCTTAAGGTGGTGGAACAACAGGATAACTCTCTCTTTGTGGACTATAACAGGAGATTCTGTATATTTGCCGAGTGAAGCTGAGAGACAGGAGTACATCCTGTCTCAGGATGGACTGATCTATCGTGGAAAGCCCAAACATATCAAAGTACTTCCATGGACCTTTGGTCAGGTACTGAGTACTTAAATATTCTCTACCTAAAGTATGTATTGTTTTAGATTTTCCAAGGAACACTGCCACTACAAGGCAAACAAGGTTAACATAGAAGGATCAATGCTCATAATCCAAACATGCAAGCAAAAACTATACAGAGTTGCCAGTTTGTTAAATACAGATCTCAACTCAATTGAGCACCTATTGGAGATTTTAAAGCGATATTAGACAGCACTGTCCGTCACCATCACCAGAACACAAGTTGAGGCAATATCTTTTGACCAAGGTGCATCGAAGTTGTTCTGGCTAGGTTGAGGTGGCTCAACTCTTACCTAAGGTGCTTATGTTTGATTTTCCTTTAATTTGCTAAGTATCTACAAACAAGGTGCCAGACACGCTCCATTGTGGCCTGTTGAGGATTGGTGAATATGTAGATAGTTTTGGAATGAGTCTAAGTAGCTATTCTGTTTGAAGTGAATAGCACTGACTGGTGGTGGTAGTGCAGTGATAACCAAAGAGGAATGTCAGGAATATCATCTTATGATGGCTATGGTTTATCTGCACTCTGATGGATACTATTGGCCTGGTAATATCTCAAGGTGCTATTGAATAAGGAAAGTGGTTCCAGGAACATGCTCAGTCCTCAGATATCAAACCTCTTGACCTTCTTTAGGATGCAAGGTATAATTAATTCCTAGGTGAATTAATGAAGCCAAATGAGGCCAGACACATAGCTAGATAGTAGATGTATATAATAAACTGGCAACTCGGTAGAATGCAGGTAGAAACAAGCTGGATTTGGCATGCTAGCTGAGGAACAGCTTACCTGTTGTGGCAGTCACCCCAAAAGACCAGTGTCTACATAGATATTATACCAGTGTCTACGTAGAAGGGGACTTGGTATTATCTTGAACATCTCAGCACTCATTAGTCCAAGATTAATGAGTTCAAGGTCTCGTTGATAGAAAATGTTATACATGAATACCAAAACATAACATAACATAATGTACTGTCAATGTGCAGTTCGAGCCTGGTATTCTGGACATCTGTTTGAGAATTTTGGATGAAAACTTGAAGCTTTTGAAAGACCCAGCGCAGGACAGTTTAACCAGAAGAAGCCCTGTGTACGTGACCCGAGTCATTAGCGCCATGGTGAGCAGCAACCAGCCAACTGAGCATCACCCAAATTCATATTTTATAATTTAGATTATAGGGGCAATTTAAACCATGGAATTGTGAGGCCAGCCCAACCACCAGATACATTTATGAATAATAATGGATTATCACATTAATTGCCATATGTTTCTCTGCCTGGATCAGATAAACAGCAACGATGATAACGGTGTTCTGGTGGGGAACTGGTCAGGAAATTATGAGGACGGGGTCAAACCCACTACATGGAAGGACAGTGGTTCCATTTTACACCAGTGGAACGAACAGAACTGCACAGGAGTGCGATACGGGCAGTGCTGGGTGTTCGCTGCTGTGGCGTGCTCAGGTCATTAAAGTGCCTTCAGTCAATGCACCAGTATAACAACCTTAGCCCTAACACAGGGACAACAACCCATTTGGAGCTAACCATCGCTCTTGGTGAAACATGTTGTGTGCAGTGTCCCGGGCACTAGGCATCCCTTGCCGCGTGATCACCAACTACGAATCAGCTCATGATACGAACAGCAACCTGCTCATCGACCGTTATTACAATGAGATTGATGAGGACATAAGTGATGACTCCATATGGTGAGATTTTGATACTTTTGAAAGATTAAACTTAATGTTTTGCTTTTCTGATTTTCTTATTTTCTTTCATGCTTTATTATAACGTGTGGTTTTCTAATCTTTTGGCAGCATATCAGCAACTAGTGTTTGCTAGAATTTCCAATTCAACATCTCACTTTTATATCCTCTTTGAAGGAACTTCCATGTATGGGTAGAGAGTTGGATGACCCGTCCAGACCTTCGGCTCGGCTATGAGGGTTGGCAGGCCAGTGATCCTACGCCACAGGAAACAAGTGATGGTAGAAATTCTTAGTTTAATAAGCTCAATGAATATTGGAATTTATTCTGACACTTGGCTTGGGGCAACTTGGATGGGACACCAGTCCATCATAGAGTACCATGCACACTAATGTTCTTACCCACAATTCATAATTCACCCACAATTAGGGGCAATTTAGTGTTGCAAATCAACCTAATGTTTTTTTTGTTTTTTTTGAGAAACTTGAGAACCTGGAGGTAACCCAGGGCCCGGGAGAATATAGGGATACTCTGTACAGACAGTAATCTGAGGTCAGGATTGAACCAGGGGACCTATGATTATACTATATAAAATGTCTTGAGGCTAATCTATTCATCAGTGCACACTGTTCCATTCTAAATCTAATGGAGTGTGCTCAGTTTGCTTTCTTTTCTCTTTGATCGATCAGGGGTGCGTTGCTGTGGTCCGGTCCCTGTGAGGGCAGTGAAGGAAGGTGACCTGAGCGCAAAGTATGACGCTCCGTTTGTTTATGCAGAGGTGAATGCAGATGTGGTGGAATACATCATCCTGAGTGATGACAAAGTGATAAAAGTAGGAGGATCAGCTACTCACGTGGGCCAGTGCATCAGTACCAAGGCAGTGGGCACAGATGAGAGAGAGGACATCACACCCCTCTACAAATACCCTGAGGGTAAGCTGGATGTGCTAGATTGCAGTGGAATCCCAGGACTTCCAGGCTACCACTATTGAGCCTTGGGAAAATGCTAAGCATAGATCCTTTGCAGGTTCCGAAGAGGAGAGGCAGGTGTTTGAGAAGGCCAACAAAATAAACCGGCAAATCCAGAATGAGGAACAGCCTGGCCTGCATGTGAAGATCAAACTGAACCCTGATATGATGATGGGTTCAGATTTTGACGTGTATGCGCAGGTCAAAAACAACACGGACACCCAGAAGAACTGCTGTCTGATGTTTTATGCCCAGGCTGTGTCCTATAACGGCAAACTTGGCGAGACGTGCGGCCTGATAGACCAAAGTGAGATTAACCTGTCCCCAATGGAGGGTAAGAGTGGAATATTTCTCCTTAGTAACTGGCTAGAGAAAAGTTGATTTGAAGGTACAATAAGTGCAAACAATAGCCACAGTAAATATAATCACCTTCATAGAAGAATCATTCTGGAGGTATTTCCCTTAGTAGCCATATCCTACGATTGTAGTGATCTCACTGTCAGTATCCTCAAATTTAGGCCCATGGGCGTCAGTAGGATGTTGTCTCACTATGCTATTTGCAATGCAATGTTGTGATGCAGCTATTTAATACTGATGCACATTCAATAACATGCCATATTGCATTTCAGGAAGTAAGGCAACACTTTGCCTAAAATATTCAGAATACAGAAAAGCCATAACACAAGACCAGATGATCAAACTGGTTGCTCTGTTTATCGACTTGGACACCAAGGAGCTGCAGAAAGCAGCAAAGACCATAGTACTGGAAAGCCCTTCCATTATCATCCTGGTATGGACAACACATTACTTCCTGATCTTAAAGTAACGAAAACAAAGAACGTTTCCTAAATCGGACACGGTTGTACCTCATTAACTCACAACTCAATGTATATTCTGAGGTTTATCAGGGAAAATTAATGTACATTCAATAAATAATGTGAATCTGAATCCTCTGCAGGTTCTCAATGATCCTAAAGTAGGTCAGCCTGTTTTGGTCGATGTGACGCTGCAGAATCCACTGCCTGAAGCGCTGGAAAACTGCGTCTTCTCTTTACACGGAGCCAACCTGACAGACGGCTCAGCCATCACTAAAGAGTAGGTCAATACACGTCGATGCGAATGCATAGACGTGAGCAGCTCTCACGTTCTGTACGACAGATTCTTCATGGTTGATGGGGACACAATTTTGGAGTTTCTTAGGAACTCTTTACTTCTTTATAGCATTGACTGACATGGAAACAGCTCAATTATGGATTTGAAAATTGGCACAAAAGCTCATACTGTAATACTGAAGCCTCTGATCTCTGGCCAAGATTTTAATAAAGCAAAATTTCAGTTTGGTTCTGGCCAAAAAAGAAAACGTGCACAATTTGTGCATGGTTAATTTCTCTTTTGCAGTGTTGTCAATTCCCTGGATTAGCTTATCGTTTTGTTTTCTCTCCCTCAGCATTGGGACAGTCGGCCCCCAGGACCTCGCCAACGCAGAGCTCGAGTTCACACCCACAGCCTCGGGGAGCAGGAAACTAATGATAGACTTCTCATCTGATAAACTGAGCAACATCCATGGATACAGTAACATAACTATAGAAGAATAAATTCTTTCATTTGTCGTTGAGCAAACTGATTCATATTCACTCAGCCTGAGGGGACAGCTAGAGGTGATTACACGTTGCAGTTTCTTGGTAACATGACAAGCTGTGTTATTTTTGTCATATGAACAAAGAGAGAAAAAGAGACATGTGTTCGGCCAGAACAACTGTTTATAACTCCTATAGCTCAACGGATGTGAGAACAGAAACTAATCCCCCCCCCTCCCCCCATGTAAAGTGACCTTGGAATTGTGAAAGGCACTATATAAATGTAACATTATTATTATTTTTATTATTATATTTTATTTTCAGTTCATCTCTAACTATGAATGATGCAAATGGACCACCACTAACTTCGTAAGCCAGACACTTCTTAAAGAGTCTGATATGTTTTGTTACCAAAACCTCCCCCCCCCCCCCTAACAAGCCAACCTTATCCCATACCTTACTAATAAATATATGAAGTTATGTCTTCTTCTCACCACTCACTACTTTTAAACACAGGATACTGTCATTTCATTTCAGTCCACTAACTATATTGTACTCTCACAGATGATGAAAACATTTAAGATCCTGAAGCTTGTGGCCAGAAAAGTTTACAAAAGATATCAGATGCTCTGAGTCCGAGGATGAACTCAAACCGTCAGTGAGCAGATATCATTTGGGTGGTGGTCCATTCTCTTTACTGTGGGTCAATATCATTGTGAGACAATCAAAAATAAAATAAATTCTAAGCAAACCTTTGCTGTGGTCTGAAACTAACAGTGATGAAGGGTAAAGGATGATTAAGATACTATAAAAATCATTGTGAATTCAATACTGTTATACATGATAAAAGCATAAATATTTCGGCATTACTTATCTCCTGGTACATCGTACTGCATTCACACGCCAGTAACTCTGAAGCTGTCAAATTCACCAGCTGATTGTATTAACTGTTCACTCAAAAGGATAATTACATCCTGTTTTCTAGGCTAGGAAGAAATGCAAAATAATGACGATGAGGATGCAGTGTTTTTCAGGAGCGTGATATCAACTCTGAACTCAAGGCAGAATTACTTTAAAGGTGTGCTCAGTTATTCTGATGAAAGGTAAGTTAAACCCTAGGTAACATAACTGTCAGGAGAGTCCTGATTGGTGGAATGTTGGTCATATTCAATCACATCATTAGGTTTTTCTCTCCTTTATATGATCTGGGATGCCTCCGAGATATTTGAAAGACAGTACGGCAGCAATATTATGACAAAAGAATATCAATAATATTATAAATTATGTGATTAGCACACCTTTCGGAGATATTGCAGGGTCCTGAGTGTTTTTATAACAAATTAAAAACTGACTGGAAGCAGCTGATTTGATGTTACAATTTTGTACTGAATTTTAAACATTTTTTGTACAGAATATTAATTTTCCTTCCTTTAATTTATTGTTAGATTCATGTTATTTTAAATGCAAGACTGCTGTCCTGGCATATCATGATGTCTAAATCACACCTTTAAACGTTCTTCCTTCTTCCTAAGCCAGCTTCAGAGGACTCCCACGAGCACAGAAAGGAAAAACTGACGCTGGCAAGAAGCATCTGTTGAATTCATCTTTCATGACTGCTGTAACGAGGAAAATGTTGGTGAGATTCTCATGCAAAAAAAAAAACCAGATCTGAATTTGTGAAAATCAATCAGTTGTTTATCCAATCAGTACATAAGCATCACTTCAGGAAAAAAGGGACCGAGAGTTTCTTTAGTTAAGACCTGCTGTTAATGTTCTCTCCAACATGTCATGAATTATCAGCTCAAGTTCTGAAAAAATACTGCTTTCTCATTAGCAACTTTGGGAACATGTTTTCAGCAACATACTAGGAAATGTGCCTGCCTTGAGAAAAAGAAACGAAAGAAACCTGTATACAGTAGATACACTTGTTCACAACCACAGCGTGGCGTCAGGAGCGTATACCAGGACTGGGTGATATGAGCGGAGAGAAACATTTTTTAATTCTCACCACAATGAAAAACGACTTTTTTTTCAAGAGGAAAGAATGAAGTTTTTGTTTGTTAAAGGCAAAATGTAGTTCATATAAAGCTTCTCTTGGGGAAATAATGTCAATCTGCCTTGATATTTGGTGTCATTTGAAGGGTAATGTAGATGAGTAAAGGAAGGCTCTCAAAATGTTTTCTGATAAATATTACCAGAAATCAATGTATAGTTTAATCAACATAGAAATATAGTGTCCGCATCATTTCCAGCTTTTAAGCACAATTCCGTCTTCATGTTTTGGAAGGCGGAGCCTAAGCAAGGAAAACGATCCTATTTTGTGCTGTAACGTTACAGCGTTCCGCTACAAAGTGAAGTTTTATTAATGTTTACTGATAATAGCAAGTCTCACCATGTCCAAGAAACTTTCTGTAAGGAGTACATTTTTGCTGAACTGTTAATGTTACTTTAAGACAATGTTTCATGTGTACTAACAAGAAATGGAAGTCTACGTCACCTTTTCTAATGGAATTGCATTTTTATGTAATGTAGTTTTGGATATTATCCATCAGGTAAATTTGCACCATCAAACATTGGGAGGTGAAAGAAGGATCCAGGGTTAAGCTACTCGGTGGTGCTTAGCTCATGTTTATAGAGTACGGGACGTGGCCCTGTATTACGGTTTGAGGAAGATATTACAGGAACTATACTGGGCGAGATAGATGTTCATTAGGTTTTGTTGCTCCAGTGCAACAAAACATCCAAAATGTCTTGGCTGATAAGAAACAGAGTTCTATGTCACCCAAAATCAATGTGTTAATTAACATAATGTAATACTGCATATTAGCAGCTAAATCACGTCAAGCTTTCAAGCCTTCAAACTTTGGGAAATGGCTGCCCAGGGGGGTGTTTAGTTTATTAATACGGATCACCGATGGAAGATTCAAGATGGCCGACCTCGTAATGTTCATCTTTACGGATTTCAGAAAGTCCGTGGGTTAAAGAAAACTTTTGGTCGAGATAGAAACCGAACACGTCTTGGCTTATCGATTACAATTGGAAACTGACTTATGAACTACTCCCATTCCTTTAACTCAAAAAGTTTCATACGTATGAGCTTTATTTCTCCGATGAAAGTTGTAGACCGTGATAACACCACACTCGGAGTATATCGCCCAGTCCTAACTGGCGCCGCTCCAACCTGACGCTGAGGGTCTGTCGCTTAACTGTTTATTTCATTTATTTCAGCTACCTTGTCTTGCATAACTGAGCAAATGAGAGAAAAAAAGCAAGCCACACCAACTCCTCATGGGATTGTTAACAAGCAAATAAAGCCAAATCACACCCTAAAGCAGTAAAACTAAAACAAACAAACGAAACAAAAAAAACCTCTAATAACGCTAATACAGCAGAGTCACGTTCATGTTCGCCGTGTTGGTGAAAATTCAGCAGGACTTTTTTTTTTCTTCTTCTAAAAACCAAACACAAAGGCCAGAGGGTGAGGATTCGGCCTGATATCAGCTGAGCGGCTGGTGACGGTGGAATCAGAGTCCAGACTGAGGACGGAGGGATGAAAAGAGAAGAACTGATCAGTCGGTGGAGAAGAGGTCTCCGGCCGAGGGCAGCGGTGCCAGTCCTCCGGTGACGTTGGGCAGGAGCGAGAGGTCCGGCAGGCTCTGGATGTGAGACTTCAGCTCTTTGCGCACCTGAGTGACTTGCGCCAGCTTCTGCTTGTACTCCTGTAACACCACACACCAACAGATTGGTCAGAAGATGTCGACGAATTGCCTTAATCGTTTCCATAGTAACGAGTGATAACAGTGTTAAGTCTCTATTCAGGTTCAATCTCTTCCAGACTCCGTAACCGTCTCTCTCTCTGTTCCTAATTGTTTCCATAGTAACGAGTGATAACAGGAAGAGGAAAAAACCTGTTGTTGATGTTATGTTCCTAGAGCAGCACGCCCTCTTGTGTTAGATCAGTGCAATATAAATTTAACCGGAATATTTAATAATTAGCACTTCTTCTGTTATGGGGTTTTTTTTCACTACATGAAGTCATCATGATGAGAAATTTTAACTGGAAAATTAATGTCTTGGGTTTTTTTGGCCAAAAAAGGATTGTAAAATGTTACGCACACACCAGATGAGATGTTGATACGGTGTGGGCGTGGTCTTGATGGTAGCCATGTTCTTTAGGCTACTGTACAAACCGCTGTTTAGATTTGGCGTGTGTGTGTGGTATGACTCGCAGCATGGCCGGATGCTGTACCTCGAGTTTTTTCTCCCTCTCGCTCAGCGCCTCCTTCTGGCTGTTGATGTATTCGGTCAGCATGCGGGCCAGCTGTCTGCGGTCCTCCAGCTCGGCCGCCAGTCTCCCGTTGTACTCGGCCAGCAGCAGGCACGCTTCGTCTACCGTCTTAGATAGCTTATCTGCTGCCTCCTTATCTGCACGTCGAAAACACGAAGTCACGCTCGTTAGCTGCACGTGTAACGTACCAACAGATAAACAGCGGGGAACGATGAACACGTGATTTAGCGTTTAAATGATGAAGAATGATGATGATGGAGAGCCGCAAATAAATCAAAAAAGTTATAAATATTCAAGAATTTTGAATTTTCAAACATTAAGAATGTCGGATGGAATATGTAATATTTATGTAGGTTAATAAGTATCTGGAGGAGAAAAAGCCTAAGGGGGGAAAAGACATAACTCATTCTCAAACCATGGTTCATTTTAAATAAAAAATATGAATATTAATAATAAACCATAGAATAAAAATCAATTTACGTTAAACAAGGACTAAATCATTGAATAAACAAGAACAACCCAGATTATTAACATAGTGTGTTAGTGATTAAATAATAATACGATTATAACGTGCAATGTAAAAGAAAAGGTTGTTAAAAAGCTTACCTTCTCTACATGCCTTCTCCTTCATCATCACATTAGCCAATATTGCACAGATCTACTCTGAAATGCGTACGGGTTTCTCTGTCGTAGTGTATTTATTCTGTTTTCTACCCTTGATTTGACTTGCATGTGGATGTGAACACAGGAATACAAAACGCTGGTCTAACATCACACACGATCAGTGTAAAACCCTCTCGACAGGCGGTTTCCTGAGCCTGACCTGTGATCTTCTCGAGCAGAGAGACGTCCTGCACCTCCTGAGGCAGAGAGGCGATCTTCTGCCGCACGGTGGCGTCGCCGGACGCGGCGTTCTCCAGATCCTGCAGGGCTTTAACCAGCTCCTCTGTCTGTCCCAAAACACAGAAATCAGAGGCACGTGAGGAGACCTTTAAAGAAAAAAGGACCGAAGTCACTTATTGTCTTAATGCAGCCTCCTAAGCACCACCTCCCGAGGTTCACCTCAACATTATATACGGAATGAAATAGTAACAATGCGATTAAAAGCAGGTGTATGAAGATCCATCAATGAATTAAATCAGACATCAGAAGTGGATCCGCTCTGATCTGAGTGGAAATGTGTGTGCATCTGATTTTTGGTCGAAGTGATGTTTATACCAGCTGTGGGCCGATGACGTCCGTCTCATGGGGAGAATACTGAGCCCGGTAATCGTCATCATCCTCCTCCTCTTCCTCTTCCTGAACCTTCTGGAACGTTCTTTTCAACCCCTTTTTCTCATCTGATACCAAACACAACAGCAAGCTCTATTAATAACAATCACAAACAGACCGAGTGAAAGGGGGCGTGGCCTATATGTCCGCCAGTCCCAGTGAAAGAGGTGTGGCTTGTGTGTCTGTCAGTGAGACAGGCGTGGCCTATGTCTCCGCCAGTCCCAGTGAAGTGGGCGTGGCCTCTCAGAACTCATGAACTCTAATTCTGATGTTCATTGCTGTTCAGAGATCACACCATTGGCTGTTTCAAACTTTTTTAAAGTACATATTTTGCATAAATATAACATAAAAAAATTGTTAGCTCATAACAGTGGTTTTCAGATTTTAAACTGACATCAGTAACAGTATTTTCACATCGGTCAGTTGTAGATGAATACACATGACCGTAGGTATGGTGTGAGTGTGTGATCCAACCTGCAGCTTTGTGTCTGGGGCTGTTGGAGTCCTCGATGGCCAGTTTGAGCTGCTGGATGAAATCGGCGCGGTAGAGACTGCGCTCCTGCCAGATGTTCAACAGTCTCTCCATGTGCTTCCTGCTGTTCTCGTCTATTTCTCTACACACACAGATATATTTACATACACACAGGGTTGAGGATGAGGCTTTAAACTGTGAATTTGAGGTTGAATAGTGGACATATATATATATATGAGAGAAAAAACTCTAAATTGAAAAGAGATTTTCATTTCCACCAACCTGGCTGCATGTGAGCAGGCATCAACGAGGACTCCTTCAAAATCCCGTGAGAACTCGGGTCCTTTCTTCTTGCTGTTCTGAATGACGTCGTTGGCGAGGTAAAGGAAGGTCAGCTTACGGCTGCTTTTGGCTGAGAAACATGCAAAAGACAGAATTCTCAAATCACACGTTTACATGTTATTAAACACCAAGTGCTTTATTACTTACATAAAACACACCTTATTCGTAAGTATGGGTTATCTTTATAAGGACAGGGATTTTTGAAGCCTGACAGACGGACTAAGATCAGGACTGTACCATTAAACTTCATTACACCGACCGGAAGCGCAGTTTGTGAGGCAGTACGGATATTGTGAACTTTATAAACGATCAACCCTTACCTTTTTTTAGCTCTTTATGCCACACACGGACGATGGCGCCTGAATGTTTGCGGTGGTGTATGATCCACAGTGACAGGGTCTGAACGCTCTGCTGCGAGTTACTCAACTCGGACAACTTCTTCTCCAACGCGGACTCGGAAAACGATGACATGATGACATGAAACGCTAACGGAGAACCAAACACAACCAGGGAAATCTCTGGGTCTGACTGCTTAGTGGCGGTGTTAACACATGTTGTGGCTGGATAAATGAATGAATGAATGAATGAATGAATGAATGAAGCTTCAACTTTGCTTGAAGATCTGATGGTTATCTGAATATATATGAGACATGAAGAAGGTTTAGTAGGAGTGAAAAACTCATTATAGTTATACATCACAAATAATCACACAATAGAATGATAAAAGTTTGCAGATGAATAGTGAAGTGTCACTGACGGGATTATTGCAAACGTGCTTACTGATAATCCTTGGCCCAATCCCAAATGCCACCCTACTTCCTTTATAAGCCCACTACACAGGATAAGGGCTAACAGTTTCTACACCCTACCTAGTGCACGTATGTGCTCAGAAGTAAGTGATTTGGGATTCAGCCCAAGCTAAAGCATGATTCACATTTTGACGTTCGCCTTGTTAACTGACAAAACACTTCACACCATGCACCGAGTAGCACAAAACATGTCAAACATGTCAGATATATATTTCTGTCAGCAACTAACCTTTTATTTAGAGTCCAGGAGAGTTTTTCCCGCTTGCAAGGACAGCTAGCTAAGTTAGCAAAGATGGCTGGTGTGGAGTTTGTCCACTTCACGTCCGAAAAACAGTTATAAGTTTGCACTCTTCAGTTCGTTACCTATAAACGTTGTCGCAAAGTAATGTAGAATTTCGCAAATCCTTTCCTGTGTTGTATACTATGTTGCTAACGCATTTATTATGTGGTAGGAAAACGCATTGTGGTTTTATGCCGAAAACGCTCACTAGCTGGATAAACAAACACACGGAGCGCGTCGCGTCCCGATGACGTCGCCATCACCGCGACGGTTTGCAGAGCAGTGCTTCAAACGTGTGATGGATCGGTTTCTGTTTTACGGCACGGAAAATGATTCAGATCGCTCTGTGATGGTTACATAGACATGTTGGACTGAAGGTAAAACCCAGTATGGTGTTTTCTTTTTCTTTACGTGCAGGAAAGCTGGCAGGTTAGTGTTAGCTATCATTCTGAAAGAGTTCCATCACGTTATAACATACTGAAACTATGTTTAATGACGTCACTGAAGACTGGCGAGCTTAAAGTGGCCATAAAATTAAACTTGGTGTTTCAGAGTGTTGTGTACAGGTCTCTTAGTGTCGTGGACAGCAGTAGGAGAGTGCAGATACTGTATGAAAATAGTAATGCAACATAGCTTGTACTTTCACTGCCTTAAGACTGTATTGTGTCATTTCAGGCTGTTGATTCATTATCTCATAGGTTTAATCTGTTCGCTCATGGAGGATGGCTGGTCATCAGATCAATGACCCAAAGATTGCGTTCGCTTACCTGCGACCCTCCTGCGTCCTACTGACCAAAGAGCCAACCCTGTCCAATACCGAGGCTCTGAACGGCCACCTGCATGATGTTAGTGATGGAGTCCTCCAGCTGCTTCAGGATTATGTCCTCTTCCCACTCCGCTTTGTCCTCAAGACCCCTGGGGCCAAGCGAGAAGGCGTCGTGCAAGCTGTTATGGACGCCATGACCTACGTTCTGGAAAAGACCTGTATCCAGAACTGGGAATCTCTACGTGACCTCTTTTCTGAGCTTTGCCTTTGCCTCTGCTCTCCACATGACCCCGGAAAGCCAGCTCCATCATCAGAGGAGCTGAAGTTAGCGGTGCTACGATGTCTGGATGCTCTCATGCATTCTGCGTTCGGAGACGTGGTGTTCAGGATGTATGAGCCTGCGATGCTTCCCGGACTGGGAGCCGCCGTGTCACTGTTCTTGGCTCTGGCAGAGCAAGAGAAGGCAAGGGGACTCCAGGCAGCAGCGTTGAAGTGCCTCCTGTCTCTGTTCCTGCAGTGCGACTGTGAACGGACGCATGTAGAACCAGTCGAAGAGGAAAGAAACTTGCTTGGAAATACGCTGGCTTCGTTCCTACCAGGAATCACTCGAGCTTTGAGTCACGTGATTAGCGGAGACGTGAGACAAGGGCACGTGGTTACGGTGAAAGCCATGAGGGTTTGGTACACCACAGTGGGCCTGGTTATGGCCGACAAACAGCTTCAGAACGACAGCACCGTGAGGGTGGAGTCACCCGAGTTGGGTAGGATCGGGGAGCTGCTGGTGAAAAGGACTCCTTCTTGGAGCAAGTCCACGTCTAAAAGACTTGCGTTGGCGCTGCAGAAAGTGATCTCTTATACCACAGCGCACCAACATTGGAGAGTGAGACTGGAACTGGTCAATCTGTCAGATCATCTTCTTACCCAGTGCAGCAAATCTTTATCTGAATGCACTGGTCCTCTTCTAGAGGCTTTGGTTGGTGCAGTCAATGATGAGGAACCTCAAGTCAAAGAGCGGTGTACAGCAGTACTGGCTGAGGTTTCCAGAAGAAACCAAGCTACAGGAGGTCAAGCTTTAACCGACGTCCTGTCTGAAAACTTGCATAGCTTGGCGTCTTCTCTACCTCGGCTCATGAGAACGACGGATGACAAGCGCAAACTGTTTATTCTCACTGTCTTTCTGGGGTACCTGAAGATTCTCGGTCCTCAAGTGCATTTGGTCTTGACGTCAGCAGTTCACCTTCAGCGTGTCTCCAAAGCGTTAATGCAGGTGCTCGAGCTGGATGTCACAGACGTCAGGATCGTAGAGGAACGAAGTTTTGCGCCGTTATCCGACTTGTCACCTGATGCCCCGGAAGTGCAGCACCAGAGGAAATACTTTCTTTATTTTACAGACGACAAGATCTTCTCAGCGTTGAAGCAGGTATGCCGGATGCTGGGTCGCTATGGGAATCTTTATTTACTGGTGGACCACTTCTTGGAGCTCTACAAGGAGTCCTCAGTTTATCGCAAACAAGCGGCTCTGGTGCTCAATGAGGTTATCAGCGGGGCAGCCGGAGTTGGGATGGAAACAGACATTTTGAGAACAGTTGACCATTCTGAGATTTCCAGAATAAGTCACGAGGACTTGAAATGTGCCATCACTTCCATCATTGAGGAATACATCAGTTTGAACAACTGGCATCTCGACACTGTAACGGACGACTTGGATGATGAACAGCAGGACAAGCGTCATCCTGCAGTCCCCTCTATTTTGAGCAGCACTGACGGAAACAGACACCAGCTCGCCTTAACCTTCAGCTCCAAAACTCCAACGCTTCTCCAGCTGAACAGCAACATTTGGCAGATCTGCATCCAACTGGAAGGGATCGGCTCCTTCGCGTCAGCGCTGGGCTCTGATTTCCGCCTGCTTCTGATGTCATCACTCTACCCAGTGCTGGAGAAGGCAGGAGATGCTTCCCTACTGGTCAGCCAATCCGCTCTTGGCACCATGCACAACCTTTGTGTGGCTTGCAATTACAACTCGCCCAAGGAGCTGGTGATCAGCAACGCAGACTACCTGCTGAACGACGTCTCCCTGAACCTGAGCAGACCCAGCGTTCACCCTCATGCCCCGCGAGTCCTTGCCGTCATGTTCGCCCATTCGGATGCCGCTCTGCTGCCCCTAGTGGCCGACGTGGTGCAGGACGTGCTCACGGCCCTGGATCTGAGCTATGACCAGCGATCACGGCAGTTCTGTGTAGTCCTGCATTCACTACTGAAGGCACTGGGTGAGCCGTCTTTATCGTCGAAACATCCTGACACGTTTAACACCATGTGTGTCCTTAATCATGTGATTTCTGATGTCTTGTACTGCAGTGAGGTGGTTTAACACCAGTATTGCAGACCGAAGGCAGACTTCCACTGCCAGCACACACACCCCGACTCCCGAGACGCTGAGTCTTTGCCACTTCCTGTTGGATTACAGAAAGCAGAAGGACCTGGCGGAGGGGATCGGAGCCGAGGAGGAAGAAGAGGAGCCAAGAGATGCGGGTAAGAACGATTTATCTGCTAATCCAAAACGATCGTCTATCATATTTATGTTACTTCTTATTGTGTCTTTTTTATTTATTCATTTGTTTGTTCGTTCGTTCATTTGTTTGTTTCATACATCGCATCACCTGTCAATCAAACGTTGTTCTCTATCCTTATTTATTTGTTTGTTAATTCTTTATTCATTATTTACTTCATTTTTAAAATGTATTTATGTTGTTTATCTTATTTGCATATTTCCTCGTGCTATCTAAATTAAATGTCGTGTACAGTCAGGCATTTTCAGGTCAGAGGGAGCAGCACGCTGTTCCTGTTTAATCGGAAGACTTTAGGATGTGTGTGCCGTGTTGTTCCTCGGTTTACAGAAACGCCTCCTGCGGCAGCTGCTCCTGAGCTCGGAGAGGAAGAGGAGGAGGAAGGCCCTGACGTGAAGCCGGAACTGCCCTTACACGTGTCTCTCGCTAAAGACGTGATGGAGCGCTGCGTTCACCTGCTGTCTCACCCCAGCATTGGAGTGCGACTAAAGGTAGAGAACATTAAAGAACGTTAAAGCGCAGCGCTGTTCAATTCAGGATGCTGATTGGTCAGAAGGTGTTGACTAATAAACTGAAAATGGATAAAAATGTGTCGTTCTTTAATAAATAAAAAGCTAATTATTGACAAATTTTTGCGGTATAGGAAGAATAAGAGTGTGTGTGTGTTTGTGTTTGGGTGTTTGCAGGTGTTGGACATTGTAGAGCTGTGCGTGTGTGTTCTGTGTGAGCTGGAGAATGAGCTCTTACCCATGGTGCACCGCTGCTGGCCGGCTCTGCTCCAGCGCCTCACCAATGATGACCCGCTCGCAATACCCCGAGCTTTCAGGGTATGAAACTGTGTGTGTGTTGTTGTATTGTGTGTGTGTGTGTGTGACGTTGTAATTCGTATCTGTATACTTTCTCTCTCTGTAGGTGTTGTGTGTGTTGGGTGAGACGTGTGGTGACTTCTTGAGGAAGCGAGTATCTAAAGAGGTCCTGCCCCGGCTCACGTCATCGCTTTCACGCCAGGCTGAGACGAGCGCTCGCTCTGGTCCGATGTACACGCACACACTCGCATACAAGCTGCAGCTAGCCGTGCTACAGGGACTCGGACCTCTGTGTGTGCGTCTCGACCTTGGTAAGGCGTGGCCTCTGTAAATGTCAGTCCCAGTGATGGAGAAGGAGGCGTGGCCTCTGTAAATGTCAGTTGCAGAGATGGAGAAGGAGGCGTGGCTTCTGTAAATGTCAGTCCCAGTGATAGAGGAGGCGTGGCTTCTGTAAATGTCAGTCGGAGTGATGGAGAAGGAGGTGTGGCCTCTTTAAATGTCAGTCCCAGTGATAGAGAAGGAGGCGTGGCTTCTGTAAATGTCAGTCTCAGTGATGGAGGAGGCGTGGCTTCTGTAAATGTCAGTCGGAGTGATGGAGAAGGAGGTGTGGCCTCTATAAATGTCAGTCCCAGTGATAGAGAAGGAGGCGTGGCTTCTGTAAATGTCAGTCCCAGTGATGGAGGAGGCGTGGCTTCTGTAAATGTCAGTCCCAGTGATAGAGAAGGAGGCGTGGCTTCTGTAAATGTCAGTCCCAGTGATGGAGAAGGAGGTGTGGCCTCTTTAAATGTCAGTCCCAGTGATAGAGAAGGAGGCGTGGCTTCTGTAAATGT